>JAWWLV010000121.1:40514499-40609667 GCA_035041135.1 Platyrinchus mystaceus
AGGGTAAGGGATAATATACTGCTACTTTAAAATCTACATTCACTATATAACTACTTCTAAAATCTACAAAATTAAAAAAAAGATTGAAACTCCAAGGCATCAAGGGCCAAAGAACGGTACCTAGCTGGTTTTAAATTTTTAATACACATATAGCCACAAAGCTTTTGCAAGTGCAGGAAAGAGGAAGATCTTCAAATCTCTGTCATCTAAATGTATCAAAACATCTTGAACCAGGCTGTGACAAACCAGGCAGGGCTCTGGACAAAAAGCCTGAGTTACACTCTTAAATTCTTTAATGACAATACTAATCAAGAAATTAAGATCAGAGGAAGAAAAAAATTTATAAAAATTAGAACTTCAGTTGTGGATTTCAACACATCTTAGGAAGATTTCTGCTCAGGAAAACTTTTATGCATATGCCCTTGAAATTCATTCTTTTCCACACAGTTCTTGATGTTTTCCAACAACTGAGTGCTGCATGGTACAGGCATGACCCAGGGATTAAAAGAAAAAATTGGGTCAAATAAGTATTATTCCAGAAAAAGAAGTTCAAAAACTTTTCCAGTCTCGAGTATGCAAAATTTCTGCAGAGTTCATCTTTTATTAGTAATTAATTTATGACTCCATGAAACTTGTTCATCTTTTTGCAGTTCTGAATATTCTCTGCAGGCAACTACTCTCAAATTAAAGCTCTGACATGTGACCTCTCAGAGCTTTGCCATACAATAGCCACATTTTCCTCAACACATATGAACATACACCTGTGCACTGTTCTTATGCAAAACTCCATTGCTTTACCTTTCAATATGAAACAATCTTTTGACAGTCTTGTTGTATATCTTCAAGTTGGAAAGAATATAGCAATTTGAAGCTACAAGACTAAGCTGGAAGTCCTAGGAGAAAAGGCTGTTTTGTAAGGTTCCTTCCTGTTTCCACTCTGTCCAAAAATACCACAATCTCAGTTTTGGTCATGGCATGATGGAGAGAAGGAGGGAGGGAGGGAGAGGGGAGGGAAGGGGAGGGGAAGGGAGGGGAGAAGAAACAGGAGAAATTCAAATGTTCTGTTTGCAGAAGACGGAGGGGATGGCAGTAGCAGTGGGAGTCATCTACCACCTGCATTTTCTCTCTGTTCTCTTTGTAAGTTGTTCTCTTGTCCCCGGAGACAGCCAGCAAAGCAGGAAAAGGCTGTTTGGTACCCTTCTGTTTCCCTAGAATAAAGTAAGTTCTCTTAAAACAAAGAAAAATTTCTCATAAGAGTGGAAGATCTCAAAGGGGTGGGTGTGGGTTATAAACCCGTTGCACAGCTGGGTGACCTGCAATCTGACATTAGCGGGGCTTGGAGACTGATGAACACTGAACTTGGGGAAACCTTTCTGATCTGGTTAAGGTCATGAGTTATGTGCAAGATAGAAGTGGTCTGTGTCCCTCTTACTGCTGACATTTGTTAACCTCCTTGTTGTTAAGTATAAGACCAAGCTTAAATTCTCAAAGCTAATTTCTTTTCTGATCACTTCCAGAGACACAACATGGTAACAGATTTTTGTTTTACAAAACTTCAAGGCAGCAGCAGCAGCAAAAGAGTGAGAATCCAAAAATACTTAATTGAATGGAGAGTATTAAAGAATGCCACAGACTGACAACAGCTGCAAATGATATATCCATATGACACAATTTGGAGATATGACCCTAGGGACCAAAAGCAACATGGTCAAGTTAGTAGTGTTACTGTGGACATACATGTTACATATTGATTTTAATTACATGGAAACACATTTATGTGCCTCACATGCAATTAAAGGTGATTAAGTCCCATAGATATGTGTAAATCTTCTTTTTTCTTGGCTTCCTAGCATTTAACTTTTCAATCTAAGTTGTAAGCAACTAGCAATATTATTTTAAAAAATCTAATACAGTATATATTGGACGTTCCAGCATAGGCATTATATATGCACTATTTCCCCAAACAACAAACATATAATGAGACCTCTTATCTGCTAAAGCAATAATGCATCTTTGGGGACTAACCAAACAAGGCAGACCAGGATATAAATGTAGATTTAAATGACCTGGGTGCATGTTCATTCACTTTAAATTTTTGGAACACCTCGAATGTACCTAAGGTTAGACCACCAGATTTTTAAGCATATTTTTTAGTGGTGAATTTTAGCTGCTGGATGAAAATTAGGAGATCTCCTGTCAAATCCTCTGGCATGTTCTAGGGCTTCTGTGCTGACAGATTTCAGTTTTTAAATGGATGATCATTTGTTAAGAACAGACTCCATAAAGTACTAACTGCAGCAGGATTTGCCTAACTCAAGGCACGTATTTGGCACTCTTTTCATTTATACTACAAACATATTACTAGAGGCATCCCAAGGTTAACATTACAGCTATGGGATGCTATTCAAGCAGCATGGGAAATACTGTCATTTGTCAGTAGTTCAACTCTGCATTTTCCTTTCATCTCCTCTGCAGCTGCCCATGATTCACAGAAGTGTATTATCTCTGTTGTAAAAAAAAGGTATCATTGGTCTTTTGGATTAATCATTAAATGATATCTCCTGTTCCCAGAGCTACAGCCGACTCAGCAGCCTTTGGGAGTTCTTAAAGACCATTGCTTCTAGTCTACTGGTTTTAAAGCTCTCTGTAACTGAGAAAAGTATCTTTAGGGTATATAATATCTTATAAGTACACTGATGAGATAAAAGCCATAATAATTGACTTCTAAAATTATCAAAAGTCACAAAAATCCTATGCACATTGTGTTTATAAAAATAAGCCTTAAAAATAAGCCTTGCATGAGTAAAACATTGAACTGTATATCAATGTGGGGTTTTTTTCAATACTGGCAGTTTAAAAATCCCTCTATGTTAATTTAATTCACCTTAATGATGAAAGTATACTGTACATATATCATTATGACAGATTACAGGAAAATCTCAGAAAGTGACTAATGTTTATGTCTGAAAAAGGTTAGAAAAAAACACTGCAAGTTCGTTTTTCATTCCAAAGAATGTGCTTTTCTGCATGACTTATTGTGGTGTATTTAAACAAATGGGCTGTGCTAATTGTGGTTTCATCAGAGATGGTGTTATTGTTCATTCTTCTGGAATATCTTCTTTTTCTGGAAGATCCAACAGGCTGAGCACAAATATCATCTCTATTCATCCGTATAGTTATTTTTATTTCATTAGTAGGTATGGAGTCAGTTCCTGAGTGACCTCAGAAGTCAACTTCTGAGTGATTGGTCACCCTGTATGAGATTGTGCAATACATATATTAGTCACATACAAATTATATGCTCAATGAGTTTGTGTGTTGGCTGGTTTTACTCCTTCTCTGCAGGCCCATCTGTGAAACTAGAGAAAAACCAACAAAACAAAACAATCAGTGTTAATTTATTTATGTGAAAAGTAAAATAGAATACCAGAAAGCAGGTAAGAATCTATAGCAGAACTAACTGAAAAAAGGGAAGTCCATATGAAGAAAAAATGGTGGAAATGAAAGGTTATTTCCAGACTTTACAGAGATTGAAATCCAGACATTTATTACATGTTGTAAAACAAATTATGAAAGTTGAAGGAATATAAACATAATTTTTTTAAAATTTTCCTCACTTTTTTCCAGTTTTCTAAACCAATGAAAAAGTTTCCCCTTAGTAGGTAGGAACACTATTTACATATTTACATTTTAGATGCTTATAAATTTTCATTTTTCATTCTACCATTTGCAACCCTTGAAATATGACAAAGCTCTCCAAATCATCATCATCATCATCTTAAAATCCCCACTGTATACTGGTGAGGACTTCTTTTTAACATTTTGCTTCAGTCAAGTGACTTCTTAGGTATCTCTTAGTAAAAAATAAATCTTGAGACTTTAAGAACAAGCCATGTTTCCCCATGTTTTAACCAATCTTGTAATGACCTGAATAGAATCAGACTCGCGAGTTTTAGAACTGTGTCAAATGCAGGAATTCATTGAACAGAAATAATAACCTCCTTATTTCAGTTCAATATATTCTTATTCCTGCAGTTTTAGAACATGCCATTCTTTATCCACAGTCTTGCAATATGATCCATTTACCATCATGACTTGCTGCTAGTCAAAGTAAGGCATTTATGACATTTGACATATAAGTATAATTCTGATATATATATTTTTGCTTTAAAATATAATATTTTATAGGTTATATCTTTAAAAGATGTTATGGTTTCTTTGTACCCAGCTTATAGTAAATTTCGCTTTCTTATCAATATTTCCATTATCATTTTATTACCTGAAAAATTGTCAGAAATAGCTTCACATGTTTCCCCAGAAAAGCAGCACAAATGGAAAAATATTTAGTGCTAGAGCTTCCTCTCTGGACCTCCTCAGAAACCTGCCCACTCAGAGGTGACTTCCTGTGACCAATTACATTTCAATTACTGCTCAATGAACTAGTTTTCCATATGGTTTTCTTGTTTTGATGTTATTTATTTGTTGGTTTTGTTGTTGGGTTTTTTTTATAAAGTGGACAAAAGTTTCACAAAAGTTTGACATAATTGTATGAATTTTTGCATTTTAATCCATCAAAAAGCAAAGTCTTTTGTGACAATACAATTTCCTGTAAAGACCATCTTAATTGAATTCTACTCTATCACTTTCTCCTAATCTTTATTAATGAACTTCTTCATCAGTTGTTTAGATAGCCAGATTAGTGTTTAGGAAGGCAAGGATTATAACTGGTTCATTTTATTTATCTTTTATGAATATTGGCAAGACATTAAGATTTTTCTCTTCTATTCAGACTTCCTTACTCTTTCCAAACTTACTGGAAAATAATATTCGCAATTTAAACAGGCACACAACCAGCTCTTTTTAAAATCCTAATGCAAGTTAACCTTTATTCACTGGTTAAAATGTCAAGTTTTAGTAGTTTTTGTTTAGTATCTTCTGTCAAAGTGGAAACTATTTCATCATACTGAGACCAAACAGAAATCTGCCAAGAACAAATCATGCTTAATTTATTTCTCCAACACAATGACTGAGCAGCAAATACACTGACGACCTTGTATATTCTGATTTTAATGAAGTTTTTGATCTTCTTTTGAGGATCCTAAGTAAATCTTGTGTGGACTATAAACTACAGCAAAATCAGATGTATAGCAGTTCCAGAGAGTTGTTAGCAATGGTCCATGGTCAGTGACTGAACATATCCATTCACATGCTGCCCTGGATCTAGGTGTGCTTAATATTTTCATGGCTGACTGACCTTCAGAAGGGAAGAGAGATTGTGCTGATCAAATTTACAGTTGATTGGAGACAAGAGTAGGAAGAGAAATCAATATTACCTTAGCCAACTGAAGAAATGCTCTGAGAAAAAGTCTGGATGGAATTCAGTAGTTATAAGTTTAAGAAAAAGTCAGCCACACAGATGCAGGATGGAAAAAACCCCCACCAAATGAAACAAGAAAGTAGCCGTTTTTTTGAAGCTTATCTTGGGATTTGACTGAATCACTGTTGAACACAAATCAGAAATGTTCTGGTGTTGTGGAAAGACTAACATCACAGTGGGATGTATAAACTAGAAAAGACATAGAAAATAACCCTGCTCTTCTTAGTACTGCTAAAGCCTCATTTGTTTGTGTCTATGAGATATTGGGTGCTTGTGTTAACACAACTTTTTAAAGTACTGTAAGAATAATTTATTTATATTTTTTTACCCAGAATTTTGACCTCAGAATTGTTATAGGTGCTGGTGGAACATTCTAAGGATGTTTTTTTAATAGCTGCTCCAAGTGAGCTCAAACCAAAGACCTTCCTCCTCCTCTTAATTGTACTCTCATTTTATTTACGCTCTCATTTTAATTATAATCTCTTTTTCCTACACAGTACATATTTGTCCTTAAAGCAGTGGTATCAATAGAAAAGATTATTCTTTGTGCAACAGGGGCTGTAAATGATTGAAGGAAACAAGATTCATTGTAAAGCACAGAACCAGAATCTAGAGTCACACTGTGGAAACATCACTAGTGAATGTGTGATGAGAGTAGCATCAAAATGATCCCCAGGTTACACTACATTTTACTGAAGAGAAGAAGGCAAGAACACTGTGGCCAGACAGGAGAGCAACAGAAATTAGGGTTGTCCCTCTAGTCTAATCCACATGCAACTGCAGAGATTTTAGATGCAAAGTCTAGAGGAAGCCTGAATGCACTGGCATTGCTTCCTGAAGAAATCCTGACTGTAGCTTACAACCCACTAATATGTAAGTAATGTCATGTGTGGATCAGAAATGAAATTCAAAGTGGAAAGCCTCTGATAGGCCTGAAAAGAGTTATATATAAATTAAGTGCAGGAATGAGCATAGTTTCATACTTTCTCCTCTGCATGCTGGAACATTTGCCCCAATACAGACTGTTCCTACAGATGCTGTCAACTCCTTAATAGTTATTGTAATACAGTCACGCAATGATTTTTAAGGCTACCTTGTAGTTGCTGTAATACCCCCTTCAGCCATCAAAGCAGTCACAGTACTGCAGTTATTGCCAGGATACACATACAATACAGGGAGAATGAACCATGGGTATTTTTTAATCCTGCTGTTCAAGGGCTCAGAAGCAGCCCCATAGGTGATAATTATTTCCTTTTTTTGGCATGTTTTTTGCAAAATTTTTGCTCTGTAGCTGTGCAATGCTTGACCTAAACTCCAGTACCAAACACAAGGGATATGACTCAGTCTGAGCCCTCAAGGCCAGAAAGGCTGGGAGGGTCTGTGACCCTGCGTGAGACCACCTGCCTAGCGGTATGATTTGGCTCCAATTTTTTTTTTTTAATGTTATATTTGAAAGAACCAAAACCGAGGCGGGGGGGGTGTGGGGGGTTGGAGAGGTGGGGGTGGGAGGAAGACAAGGGAAAGGCCTAATTTGTTTAAAATTCTCCAAGAAAGAGAAAAACTATAAACCAGAATGTCACAAAAGCCTGAATGGCCTCATAAATGTATAGGTCTGATTGAATCGCTAATATAAAGAAAGGTAAACACAAGAAGTGTGCTTGAACTCTAGATTGTGTCTTCCTAGCAAGATGCATGACTTCACTGAAACACTTTGCAGCAGAGGGACCACGACAAAGTTAAGACCAATTTAAAGTCCAAAGACAGGAGAAAGAGAGAGACAGTGTGCAGGTCTTGTCTGCACGTATATATAAGTACCAGCTTAAACCTTTCATTCCTCCAGCAAGAAATATATCTGGAAAAAACAGTAACTGTGTACAAGAGGATATGTGAATCAGTGTGTCAGTCTTTTTCATTCTACATTTGCTCATTCTGAAAAAAGATCCCAGCCCTCAAAAAAGCTTTTTTCCTAACTATTTAAGAGATGCTCCACTTATTTTCTAAATTTCAGTCTTTTGAGAGAAATCCCTCACAAATATCAGTTTTCATACCCTTATGTTTTCAAAACATAAGCGATTGTGCCCATTTCCTCCTTCTATTCACTCTGCAGTGGGTTTTTACAGCTGACAAAATTTATTTGCACTGAGTCAGAAAAAAAAAACAAACTAAAACAAACCACCAACAAAAAAGCCTTTCTTTTGGAAATGAACAGCTAAGATATGTAGAGGTGACTGACAATTCTCAGTGCTGAATTTATTACATTGTCATACAGCCATGAACAGTGGATGTTCAGCATTTTCTGAAAATTAGGTATGTGGAAAGTGTCATAAATTAAACTCCCCCAAATAAGTAGTTATTTGATAATGTACTGGTCAACTGCTGAAAGCATTGGAATACATAAGTGCATACACACATCCATTCATATAAATAAAATATATAGACAGATTATGATGACGTGGAGAAGGAGAAAACTTTTATGAACATTTGTTTAGAGAGTTTTATAGACAGCAACTGAGAACTAACATACTGCCACATATCCTATATTAGATACAGCAAGTTAAAAATGTCCTAATTAAATGTGTTGTCCGTATTTCTTTCCTACAGAATAGAGCATCTTTATGCTAGAACTATTGCCCTTGGTCTTGCTCTTAGACAGAAGAGAACACTGTAACTCAGCAATCCAGGAAAATAACCCTGACTGCGATCTAGAGAAAGGAATGAAGCAATTCACTTTCTTTGCATAAAATGGAAATGGAGATGAATGCGTATTTCATTGAAACTGAGCATCAGAGTTGAAGACCACTATCTACCCAACCTTTGCCAAAAAAAGAAACCCGTTGATTAAGTATTTTTGTTGCTTGCATTCATTTATCTCATGGATTCTGGAGGAGGATTATATTACTGTAGGTTCTTTCTGACTATCAGGGGAGCAGATCAGTGGCAAATATCTAGAGCATCAGTGAATTTGCAACTGATACAATATTCCTCTGCACAAATGGAACAGCATACTCTTTCTTTTACGTATTTCCAAAGCAAATTAAGCATAAGGAAATTCATTGCTCTCCAAACATTAGCATAGGCTTGACACTAACAAAAAACAAGAGAAAAATTGCGTCTCACTAATAAAATGTGTTTTATTATCTCAGTTTGGAGAAAAACCTACTGAATCAACAGGATTTGACAAATATATTTAGTTAACATAATCCTGCAAATACCCCATCCTGTACTTCTGTACTGTACTGCAAGGAGCTTGCAGGTCAGGCCAGTGGAGTGAGAAATTACTTTAGGTCCTCCCTGTGATCCCTGGTTCCTGACCTGCCACCCAGGCTGACTGAGCTGAAGCATCTTTCTGAGGTTATGTCATCCCAGATGTTGCTGAGATTTGCTGTGTATGCCTGGTTTCATGCTTCTCCAGATCATGCTTGCTCTCACCTCCCCAGGTTTGTCATCCAGAGACTCAGTGCCTGGCTTACATCTTCTTTGTCAGGGTGATCCTTACATAGCCAGAAACAGGGCATTTATACCATTACAGCTCTTTTACAGCATGAAAAAAATTAAAATGCAGTATGTGTTTGTTTCATCACTGTAACCCTTTTAAAGTAAATAGTCAGTTTCCAGCTTTCCTTTTCTTTCTAAGGCTACACCAGGTTTTGTAGCCTTTTCCTGGCTTCTTCGGTTCATGAAATTTGATGTGTAGTTTCTTCCCAATTCTTTTCAGCTTTCCAGTCTACCTAAACTGGCTTGGTCATTCAGCTCTTTTTCCTTCACAGAGAAAAGGTCTTTTTTACAGAAGGATATTTGAACACACACTTCATAGTTTTGACAAAAACGAACAAACAACCCCTCTCCAACCAAAATAATAATAATAATTAAAAAAATAAAAAAGGGAGGGATGCACACATTGCTCATTTTATGAAAATGAATGATGTGACATTATTTGAAAATTCCAGTCATATTCATGTTTCTAAGCCACCAGTTTTAAGGATAACCATTATATGCAAACTCTGTTAGAACTGTCTGATTGAAGGCACTGACCTGAAGCACAAATTAAAAAATGGTTTGAATAAACACAGCACTCATACATGGATGCAAATCTTCCACTCCTTCCATCTTCAGGAGATAGGAGTGCATTTGAAGTAGGTCTTAACAATTTCATTTTATTTTTATTTTTTTGGTTTTCTCCAATAAAAAATGGAAGCAAATAAAGACAGGAAAGACAACAGAAACAAAGAAACAAACAAATGCTTTTCTGCTGAGGTTATAGTAGTTCTTTTCAATGAGAATATTTTCAAATGGAGTTCATGAAACATTTCATTAAAATAGTCACTGTATAATTGTGTCTCTACCCCATATACCTGGAGAGGATGGATATATGAATATTTGAATATGTCCATTTTAGTTTTATAACCATAAATGCTGGGAATTCCATAATTTCTCTATCTGTCTAATAGATATCCTTGTTACAGTAATCATCTTACCCCCACCCTAAATACTCTACATTTTCATAAAAATCATTGACACAGCAGACACAAAGAACCCTTATGGAGATATTATCACTTAAAAATGCCTACATATTAAAAACAGAGGAAAAGAAGGGCTGCATTTTTGGCAGTGGCACAGAAACACGTAACTGCTTCACTGAGTTTTGCGAAAATAAGGAATTAATTTTTGCAAATAATCATAAAACCAGTTTTCTATTCTGTTTCAAGGAAGCCTGATCCAAATTTTGCTTTGCCACAGTCTTTTGTGGCAGAAGAACAAAGGTTGTTAAATACTTAATTACCAGGACAATACACGTGACTGGTGGATTGAGTTGGACCAACAAAGCTGCAATTATTTCTCCACAGTGTGGCTGACTAAGATTGATACTTGGCCTTCACTCAATGGTTTTCATCATTCCACCAGAAATAAACAGAGCACAGACTACTCTCAATATGTTTATGCATCAGTAACTTATATTACTTTTGGAAACTGTTAAATTTATGCCAGTTGGTTGTAAAAGAGAGTACAGTTTTGATTTTTTTTCCCTCTTGTCCTGCAACTTAGAATCAATGTGTGCACAATTTTCATCCTCCTTACAGTGCATGCTAATCCTAAGAGCTGAGATCAAGAAGTATATGAACATAATTTCCTTCATCAAAATCCTACTCTATTCTGTCCCTTTTGTAAAGATGAGAAATGGGACATGCAGAAAAATTAAGATATGAGTCCAGGTTTCATTTTCTCTGAACAAATACATTCAGAGACAAGAATTTGGTCAGACCAAAGCAGGTTACTCTGCCACAAAATTTGGATCTGTATGTTTAACCTCCTACGAAGTCAGTGGGTACACATGCAACCATCAGCCCCAGTGCTGTGAAACTGCCTGACTGCAGGATGGCTCATAGTAACAGTGTAATAGTGATGAGGTTATATATGTCTCAGTTTAGAAAGGTGTATATTCAGCCAGCTCAGAGGTCCAGCAAATGATATGGCCCTTATACCTGAACATCCTTGTCTGTTCTTAGTTGTCTACCCAATTTAGAAATACAACACTCCCTGCAGAAGCAATTGTGGGAATACTGGCAAGGAAACAAAACCTATGATCTTTGTTCCTCCATTCCAACGTGTCATCCAGCCTAGTTCCAAGTAGGATGAGACGAAGAGATGATGAAAGTCTGGTTGCCTTTGATGTACCATTGTGGCTACTAGCACAGCAGCTGTAGAAGTGCTGTTTCAATGGCAAAACTGTTATAGAAGATGCTCAGCATGGGCATGACTACAGAGATACAGCAGGATGTGAAATAAAGAATAGAGTTCATTAAACTGTCTTTACATACTTTTTTCAGACTTGCACAATATCTTTTGTAAAGAAGGTCATACAGTTAGAGTCAGAATTAATTCATTTTAGGTCTTTTCTTAGTGTGGCTTACATGTGTTAATTCAAGCAAGGGCAAGCATAAGTCTTCTGAAGCACATCTCTGACTTCCTGACACAGGAAACCAAATCATCTGTCTTGTGAATAGTCTACATTTTTTATTGACTGATTTTCTATAATCTGACTGAGGCCTAGCATAACTCTCACAGCTATTAGCCACTCCATAAAAGGCTGTTGTTTAATGTCACATGACTAAATAATTACCATATAATGGAATATTTATTTACCATGTTCCAAAAGACATCTTGTTTATGTGTATCGGATTAGTTCTGAATCTGCTCTGAGTTAGCAATATCAGTGCTCCATATGTTTTTATGACATTTTTGTTCAGTTTGGGATTTTTTTTTCTTTTTTTATGATTAAGATTAATTCAAGAAGGGTTTGGTATGCAGGAAGCTGAAGAATACCATCCCAACTGGTTTATACTCTAGCTCTCAGTCATCAGTGGTCTATTGAAACCAGTTCAAGTAGGCTTGAAAGCAAAAGAGAACTGTCTGATTTTAGCAATGAAATACTACCTCTTCCATACAGAATACAAATCATAGGGCTAAGGACAAGTCAAACTATAGAACAGGGAGAGGCAAGGCAGGACTGACCTAGGAAAGGAAGGAAGGTACAGCCTTAGAGACATTGGAACTTATATTTTAAATGTATTCACTACATTCATTCAAGACATTTTTTACAAGACCAGATTGGATGGGCCTTTGAGAAACACGGTCAAGTGGAAGGTGTCCCTGCCCATGGCAGGGCAGTTGGAACTCAATGATCTTTATCCAGGTTGCTTCCAACCCAAGCCATTTCACAATTCTGTGACTCTAAGACATTGATCTGGCCTTAGTACAGAACTAATCCAACTTCCTGAAGGAATGATTTTCAGGTGCTAAAGCCAGATTGATTTTCCCAGTGAATGTGATTGACATGGGTTACCATGGTGATGAGTTATAGACTAAGAGTGGAAGAACTCCAAATTGGAACTTCAGTACAGGTTTAGGTAAGAGTCAGCCTTATGGGGAATATATTACTGAGCAAAGCCAAACAGAGGAATAAAAGGATACAATCCCTATTTCTACAGGGCTGCTTCTTCATAATTAGAAAGTATTTTGAAGACACTTATTTCAGTGCCGGACTCAATAAAGTTACCTTTTCAGTACAATGGAGTTAATAATACTGAAAATAATTAGAACTGAATTTTAAAAACCACCTAAAACATAATTTCTGTTACTCTTCATTTATTTGTTTTTATTTTACTTAAAAGTTAAATCCAAATATTTATTTTCACATACAATGTATCTCTGATTTTTTAAAGGTATGTGCTCAGTCGAGATAGTTAATAAATCTTCCAGCAAGCATCAATAATATGATGCAAGTGGTTAAAGTTATAAAGTGTGGTTGTAATAAGCTAGTCTTGGTCAGTTTGAGAAACTGGCATTCAAGCATTAATATATCTCTCTCTCTGGCTTGGGTTTCAGAATATTTTGGGAAATTGTTTTTTTGAAGTATTCTAAAAAGCCTGAGAACCTGTGTCAACGTCAAATTTTTAAATTTCCTCCCTTGAAAACTCCAAGCTGCTTAAGCCTTCTTTCAGCCCTGAAGTAAGTCTATGATAGATAAATTAAATCAAACCAGCTGATATCGCTTAATGCAGTCAGTTATTCACCAGAACTCAGTTTAAGGAAAGTGCCACTTAGTCTTATAATTAAAAGCTCATAATTAGAAAGTACATGGAGGCAGTAAAATATTCCTTGAGCAAATAAAGAACTCTGGAAAGTATGGAGGCTTATGCAGTGTGGTGCTGCAAAGTCATCATAGGTAAGTAACAAAGCATAAGCAAAAATAAAATAAATTATTTGGTATAAATTTGACTTCTTTCAATTTTATTAAACTTGACTTTACTTCTTTTGTTACTTTTTGAGGAAGGTAATGTAGATATTAAACAACCAAACTTCATTTAGAATGAACTTCCAACATATTAGATTTGCTCTTCCACATCTTCAAAACTTCTTATAATTTCTGATTTACAATGTTCCACGATGTTCCACATAATGCCCTTCCCAATGGCTTTATGTTTCTCAATTACTTGCAATCTCCCTTTATTTCTCGTAAGAACTAGTTAGAGAACATATTAAGATATATCAGTCTAATGTAAAACAGATGACATGAATACCCACAAATGGCAAAAAAAAAAAAAAGAGGGTAGGGGAAACAAAAAGAAAAATTGCTATTGAGTTTTCTTCCTCCTAATTTTCCTTTTCTTTCCCTTAATTTTAATTTTCTCTGATAAAAAGAAAGAAATGGGAAAGATATTTTTGTTTAAATGTTATTATATTTAGTCAGTCTTTCTCTGCAGATTACTTGTTTGGAAATTGTAATTTATAGCATAAATATTTTTATAATCTATATTACATGTCCTCTACAGGGTATTTTAAAGGTTACTGAAATTAAATTTTCAATGTCTTTCCTTCATCAATCAAGTATTCAATTCTGAAAAACATAAAGCTGGAAAAGTGAAGAGTAGTATACAAATTAATTCTCAATTTCTAGACCTTCAGAACAGATTTCCTGGAAATACTCTGAACATAGTGACTTATATAAATGTAAAGTAACTTGATTTATGACTGAACCATCTACGTTATTTGCAATATTCTTTATTTCTTTGCTTCTATTTCTGTTCATTTCAACCACTGAAAAGAGATAGTCAAATACAAGGAGACTTAATAAATGTCTAATTTCGTGTTCCTTCACTTTACCCTGGCTTTCTGTCACTGGAAGATTACTTCAAGCTACTCAGAAACTCCTTAGTAAATAATTTTCTACAGCTTAAATTTTCTTTCATATCTATTACTATGGTAATAGGATGTACATTTTGCATAACTATAGGCATTTTCTGGGGATTAAAATTCCCCTGTTCAGAAAGAGCAAAGACATCCCCTGCATTAATATACCATAATATATTATTATATATATTCCAAAGAATTAATATTTTCAGAGGTATTCTTTCTTATTAGAAAAATTCTATGATCTACACAAATTTGAATTTTACCCTTAAGAAGCAGAATGAAAGCCAAGTAACACTTGAATAAGCAACTGTAGAGACTAAAATTGTCAAATGCAAATTATACTAGATGATCACAGAGCTTTCCTCTGACTTCATCCACCTTTTTTGCTTATGCTGGGCAATGAGTGAGCCTGGTTGCTACCGTCAAGACAAGACAGAGAAAAAGTCAGGCTTAAGTTAAAAGAAGTGTTCAGTTATGAATGTGAAGTGGAATAGAACTTGAAAATTTACCTACTCTGGTAGTGTTCAGAACAAGTTGTAACTTCCTTGTCTTAATGAGAGCAGCAATGTAAATCCTAAAACCTTGCACAGTTTGCAAGATTGGAAATACTAGGGGAAGATTGTTTTTTTCTTTTCATTATTTCCTTGCATTATCAGCATGAATCAAATCATCTAGCTCTGAATTTGCATTTCTAACTCATACAAGGTTGTTTACTGAATTAGCCAAACAACCAACATCATCAGGATTTTCTTTTAGGATGAGCAGAGCGCACTACTGCACCTCCATAATTGTTATATTTAGATTACTTATTATTATCTGAATTTTCATTCCCATCATTTCCATTTTGTGGTTCATGTAAATCCTGCAAGCAGTTTACCTGAGCTAGTCATAGAGATACTCTTCACTGTGAGACACTGAAGTGATGCTAAATCCATTAGAACTTTTTTTTTTTTTTTTTTTACTGAGAGGAGTCTTCTTAATAGAGGATATTTGTTAAAAGTGAATAATGTTAAAGTAAAGCTGACATGGAAGATATTTATTTGCTTCATGGTCTCTTGCACTTCCATATCCTTATTTTGCTACTTGTTGGTACAAGATTTAACCACAGACTCAACTGGTATTAATTTCCAGGTTATCCAAAACAGATGGGAAAAAGAGAATGAAGAAGCAGCCATTATCGCCTACACGATGCCCAAGACAGCTTGGGATTTTTACAGTGACTGTATCAGTGTACAAACATAATAAGTGTTACAGAACAAACCAAAGGGCCATCTAATTTGACCTTCTGTCTTCAACTGAGCTGGTGCCAGCCATCTCAAATGTAGACATAAAATCCCCTAACACACAAAATTGTGCAATGCTCTGTCATAGAGGAAAATTATTCCTGACTCCAGCTGTTGCTCAATTATGTCCTGAAGCATGAGGATTAATGGTTTTTGTGACTTTTGTCCCAGCATGAATAATTGCAGATGCCATTCTTATTCAAACTGATGGGTAATTCTGCTCTGAAGCTTCCTCAGTGCTTTTCCTTGTACTAATCTGTAGCCTTAAATGGCAGAAGATGTCACACCATTTTAGAAACACATCCCAGACATATCTTACCATGCACCAAAGAAATAGATTCTATCTTGGTGTGAAACTAAATTTATCTGCAGAGAAATAGTAACTAAGATGATCAGTTATGCAATCATTTGGCTGCTGTTCCTACCTACACTTCACTCAGATTAATGCATTTAATATCTTTATTAATATCCTAATATCTTTATTGGTGATCTGAATGAGCGGATTGAGTGCACCCTCAGTAAGTTTGTGGACTACACTGGGGTGGGCTGGAATGTTGATCTGCTGGAGGTCTGGAAGACTATGCAGAGGGATCTGGACAGACTGGATTGATGGGCCAAGGACAATTGTATGAGGTTCAACAAGGCAAAGTACCAGGTCGTGCACTTCAGTCACAACAACCCCATGCGACGTTGAAGGCTGGGGGAAGAGTGGCTGGAAAGTGGCCCAGTGGAGAAGGCCCTGGGGGTACTGGTAGGCAGCAGATGAACATGAGCCAGCAGTGTACCCAGGTGGCCAAGAAGGCCAATGGCATCCCGGTCTGTATCAGAAATAGCATGGCTAGCAGGACCAGGGCAGTGATTGTCCCCATCTCAGCACTGGTGAGGCCATTCCTGAAGTATTGTGTCCAGTTTTTTGGGCTCTTCAGTTCAGGAAGGACATTGAGGTGCTAGAGTGAGTCCAGAGAAGGGCAGCAAAGCTGGTGAAGGTGAGTAAGTCCTCTGAGAAGCAGCTGAGGCAGCTAGGGGTTTTTAGCCTGGAGAAAAGGGAGTTCAGGGGACACATTTATTGCTCTCTAGAACTACCTGAAAGGAGATTGTAGCCAGGTGAGGGTCAAACTCTTCTCCCAGGTAACTAGTGACAGGATGAAAGGACATATCCTCAAGCTGCACCAAGGGAGGTTCAGGCTGGACATTAGGAAGATTTTCCTCATGAAAGGGGTTTTTAAGCATTGGAACAGACTGCCAAGGGAGGTGGTGGACTTACCATCCCCAGAGGTGTTCAAAAAAAGGCCGGACATGGTACATAATGCCATGGTATAGTTGACAAGGTGGTAATTGGTCAAACATTGACTCGATGAATCTTGGATATCTTTTCCAACCTAAATGTTTCTATGATTCTGCTGTCAGCCACCCTTGTCACGTTTCATTACGGCTGAGGGGTTGAGATAGGGTAAGTGGGTGAGAGGATGCTGGCCTAGGTTAGCTGTTAGCTCCCGTCTGGAAGCTGCATTAGATAACCATAGCCTGACAGATACTGTCAGCATGTTTAACCCGTCAGGTGAACAGGTAGTTCCAGGAGTGTTGAGATGGCCTCCTGTACATTTGTTGATGTCATGCCTAATCAGGGTAAAGAGTTATCACGTGAAGAAGCATTCTGCTGCATCTTGTATTTTGTTTCCACTGCTAGTTATTTGCAATATCCATTATAATATTATAAAGATATCCATTAACAAGCTAAAAATATGTTCATCTGATGATTTTATCTAAAGGTACACTTCCTGAAAGGGGAAGGAGAGAAAAACCCTACAAATTGCAGAATGTCTTTGTGCTACCAAGGAAGCTTTCAACAAAGTGTTTACTAAGCCAGTTTTTACTAGGAGCCCATGACTCCTGCCTTGAAGAAAATTATTTTGGTTTTAAGCTGAAGCACAATAAATGAGCACACTTTGTCCAAGAGTCATTAAAATGACTGGAAGAATTAGCCAAATAGGCACACTAACTGGTCAGGGTAGAAAGAAAAGACTATGACTTTTTTTTTATGGATAGCTGAAAGAAATTAAGGAGCTCTCTGTAAAGGCAACATTTCTCACTACCCGTAAAATTACCATTGCCACCTATTTTCCTACACATGATGCATCAGCAGGTTTCTGGCAGGTGCCTCAAGGAAACATTTCTGCATTCTCTATTCCTGTTGGGAGTCACTATTCTTCAAACTGTCATTTGGGTTGTATTTGGCAGCCACAGTGATTCAACAGAAAATGAAACACATTTCTGATTGTATAGAATACTCTCAGGTCTACACACATAATGATTTGATCAGGAGAAAAATGGTACAAAAGTGAGGCCAGATGCTCAGAACCAGTTCTGGAGGAGCCAGACTTCTGATCTAAAACAAAGAAATGAAACCCTTATAGTATAAATGTCACATCAGAGAAAGAAAGAACCTGGGAAAAAAAAGTTACATGCATAGAAAAATCACACTTGGTTTGAAAGTATCATCACATACCTCTATTAGGACACATGGAAGAAACCAGCCATTTGAGAGCTAATAGGCAAAACTATCTTGTGCAAACACATGAAAATCTGAAGAAGAAACTGCAAAATAAAACAGCTTGTTAATCATTCACCAATAAGTATAGCTGTGACTTCCTCACTCAAAACTGGATTTTGGCACAGTCTTCATCTAAAAATATAGTCAAAATTAGAGAGCAAAGTGAATGTGTGGAAGCTGCTAGCAAAAACTGGGCATCTTTGCTCTTAGATATAGAAGATTAATTTGGTCATAGAAGAAAAACTCCTTTCTCCACCCAATGTCTGTTTTGAAATAGGAGGGCAGTATTAGCTGTACCTGGAAGAAAAAAAAATGGATTAAAAAAATTTAGTTTACTCATATATTTCTTAAGTGATTTTCTGACAATATTTAAGCTTACTCTCTCCCATGGGCAAGACCTGAGCATTTGTTTTCTGTTCCTTCCAATGCCCGTTTTGAGCAGTTGCTGTTTGTGAGTGGTGTTTTCTAAATGGGTTAAAAAAGGCTCCAGTGGTGTACAAATACAAAGATGTTAATTTGCAAGACACAGTAGTCTGATATGGGCTAAGATAGTTTGCAAGTGACTTTAAAATCCTCTGTCAAAAGACTTCTGTCTGCTTCCTTGCCAAAAGATAAAATGTTTGAGTAGGATCCTGCTCACATTTTTTCTAATGATTCTCAGCCCAGTACGTGTTTTCTCTTCTTCCATTTGACATCTTTTTGACACCTTTTGAATTTTATGTTTTTAGAAGCCCTCCTCAACTTTGCCATCTTGCTTGCTAAGTGCTCCCATTACAGATTCTGATGCTAAGATAACCACCACCACAAATAGTATCCTTACTTCTCACTTTCTCTTACCAGGAGTCTTTCAATAATACTTTGAGCAGAGCTAGAACTGGCACTTAATTTCCATTCCTTAAGCAAACTTTAAAGAGGTGGTTCTTAGTTAAAATGCCCAGCATATGGATGTGTAAGTTTTTTTATAACCTGACTTCTTTCTGGTCTCATAAACTAAGGCTACCTTCTTTCATGGAGTTTCAGAGAATAACAGCATTCATAGTTTGCTCAAGCTGGATACATACCTCTGGATTTGAAAATTCTTAGTACAGCCTGAAAGACTAGGTAAAATTTAAGAGCTGCATCAATAGGTGATAATGGCATGGAAAGGATTATTTGCTAGCAATAGTTCAAAAATAGCATAATAACTGAATCTAAATTGCAGATTTCAACTTTCTAAGTACTGTGTAAGTCCAGATATGAATAAACGCAGTTTATATAGAAAACTGTCTTAACCTGATTGTATTAATGTGACATGCATATAATGCAGTTATTGTCAATGGAATTACTTTTGAGCAGTTCTAATTTTGTTAAAATGGCTTTTAGCAATCAGATATCACCTGGCTAAAGTACAATTAGAGGTAGCCCATAATGAAGATTATACTAGAAAGGCAAAAGAGGGGAGATATTATTTAGCACACTTTTTTTCCAAATAAGGATTATTTTCTAAATAGCAAAAATTAAGCTTTTTCTTCAGGAAAATTATCCTAATTATCATTTGTTCATTTACTTAAGTCAGTATGTATTGCTACAGTCTATACCGTAGATACACTGCACACTTCACTGTAGTAAATTGTTCACCTGAGTGCAAATAATGTTGCAGCAAATGGAAAGAGGTTAAAATTTGAAGTTTATAAAACTAAATGAGAAAAATACTAAAAAGGACTCTGAACTAATTTGCTTACAGTATCTGCTAACTGTGAAGTGTCATATGAGGTGTCACATTGGCCTGAATGTATTAGCTTCTGTCTGCTCTTGCAGTTCTGATGAAATACTGTGGAGCCCTTTGCACAGCTGAGAGCTTCTAGAACAGCCACTTAAATATTTTAATTCTTTCCTCTGTAAATTGGTAATGGTGGTCATGAACATATGGTAAATCACATTTCTGGGACGCTCAAAAACGTGGGTGTTTATGAAAAACCTTTTCTGACTGTTAACAAAGGGCACTGAGACAACACCATAAGGGGAGAAACTCTGGCAACATGCTTAAATCTCATTTGCATGTCCTGGAATATGTTATCTCAAAGGATTCTTAGCAGCATCAACTCCACCAAATAATTGTTCTGTGCCTAACCTAGTTCACTGAAGAAAGAAAGTGCTCAGCCTGTGTTAGTCTGTGCTTGAGAGAAAGCATTCCAGAGATGACTGAATAAAAGACCATATCCACAAGAGTGTAACCCTTCTTAAAATTCATGGTGATCATTATGTCAGCAGCCAGCCATAGTCACATGGGAGATTTTATTAGGAAGTTTCATTTGCCTGCTGAAATCTCTCCATGCTCCAACCACTACTAGTAGGATGTGGAAAAGATGAGGAGGGAAAAAATAACCCAGACATATATCTGTCCTGGATACTCAGATGAAGGGATGCATGAGAAAGCACAGTTTTCTCCTTACCGGAAAGATGGTTCTGCAAATCAAGTTTTCAGTTACAGATGTGCCTTTCAAAGACTATTTATGGGAAAAAAAAATTTAAATCATTGGTCAATCAGCTATTGCTGTAGTTTACATGTGGAACATGGAGGCCAACTATATGAATATGCCTAAAACATGTAGGAATTGCTCTGTAAGGACACACAGTCAAAAAACTTAAATGTGTGTGGGTAAACCAAAGTCGAGCTTGTTTACACATGAATAAATTCTAATTAGAGAAATGGAAAAATGTCTGAATCTAAATCTAAAGTGGAGTCTGTTCATGAAAGTCATGGGTGACTAAAAGTAATTAAGGCCATCACTTAACTAAACAGATGTGACGGATTAACCATGTGTTTCTATGTTTGATTTAGTTTTTTTTTGTTTTGGATACACTTTAGTTTAAAGCCCTTTAACGCTGCCTGAGATGCGTCTGCCATTATTTTGATTTGGTATATTTCTTGTTGCAAATGCATTTAGCACTAGCTGACATTTAGTTTTTCTAAACAATTGAAAGTGTTTACAGAGAAAAGTACTTGTTCAAGCTAGCTCCAGTACAGAGAAATACATACAAAATGTAAAACAAAAATGTGCAGAAAATAAAATACATTTTAATGCTTCCTTTTGCACTGATTTTTGCTAGAGATGGATTTAGATAAAGGTAAAAAGGGAAGCACATTTTCATCCAACAGCATTAAAAAAAAAAATCACTTTTCTTCCAAAATAATACTTTGTTTTTTAATGGTTAAGGACTTTTATTTTTGTTATTTCCAGCCCTGTAGAGCTCAGATGTGTTAAGTTCCTATCATCATATTCCATCAATACATCTGCCCAAAATGGAAGGAGATAAAATAAGTATTGTTTACACAGCTTATTCTCCTGAGCTTTCCACTCTGATAACACAAAATTGCATAAGATAAACAAGCTCAGGTAATTACAAGTTCAGATGCAGCTCTATGAATTAGATTATGTTTCATACATACATTGAAATTGGAGCATTTATACAAGTCTGAATTCCTGTCCTATTACAGGAGAGAGGAATTTTATATGTGTATTTCTCAATTAGCTTTAATATTGTGTAGCTCAATTTATGTGCATGTGCATGAGAGAAACCCCAAATTATATGCCTCTGTGGGTTTCTGGTTTCACATTTGCTGAGACAATGGCAGACCTACCTTACACAGGGTTGTGAAAGAATAAGTTAAAGATGGAGAATGTCATTCAGAATTGCCCAGAATCTCATTTTATGGTAATAGGACTTAAATATTGTGTTGCAAGTTCTCTGCATGCATCAGCTGGAGGAAAAAATTGGTGAACCCAGTTAGCTTTTATAGACAGTAATGACTGATGCTGCTCTCTGGCTCCAAGTTGACCAACCTAGCATATGATACTCCTGATCTGAAACAGTAAGTTGCCCATGAGACTGGGGATGATTTAATTCCCTACCTTTCCAAGTTTTGTGTAGAAAGTCCTTAGTATCAACCAGTAGGTTGAACTGTAACAATGGGCCTGAAAATTTCTGAATTATAGCCCTTTACACCTGCTCATCCAGAAGCTGTATTTAACAAGTTAATCTCTGCATCAGCATGTTTTAGTTTTCATTTCTTTTAAAGAATGAACATATCTAACATTTTAATGATTAAAAAAAAATATATTTTTCCGATATTTATGATGAATGTATTTCCTGCATGCTGCTCTTGGAAGTTCCATGGGATTTACAGAATTTGTCTGCTAGAGGGCCACTCTCTAACCTTAGGTCACACAGGTTGCACCCATCTAGAGTCCTTCAAACAGCAGTTTTTTGAAGGCTAGACACCTGTGGTTTTCTTTGGACTGAAAAATTCCTGTAAATCAAAACCCACTGAAAGCAACAACTCATTTTAGCCATCAGAATTGAACCAAATGATCCTTGTGGGTCCCTTTCAACTCAGGATATTCTGATTCTATGAATTCTCACCCTGGGAACCTAGATTTATTCCCTAAGGGCAGTAAAGTTCCAGAGGACAGCTGTCTACTTCAAATAACCCCCACAGGAGCCTTTCACCTTCTCCATGGACTACTAAGAGAGCCCTAAGAGTCAGACTTCAGCTATTGTTAGCTTTTGTGTTTTGTACACTCATTTGTCTCTCATACATAGAGAATCTGAAATTCAAAGAGCCATACCACAAATAACGTCAGCTAGCACAGATAGAAGAAAAAGGCCTTAAAGTACTAGGTCATCTTGCCTATCTTCTGCTTCTGCTTGTGTGGGATTGTTTCCAACACAATGCATGAATATGCCACCCATAAAGCCAGCTGGTAAGAGCAGCAACTGAGTCTGAATCATATAAACAAGGGGGGAGGGAAATTGTGTAAACTTTGTAGTATAAGGAGAGGACATTTTCCCCAGTGTTTTAAGGACACATCTTCAATCTGGATGGTTCCTAGAAACTGTAAATCTTGCAATTTTGACATCAGTGATTGAGAATTTTCCAGGTAACAGTGCAGCTTTATGCTAGCTCCTTCTATGCTCACAAAGATGGAATATCTTCAAGGAAAATACAGGTTAGGCAAAATTCCTTATGCTTAGCATAAAGTGAGCATACAGTGATAAAACCAGCCAGCCTACAGTAATGTTAGGTCTGGAATGACTTCTCTCCATTTTGCTGAGATCAAGAATACCCATTTAAACAGCCTTACACTGCTTGGACAAGAAGCAATAGACTCAAGCATGATGCTGAGTGACAGCCATCAGAAAAGTCAGAATCCCAGAATCAAAGAACTGACTGTTTAAAGCCACATCTTGGCTTTCAACTTACACACGACAGGTCAAATGAACCTCAGCAATTTTTGCAGTCTTCAAGCCATTCCACACCTACATAACATCTGGGGACCAGTATAATTATTTAATTCGTACTTTCTATCTTCTGTCTCTCTTTTGGCTATATGAATGATTCCTTACATATTTATGAAGACATCCATTTTCATAGAACCTGTAGGATTGTATTAGCCTCTGGATTTGTCTACACCCTGACAAAATTGACTGAAATCAGCAAGTGGATTTTTCAAGATATGAAGCTATTCTGTGTGTTAAAAGCCTTTAAGACTGACACACATATATATACACACAATCATGAAATACTTTTTTTCTGATATGAATTTGGGTTAAAAAGAAGATAGAATGATTACATTTTGCAATGTATTAGTGTTTTAGTATTACACTTTACAAGTGTTAGACGAAGTTCTCATTTCTTCTCATTGGAAATGCAAGGACAAAATTAACTCTATTTTATATGTAAAAATTTATTGATAATGGTTGCAGTATTTGGACCTTCTGTCATGATTGATAGCCACCTTTCTGTCATTTGCCAAATGAGTGGTCAACACTTAATATGATGCAGTGAAGTATACCTTCTGATCATGTCTAAGTCTGGAAATGGAAATGCCAGCCCATTAGGAATGTCAGAACTGATTTTACATTACCAGGCTTGTAAAAAATGGTGATACAAATACTGAGTTAACAGTTTAAAAATAATTCAGGTAATTGTTTATAATTTTGTCCATCTTAGGTTTCTCTATAGTGACCTATCTGCATAATTTTAAAAAATTCTGTTTTTAAGTAGGTTGATATTCACAAACCCCTTAATGATTTATAAACCTTAATGCTCTTGCTATTTCACCTCCAGTTTCTGAATACAGTAGGTTTTCTTTTTCAGAATGGGTGGAAAACATTGGGGTCAAGAAAGAAGAGACCTTTTAAAATTTTTATGTAGAAAATTACTTGATATCTTCACCTGAGTCGCATACAGTATAAAACGGTTTACTCTTGACAGACCATAATTCCTTGTTCTGTTGCAGTTGATACTAGGGAGTTTATCTGCATTTAGTCTTTTTCATTTCTTAGATTGTAAGTTCTCTGCAGCATAGTCTTTCTGGAGTGCTATGAGATCCTTTCAGCTCTATGAGAACACATCATAATATTAGCAATTAGCAAAATAATCTTATCTTCTTTCGACATCTCACTTAAGAAGTAATTTAGTTTTGAATGATGGCCCAGTTCTTCTTGTGTCCAGTTCCACTCATTTCTGTGAAAATATTTACTTGTCCTCTAGAAAAGAATCACCCCTGATGTAAAAACAGAGTTGATTTCTGAGCCAAATCTGTGGTCAGCTCTCTCTTTCTCCTGAAATCCATGAGAATTGATCCTAACATTAATCTCAAGCACAAAGAAGTGGAAAGTTTTCTACAAATGACTGTGTGTGCCATGCGGTTTGGGCTTTTCATGTAACACATCACAAATTCTGGTAAAGGACTGTGGCCAAAAACCCAATAATATTCCTTACACTGTTCTGTTTGACAGTTCACCCACTTTTGGGAGATTATATAACATATTACTTGAACTGTGTATCTCTAGTATTTAACCCAAGTGTCTGAGATAGTTTTCTTTCCTTGCTTAAAATATAATTAAGATTGCTGAAGAGTTTCCATATTATGAACTTAAAATATGAAACCAAATGGCATTAAGCTGCCAGGAAATTATCCTGCCTGTTTTCTGACCTTCTGGTCATGAAACTCTCATATTTGACTTCCACACAAAAGCTACAATAAAATGTATGTTTTTGTGTAATATTTAGTAATTGATTTCTTAGACAGTGGGCAAAAATCAGCCATAGACAAAGCCACTTGCAGGGGCTTCTGCCTCACATCTCCTCCTCAGGTGTTAACAAAAGGGAATCTGGGATTACTATCATGTTGGAGAGGGAAATAGCAAAACATGAAATTTTCCAGAAATTTTCTGGAAGATTCTGAAATATCAAAGGACCTTGAAAATAAAGCAGCTCCAAGTATAATCTCCATTGACTTCAGCGCAGTTGGGCCTAAGAGTATTTCAACTTAACAGGGTTAAATCTTGGTACGTGTCTAATACCACTTTTACCAACAAAACTAGAAGAGAACGTTTTTTGAAACTTACATGGAAATCACTGGCATGTTGCCTTCACAGTAAAAACAATTCTGAATATACATTATGCTTTTATGTAAAATGTATTGTTTATGCTTTGTGATGTAATTTAAGTTAGGAGAAGTACAGAAAAAGAACACTGTACATGAAACCCTTGTACACTGTTGAAACAGGAATGGAAGAATTTTTTTAATTATTTGTTTCTTTTCTGCAACTTACTATGTGTTAGAAAATTTCTTCCATGTTTGAGTGCTTTGTGGGTGTCTGTACATTAATAGAACCAAGTGAAAAACATTCCATTCAAACAGCACTATAGTGTGATCTGTTTCTAATTACTTCATCATGTATTCATTTGCCTTTGCTTTTAACATATCTCTTCCACACATTTGTATTTGTGCATGAAAGCCATTTTATAATTGCTCTGTTGTATAGACATATATTTCATAACAGCTGAGGAGATGTATAACTAAAACTATGCAGAAAATCTCTATGTAGTGGGAGCTGCTTGCTGTTAGCCAGCTCAGACTATTTGTTCCTTGCAGAGCTATTAAGAAACCCTTCAGTGAAATAACTTTTCAGTGTGCCATGTCCATGTGAGATGCAGATACCAACATTGGGCTTCATTTCACCCAAAAGGGGCTTCCAGTTTCAGTTAGTTATGTAGGTTCCCCTAAAACTTAAGGGGAGACATAGGGACGTTATAAGGGACGTATTTTAAAGACCATGTAACTATTATTTGCAGCAGGCAAAGTCTTTCTTTTGACGAGAGAAGGGGTTAAGATTGACTAGTTTAGACCGGAGACCTAAATTTTAGGCTGTCATATTAAGGAGGGATGGATCCTGCCCTATCTGTTTACAATTAGTTGTGATTTTTACCCTTTCTTCCTAACACAATTAATGAGTATTTCTGGATAAGGCTCTGTTAATTGTGCTATAGCTTCCTAATAGGAGACCTGAAATGGCTGCCTCGAAAATAGATAGAGTAAATAGTAAAAAGAAAAGACCATGTTCCAGTGTAGATCAGTTAGTGCTACAAAAACAAAGAAAAGAAAACTTAGGAAAGTAATGAAAGTTAAACTCATATGCTTAAATTATTGACATACCGGAACTATATTTTATCTCAGTAAAAAGCAAAGCTGCATGGGACAGACTCACACTACTCTTTGGACAGGTGCCAAGGGCAAGTCTGTACTCCTCAGCCAGCAGCTGACCCAGATAAACAACTACCAAGCAGAAGGTTTACTTGTACACATCTTTTTTTGCTTGAGAGCACCTGCTACGTTGGCCAAGCACTCCAACAAAGCCAGCTTCTACCGCAGATTTGGAAGGACCAGCCGTGATTTGGGCCAACCTCCCTGCCCAGCAGCCCAGGGTGGCTGTGAGCCCTGACAGGCAGCCTGAACATTGTACCCTGTGCTGAAAGGCTACACTTCTGGCAGTCCCCTGGGATCCTGCTCCTGTGGCAGTGCAAGTGCACTGAAGCTACAGGAGCATCCAGAACTGTGGGCTTGGAGATATTTTGTTTCTTGGAAGGAGCTGGGAACTTGAAGGCATTCACTGTGCTGCTGGGATGCTGTGAAGAGCAAAATAAACTTCTCTGTAAAAGGGGACATGTGGGTAAATTCACGTCCTTCACAAGTAATTTTTGAAAAGTCCTTTACACCTGCACCACAGTGGATTTTCTGAATATTAAATAAAGACTTTCTATTTCATATAGACATATGAAAAATGTATAAATATATATTTTAGAAGTATTTCTTCTAAAAGCACTTTCTCTTTGAATGTATAGATGGCTAGACCTAAAAAAAAAAAATGATTTAAGTGTTTTTCTTTAAAACAAGCCAAATATTTTCAAAGCATCTGTTTTTGGTGAGAGCACACTGATCGTTTTGTAGAATATTTATATATATCTTGATGCTTACAGATTTTTGTAAAAGTAAATATTTATATTGTGGTTTCTGAATCAAACAACATTAAGTATGTAAATAATGAAAGACTGGACATTTCTCTTTCAGTTTTGTTTTTGTTTTTTTTTAAAACAGGTAATTTTTTTTGAGATCTGTACTTAAATATAAATGGAATGGGTCATACATAGGTAGCTGCCTTCAGACATGAAAAAAATAAAGACTCATTTGTTTGAGAGAGATTTCATACACTTTGATTGACATTGAGTTATAGGCCTGAATTTCTTTAAAGTAAGCATAACTTAAAAGTATTTCAGCTGAATGTGGACCAAATGCAACAGCTGAACAGTAAAGAGCATAAAAATAATTAAGCCTTTCTCATACGAATGAATTGTGTACATCTTTTTATGAAGTTCACAATCATGTGAAATTCCCTTTTTTCTGTAGCAACCAATATGGAGGATAAAGGAAACAAAGGAGGCATTACTTGCCTTTTTTTTTGTTGAGATGGGTGTATTTTGAGTTGTCTTCATAATCCTCAATTTGTCCCAGATTTGTCAAAAAGATTTTCCAAGTTTTGCCGATCCTTGAAATGAGCTTAGTCTGAATTCATTAAGTATAGATTGACTGTCAAGTTAATCCTGTGTCTGAGCTACAAAGTTTACAGTTTTGTTCCAAACCATGGAAAACTCATGATGATGATAGAGTATTGCTTTGAGTTTTAGGGCTTGCATGAGCCCAGAAACCCAAAGTTAAACTCAACAAGTGTGTGAACCCAAGTAACTGAAACAAAAAGAAAAAAAGTAAAATATATTTAACCCTGGGGATGTGAAACTGCCAGAGTTCTCAGAGCTCCAAGATATGAAAAAGAATGTTTTTGCAGCTCCAGAACATTCATGTCAGGAGAATACCACTACTTTTAAAAGCATTGAACTGTCACATTGCTTTTGGAAAAGATTTCATGAATTGGTAGCTCTAATCCCTTATTCACATACTGTTCAAATATTTAAACTCAATTAAAAGAAAAAAAGAGAAAAAGACAGGAACTGTATTTTTTTTCTAATCTATATGGAATCTAAATAAGGTAACTAATGGCACATAATTAAAGGCATGGAAAAATGTTGTATTTGGATATGTTAAAAAGCTGCTTTGCATAGAAACTTCATCTCTGTTTGATATATATAACTGAGCATTTTTCAGCTCCAACACTAGTTCCTGGATTCCCACATGTAGTGATAGCTATAGTCACTTTCATATCTGCATTACCTTTTACAGGAGAGTGCAGATGAAACTATAAGCCTGATGGGTGGCTTAGTCTCTTGGGGTAGTTTAGCGGTTTGCAGATTTTTTTCAGTATTTTGTACACTTCAACTGTGAAATGAAAATGGCCATCCTTTAGTAATGATTTGAAAACAGGAACGTACACTTCAGCCTGAATAAGCCTACTTGCATATCAATACACTTAGAATTGATGGTTGTTTCCTTCAGTTTTCTTATCCTTGAGAATGAAACAGTAATAATAATTAATTAATATAGGAATTTCTGGAGAAAGCAGATGACCATTATGTCTCTAAGGGAGTGAAGAGAGTCTGCAAGAAAAAATTAGGGTCATCTTTCTGAAATACTGTTACTTGTATTGAAATAAGTGCCATTTGGATGACTAGCAAACACTTCTGCAGTAGACTGTATATACCTTTCTGTGAGGCAGCTGACAACTCATGGCTTTACTTTGGTTAGCGAGTTGTTCATTGCGACGGTTAAAATTTGCAAAAATAAATCCAGAACCAAATACAAACCCAAAAAAGATATACAAAACCAAATAGATCAAGCCTTCTTCACCTTGGCTGAATACAATGGGATTTTTGCCTGCATCTTTTGAAATATTGTAGGATTTGTCTTCCTTCATTTTCCTGTGATACTCACTATGGAAATGACCTCTCAAATAAAAAAGGCATAAGAAAATTCTGTATCATTAAAAAAAGTAATTGTATTTGTTTTAAGAGAATACGTCTGTAGAACTGAACAGTATACAGTACTCTCCATGTTTTTAAAAAAGCAATAAACTCTAAACTGATTGGAAACATCACTTTTTATTTTGAAAACACCTCAACTGTTTGCTATCCTTTAGGTAATATTCTGGATCTTTATAGACAGCTATAGTGTTCTCACTTTTCTTTATGGCACATAATACAGCATACATGACAAACATGAGTGATGATGGCATTCAACTCACTCAGCTTTCATTGACTGAAGACACAGGCTTCTAGTCAAAGCCAATTCCTAGCACTCCTAAGGTGTGAGATGTAGACATGTCTGCCAAGGGTGATTCTTCGGCTTTCTTACGTTTAAATGGGTGGGTTGTGACAAAGCGCCTCTCTGTGTCTCCTCTATTATAAAGAGAGTATAGTTGATGAACTTAGGCTAAATATTTCAAATTCAGCTAATTAATCTTCTCCTATCAGCCTAAAAGTATAAGTGGCTTAGACTGGGTTTTCTTCCCTGTGCTGAGACACCAACTTGATGCCACCTCCTTTTTGATTTGCTTGTTCCTCTTGCCAATGCTCTGCAGTACCTCTGGTGCCTCTAAGCACGCAAACAGAAGGAGCCTGAAGCATAAAATATCATCTGGTTGTTAGTAGCCATCTGTACCTAAATGGGACACTAATGACTTAGCTGCTAAGCACCTATTCACAGACATTTCACACGTTTTATGTCTTCAAAATTGTTTAGAAATGGCCATGTTTTCATTTTGGGTTTTCTGTTTGTTTGTTCATTTTGGGTGGGTTTTTTGTTTATTTATTTTTTTTATAGGAAACTTGTTCTTCATCAAAGGGATCTTTGTCCATATAAAAACATAAGCATAAAAAGTTGATAGCATTTTGATTTAGAGGCTACTTGTGATAAAATTACATTTGTGCCGTAGGGGCATAAAAGACAATGTGGAGTTCAGGAGAATGGAAGATTTTCTTGCATGATTTTATGGAACTTTGTTACAAGTTACTGAAACCTGTAGAACATGCATTTCAATAGCCCTTACAAAGAGAAATACACATGAAATGTAGCCCATTTATTACCACACCTAACAAAAAAAAATGAAAAAAGAGCTGTGGGATAAGAAGTCAACTAGTCAACTTGTGTTTATCAGCACAATTCCATTGAAGTCAATAGATTTACTCGAATGTGACCACTGTTCTCATTTGGTTTGAGGTTCAGGTAAAAGACTGATTTCAATTTTTAGTCCTAGTTAATTAATTTCAGCTATCCGTACCAGTGACTAATGAGATATATCTGCAATAGATGGTGTTCTGCTTTGTGCAAGTATATCTTTCCATGTCTTTGTTCTCTGTGGGTGTATAAAAACCACCCACAAATAAAGCCTGACTGAGATACCTCAAACAGCTTATAGCAGCTCAGTTTTGATTTAGTGTATTGCTTAGTTTGTAGTTTGAAGTTTACTGCTTCTGTTTCAGAACCTAAAAAAAAAATGTCAGAAGTCTTGCTTTCTTACCCAAAATCAGTCATCTTAATAATAAATAATAAAAATAATAATAATAGTAATAATAATAATAACCCCTCCTTACTTCTCCCTTAAAATTTTCCCTGTATCTCTCCTTTGTCTCTCATGACCGGGAACAGCATCCCTGCTACTTGCAACAGAAATGCAATAGTCCTGTTCCACCATTCTTTTATTTGGGAGAAGGCAACAGACAATGACTTCAACATTTACTTGCTTGTGTGTGCCCATGCATCATTACAAGACTAGACATATCGGTTTCCTAGATGAGCATTTTATGAAGATCATATATGTAATGAAAATCAGTTTAGTCTTTCCAATTTATTTCATGAGTGAAAAATATCTCCTTAAAAGCCAAGCACTACCTCTTATTCTTCTCTAGAGGCTGCATTGTCTTTTAAATGACAACCTGATAATTGCAGTTACAGCAAAATGAGATTTAACACCTCTCACATTTTCAAATGTAATTTATCTTTGCATTTAACGTAGTATATATAATTCCATTTATTATTTGCAATGCTTGTGTATATAACTTTATAAGTTAGGCCATCTTCTATAATTTTGTCACCTTTTCTCATATATGTTTACCTTTCTCTAATTGAATAGAAATAGTCCAAAGAGAAACAATTTTTTTCCCATCTGGAAAAAAATTTTACAAGTAAATTTTGTATGAAATGTTTGTATTACAGATTAAAGACCATGGTCTTTTTTATTATTATTTATTTATGTTTGTTTTGTTTGTTTGTTTATTTTATTATTTATTTATTTTTCATTATTATTATTTTGCAGAAGTGTAAAGGACTAAGAGAACTCTCTCCAAAGATACAGAATATTGACATTATTTCTCAAAAATCCCATTTTCATAACAATGTTGCCCTTCACACATTTATTACATGACCAGAAGATCATTAAACAGCCAATGATGGTTTTTTTATATATATATGGTATGAAAAAATTAAGTACTTTGTTTTCTAGTAAAAAAAATTAATCTATGGATAAGTTTATATGAAAAGGTTCATAAACCGGCTGAACAATGTTTATTAAAGCAAAAGGAGACCGAAAAAAAAACTGCAAAAACTCAATAAAAGAGGTCCCTTTGAACTCTTTGGAAAAAAGTTACATTTTGAGTGTTTAAGTAAAAGCAGAGTATTGATTTTCCAGTAAATTTAATAAAAAAGAAAATTAAAAGAACAAAAAGAACAGTGCTTGCTTTGTCGAAGTATATCAAAGTAATACACATGCATAGTGTTAAAGTTGCCCTGCTTAAAAAGTATTTAATAATTACAAGATGAAAGAGGTGGAGAGTAACAAATTATGACTGCATTACATATGGCACTTTTCAATTATATACTGTTTAATTCTCCTCTTGGAGTAAAGTATACAATCAACAGGAAACTAGTATTTAGGTATTTTTCCCCTGAGAAAAAAATCTACTTTATTGGAACACCTTTGCCATGAAGTTCAATTAACATAATTGAAAATTCCAAAGGACCATTTTCAAAATCAGAAAAATTGATTCTATATTTTGTTATTTGGCTATTAATTTGCAATCCGGTGGATTTTTACAGCCAGTGTTATTTCTTTACTATTTAAAAAGACATGTCAAGAGTAGTGGTATTGCATGATGCGTGATTCTGTAACAAAACATAGCTGAAGAAATCTGTCATTTCAGTTTTGCAGAATTGCTTTTTCATGCTGATTGAAACAGTTTTTCTTTTCTGTCACAGCATATTCTGTGCTTGAATTATGTTTAAGCAGTTTGCATTTTAACACAGGTGATATATGAGTGGAAAAGGCCTTCAAAAGAGCAAAACCTCCCACAGAGTGGGAAAGATTCCAGCTTTCATTGATGGTACAGCCAAATGTCAGTATGACACACCACATTAACTCCAAATTAATCCAAAATTTGATGTAGGATATTACAAAATCACTGGTCATAATTCTGTAGTCAAGGCTGAGTGTCATATTTATATATTCTTTATACTAACAGTCTTAAAACTAACTAAGATCTGAAAAGAAAACACTGGGGACAGGAAAATATATATTATAAATATCACTTAAATAAATACAGACTGCTTAAGCTAATACATACATTATAGAGTGTTAAGACTATCCTGTGGCTGAGGTAAGGAGAGGTGGTCTGGAGATGTTCTGTATTCACCCATGCCCTGCTGCAGACTTGCAGCCCCCCAGATCATGCCAGTGTGGGTACTACATAACAGATGATTTTGGCACAAACTGAAGTGTTCCCAAAATCCCATACAACGATCAAAGCACACAGGGAGATAGTAAAGCCACCAAAGTAGGGATAAACAGATGAACCCTTGGTTGATTGAGAGGGTCCCTGCATTTCCACTCTACAGTAGCAGGGAAAGCATCAGTGCTTGAAGGAAGAATGCCCAAGAGTCCAGTATACAGTAATCAAAATATCTTACTTCAGTCAAGAAGGTTTTTTGGTGACCTTCCCTTATCCTATGCATGAACTCATCTGCGGGAGCTGTTCCTTCCGTGGCAGTTAACAAAATCATGATTAGTGGTACTGGCTGATAGGAACGACTTTGTCCTCACATGTATTGAAAGCCACACCATAACCGAGCTAAACACAAATGAAACAGAAAACCAGTCTCTAAGCATATAGTTTATAGCAGAGTACAAGAAGTAGAATTGGGTTATAAATAAATGTTAGGCTGAGATACCTAAGCAATGAGTTGGCTTTATGGAGTAAATTCAAATGATAGCTCTTCATGAGCCAGAAGGCAATTGTGGGTATTTTCTTTACATAGAAATGCTGCACACATAAATATATAGATTATAGATATACACATTAATTAAATCTTTTCTGCATTTATGCATTACAGAATATAGAAAGGAACACAAACATACATTCTATCCAGCTTTCTACTCCTAAAAGATTTTAATATCATTTACAGTCCTCTAATATTTCATTGCTTGCTCAGAACTTTTCAACAAGTAGATTTCTACCTTCAAGGTATAAATAACTGCAGGGGGAAGGAGGCAGGTGTTTAAAAGAATTCAGAGTTGAAACTCTTCAAACAAAGAAGTGTCTCTGATGAGAAAGAAACTTTTGTTTGCTTTATGGCCTTATCCTGAAAGAGATCAAAAAGATGTTGTGGGTTGTAAAATATATATACATAAGGTTGTTCCATTTGATTTAGCATTTGACAGGGTGTATAGACATTTTAAATCCCTCTACATCCTTGAACTTCTAACTGAAATTCTTCTCTTTCAGGTATAGTTGCTTAGCTTGCATTAAAGAATTCAAGAGATTCAGTAATGTGGAATAATATTTTGGCTTTTTTGATCACAATGTGCCCAGTCACTAGTCCCAACCTAAAAAAAAGGAATAGCTCACAGTAAATGTAAGTTTATAATGATTGGGAAATGGGTCATATAAGGAATGTCATGCCTGAGTTTTCTTGAACCTGATATGCCAAAATGAATGAATTATTTAAGCTTTGTCAAAAGTGATACATCAAGTCCTTGTCACATATGTAATATCAATATTTTAAGATGCAAATTGACAGAGTTCTTGTATATGTTAGTATCTCCATAGCAAATATCCCTGATCTGAATGCTCTAGCCAGTTGAAGATTCAAGTCTGGTTCAGAATTGCATGACTTGGATCATGTAGTAATGTGTAGAATTACTTGGGTCCTGAAGTAATTTTGTCCTGTTTCTCTGAGAAAGCAATTTGTTTTGACTTAGTTGCTCTGTTCTCATTTTGAAAGAAGCAACTTGTTCACAACCCACTTTTTCTTTTCAAAAGATATTGAATAGTTTTTCACATAATCTGTATTTTGGCCAAGTCAGTGTATGCCTAGTAGGGCTTCTCTTTTACTTAACACTTTAAAAGGATAAGTCACTGATATAGACAGTTGTTATGGTTTTGCTTGTTCTGGGAAACTAAGCAGGAATTTTCCCTTCCCTCTGCCCACTGTGTGAAAGGGATGTTGAATAGGCAGGTTGGCTGTGCCTTGGGCAATTGACTAACACAAAAGAATTGGCTAGCAAAGCCACATTCTAAGTTGACGGCCCTCAAGAGTCTGTGGGGAGGGGTGAAGAGTTCTTTTTTCAGACTTCGTTGTTGCCTGAGCTGGGACAAGGTCTGGGTGGCAGGAGCTCTGAGGTGTTTTTGTTCTCAGCCTGGCTGCATGGCCAGCTCAGTTCTACCCAGCCCTGAACCTGCTTGGATTTAAATCGGAGTGGAACTATTTGGGAAGGAGATCACCTTCTTCCCCTCCTCCATTCCCATGTGGGTTTTTTTTGCAGCGGTTCTCAAACATATCAAAGGAGAGGGGAAGCCATATGGTCCAGCTGGAGACAGAGTGAGTTGCCATTGAGAAGAACATTTTTCTTCTTTCCCTCCTTTCTCCCCTTTCCTGGTGAGGGGGAGGGAAGACCTCCATTTTGGGCTCCTCCAGCACACCCGAGGACCCCACATGGTGACTATCAGTGATCCAACAGTGCCCCCTGCTGACCATCACAGAATACTGCAGGCTCTGCATCTCCAGTGATCCAACAGCGCCTCCTGGTGACTGTGGTTAGAATTGTGCCAAAGGGCGCAAACTGAACTGTTTACCTTTTTGTTTGTTTGTTTTGAAGGGGATTATTTTGGGGTATGGGATTATTGTCTGGTTGCTTTATTTGTGTTCTTTTGTTGTTCTGCCAATACACATATATCGTTTAATGAAGGGCTGTTATTTTTCTTTTTTCCAAACTTTCTCAATTGGAGCCTCTTAATTTTGGATTTACAGGTGCTTAGAAGGAGGAGTTTGGGTCTTCCTCATAACTCATCCTCAGCAAAAAACTTGTGTCTTATTAAACAGAGGCAACAGTCAAACATACTCCTTTGTCATTGCTGTAAATTCAGTTTTTTCATGCTTTGGTAATTAGCCTCAATTTGCCCCATGAGTTTCTGCTGAGACTCCCTTCATACAGGAAGAATTCACTCACTATTTTCTGTTAGTAACAGACAGGACTTTCTGTATCTAGTTTAAAAGGGAAACTGAATCCTTAATTTTTTCTATGATGTCTAAGATCTTTTTGTATGCCTCTTATGACTTGTGCTTCTGTCAGGGTGTCATTTACACTAATGCATCTAAAATTTTGATGGTTAATGAAGCACAAGCACAGAAAACCCCAGATAGTTTTCTCCCATGCATGGTGAAAACTCAGACTAACACATTAGCATCAGCAAGCAGATTTATCAAAACTCATGCTCTACAGAAACATCTCACATTAGCTTAAACTTTATCACACTGGACACTGTAATCCCTGAACCTCTTTCATGCTCTGAGATTAGAGGCAGGACTAAGGATCTAGCTGCGAGACACCAGTTTCGGTTTACCTGGCATAGGGGATCACAGCAAGGAGAAGAGGATGTCATATCATACAGCTGCTGGAAGTATAGTACATACATGTCCTCTAACAGAGTCAGAGGCTTGATAGAGCTTTGTTCAAAACCATACATCTGTGGTTACATGCTGAAGGCTTTCAATACCAAATATACAGTCATTACACGTGTGTGGAGAAATGCACATCTAATTACATGTCCTAGGCAATGAGATCCCATAGCTTTGTCTAGGAAACAATGAAGAGACAGTTTAAATTAACAATAAAAAATACTGTTAAACCACAGAACTTTCTTACTCCTGAAGAACATGAGGACAGCCTCAGGACTGACTATGTCAGCTGATGAATTCATCTACCTTTCTCTCCTTATTCTTCAGCCTTGAAAACAACCACCCCCATTCAGTTGATATTGCCATCACAGCATCCCCTAACCTTCTGTAACCAACAGTAGATGATCTAAACCAAAAGTTGTGCTGGCATTTTTGGAGTTAGGCATATCAGAGAGCACTCATGCAAAGAGCTTGCTAGACAGATATCAGGAAGCAGAAATCTAAACTTAGGGGTAGTGCACAGCTGTTGGGGGAGCTTAGGGCAGTAGCCTGCTCAACCAGCACAGATCAGGATAGAGAAGACCACAGCTCCATGGAGTGAGGTTACTGCCTCTGCAGTGCCTTGTATGATCAACTGAAATGCAACCCCCTACACAGGACACTCAAAATGTAAACACCTGGTTTGAATGAGAAAGTGAAGCCACCTAGGACAAGATTGCAATACATTTCATCAAGGAGTTGGAATGAATTGACAAAAAACCCCCAAACAAACAAACAAAGAAAGGGTATACTGCATGGGCTGCTGTGTTGTGATTGCTGTGTTGATTTCTTTGCTTTTCTGTGCAGTGGTGGTCTCTTTCTCCAGGGAGTTCAGAAGAAAAAAAGCAAACAAACAGGGTCACCAGAAGTGGTTTGATGGGAATTGAGAAGGTAGCCTACATGTGAAGACGTGAATTTGGGAAATCTAAATGTGACAAAGATTTAGCAGTAGACTATCCAGCCTATCCAGCATACATTTTTTCATCTTATGTCTTTATAATCTGCAAGATAAAAATCAGAAATAATAGGCTACAGAAAAATGTGTATGTTGTGTGACTTAGTACTGCTGACCAACCCTGAACTGTCTCACTGTCTGGCCAGTCCTGCTCAGCCATGGCCTGTGGTTTAACACAAACCCAACATGTGCCATGGTGTAGTTATGGTTTATTTGCATACCTCTGGAAAGATGTACTTTGAAGAGTGAAAAAGAAGTAAAAAATTAAAGAATTAAAAGTAAGAAAGAAGTAAAGAAATGAAGTAAGGAAGTTCTGTGGTAGTTTTCTGTTATGATTGAGATTTCTAAAATTGGATGCAGATTTGATTGATAGTGCTGACTTCTTTTGTACCTGATTTATAAATGGAAAAATTAAAGAATATTGGGATTATTCTTCATTCTTTGTTTTCCTGTAATCTCTTGCTCAAAGTCATTCAGGCAGGGGCTCTCTCCTGCTTTGTCTGTAGAGTGGTTGACCCAGGTTGGGCCCATGGTTGATCTAAGAGTGTAAATAACTTCACCCTTGCAAATGCTGACTGGAGCTATACACAGGACAGGCTATCTGCCCTAATTTGGCTTTAATTAGTCCAAATTTTATTCCCACCCTTCTAGAAGGGAAGGGAATAGCGCATCTTTTCCCTCCCTGACAGGTTCCAGGACCATTATGTCTGTCTTTTAGTAGAACAGTTGCTCTTATAAGCATTGACACCCATTTCTCCTGTGCCTAATTTGGCACCAATTCAAGTAACTTAAAAATGAACCTTCATTGCTTTTGTATTGTATTGAACCTTTTTTGCTTGTGTTAAGGAACACTTAGAGAGCTATGCAAAGAAATACCAAGAAATAAAGTTCTGTCATAGCTACCGTTATTTTAGTATGCCTATTGTAAGTGTCTTCTAAAAGATGGGTATAGGAGAAAATATGTTCTTTCCTTGACTATAAAGGACTTTCTATAAACAATAACAATTCATTTTATTTAAAACAGTGAAGGGTTTTCCTCTGATTCTTGTGCACTGAATGCACTGGGAACAAATGGCAATGATGTGACCAAACAAATGCACAGTGCAATGGGCAATAGCACAGTCAGGAGAAACAGAATATGCATGGTCCATAGATATTGATTATCATCAGGTTTTCTCTGTCTCAGTTCTGGGTTTTTTTGTTTGTTTGGTTTTGTATTTTTTTTTTATTTGCTTTTGGAGGGGGTTTGTGTTTGGTTTTTGTTTGTTTGTTTGTTTGGGGGTTTTTTGGAGGGTTGCTGTTGTTATTTTTGGAGGGGGTTGTTTCTTTTTTGGGGGGAGGGTTGTTTCTGTTTGTGATTGGGTTTTGTTTGTTTGTTTGTTTGTTTTTAAGTAAGGCTTTCAGGGCAAACTTAAAAAAAAGCTTTCAAAACAAACCCACAAAAATCACAAGATTTTTATTTTACTGTTGAAAGCCAAGCAGTCATGTACCTCAGACAATCTGGGCCAGAGCTATTCTTGAGGTCAATTAGTAAAATGCCTGTATAGTTCAAAAGGTGATGTGCTGGGGATATAGCAGTCTTTTAGCATTCAGTCTGGATTATCTAGAAAAAATTGAGTATCCCAGAGGGTTTCCATATATCACCTCAGGAATTCTGCCTGCAGTAAAGTAGAGCTGTTAATCGTTAAATCGGTTTCTCTTAAAGATTATTTTTCTCTTAATAATACTTTCCTGTTTATTTTTTGGAATTCATAGTGCTTCTTTCAACTAACCTGCTTTCCATGGGAATGTCATTAATTTTTCCAGAGACAAAAAGTTTATTTTTAAGTCTGGTCAGCAGGGACTACTGGAGTGACAGAAAACAGAAAAGAAGTAACAGCTGAAATAAAATGTCAGCTTGAACTTGTCACTGATTCTTGCATCCTAAGGATCTTGCTTTGCAAAGTTGGGCTGGTTTTCAAGTGTTTGTTCAACCTCAGATAGTGAGACACTCTCCTGGCTGAGCCTACAACAGGGTAAATTTGGAGCTCTTTTATGCTTAGTGGATTTGGGCATTCCAACATCCCAACCACTCTCTGTGGTCTCTTCAGTAGCCATGGGTGAGACCTCTGGCCAAGAAGAAATCCAGTAGTAAAAGAAAGAGGCAAGTCAGCTCCTGCAGTGGTAGGTTGGTCTTATTTGGGTTACAGGTAAAAGAAACTAATTTTCAGACTCAAAAAGCCTGCAGCTAGGCATCTTACAAATTCAGGTCAGCCACTCCCCAGGGTGGTAAGCTACTCCTCAGATACCTTCCCATCACCAGGACTTCCCTCCTGCTCTTTCTGACATTTCCAACTCTCCAATGTGAGTGAGGCAGGAGGATTTTAAGTCTCAGGGCAGAGGGATGCTACTGATACAAGTACCCCACTTCTTGACTGAACTCTGGTAACAATGAAGTGTCTGAGATCAACGCTTTCCTCTGCCCTGAGTCTGCACACCTGAACAGGCATAGGGAAGCAATCACAGCAAAGGAAACATTCATCACACAGAGGCTTTTCTGTTAATTTTAGTTCAAATGGGCTAGAACCAGTCCCAGCAGTCACTACTTCTCCCCTCTGTATTTTTTTTTTTTTTTAATATAGAATAAGATACTTGGCCTGAGTCATACTGTATGTTGACTACAATACCAAAGTACTTTTGTATCTTTTCACTTAGACAACATGTTTACCAGAAGGCCAGCAATGGATCAGCTAAGGGTATAGTCTGCTACAACATAACTGCTAGAGAACTGGGGCCCTTGAAATAAATATGTCTCAGGCAGGTAGAGTCTGTGGGTTGAAGTCTGTGAGTACAGGTTGTTTTTATCGTGGATCTACTATACTGGGATTAAAATTGACTGAAACATTTTCAGTTGTATTTTCAACTGTTTTCAGTTGTGTTTTTTTGTTCTGCTTTCATTCTAATTCTTTGAAATATCTTCATGGAAAATAAAAACATACTGAAAGAAATTATGAGAACTCCATGTTTTTAGTATAAATTTAAAAGAAATGGAAGTGATGGAGATACAAAAATGAAAGAGTAAATATATCTAAACAGTATATATTCTTAATGTATTTAATGGAAAAAAATTTAAAAAATACAAAAGAGCTAAATATATTTTGAAGTTGATTTTAATTAACACAGGCCTCAGAAAAAGGAAGTTTCACCATTTGGTACCACTTACCACACTGCACCACAGGGATTTCATACTTCTCTATGCCTCTTTCTAAAAATGACCTTTTTTTTTTTTTTTTCTTCTGCTTCTTTTTTTCTTCTTTTTATTTTTCTTTGGGTTTTTTTCTTTTTCTTTTTTTTTTTTCTTTTTTTTTTTCTGCTAAAGAATAATAACAAGCTGTGATTACGTTGATTTCATTATGAAGGAAGTGAGGGAACACCACTGTTTCTGGCTAAATTCTTGAGGCTTCATGACTGGGTTTTCAAGAAGGCACTGCTTCCTCACGGCTCATATAAATTTAACATTTCCCTACCATTGTTCCCTATATCTTCTGTTTCATGTATATTGCCTTTCTCATTGACACTGGCCTTTCTGGCAGTGGCCACCTCTATGGATATGAGGGCATGTACGTCATCCTATGTCAGGTCCCAGAATTACTGTTAAGTCTCCTTTAAACAAAATTCCCCACTCAGCTCATCTTTTACATAAAATATGTGGCCTTTGCCATATTTTTCACCTGATATTTGCTGATGAAATAGAAAAAAATGCTCCTCTTTTGTATTAAAAATCCATAGTTACCATTTAAGCAGCACAGAAAACCTTTCCAGCAGGTACTACAGCAGACTTAATATGTGATGACTCCAGTAACTCAGCTTATATAGTGAGCAAAGGTTTGCTGTCACACTGCTAAAGGTTTCTAGAGGACCTCAGGAGCAAAGTAAGCTCTTTTTTAATGTATTGGTGAGTTCAGAATGCAACAGAGAATTTTTCCAGCAGTAATATTCAAATAACTCATAAAAACTGAGCATCAGAATAAAAATTCCTGCAAAATAATTGGTTGAAATTAAAACAATATCTGCAAGTGCAGAGAATGAAAACTTTGTCAGTTTGAAGTGGATTATCACTGTGGATCATCCTTGTCAGAAGCAGCAAGTACTCTGGAAAGGATCTGCTACTTTTTTGATTTGGTCTTCGTTGTTTTGTTGTGTGTTTTGTTTTTTATTGGTTTGGTTTTTGTTTTTGTTCTTTTGTCTTTTATAATGATGCAAGAGTTCTAAAATCACAGAGAGAAGTAGACAGTTTAGTGCTGAATAAGTAAGAAGAGAGAGCAAAATGTCAGTCTTTTCCTTTCCAGGCTACATATACTTTACCTAAGGCAACATCAATATAAAAATTAGGCTACAATAAGATTTATTTGCTAGCTGCACAATTTAAATTGAATTTTATCTTATCATGTTCACGAGTTGTAAGAGTAGCAGTCTAATTACAAAGCATGTGCTCAAATTGCAGTACTATTTACTTCAAAATATGCTGCTTTTCCCAGTGATCTGGAAATTGGTTAGACAATCTTGATTGAACATATAAGGGTGTCTGCACAACCTTCCTCTTTAAACTGAAAACCTGAACTTCTCTCTTTGTGCAATAAAGTCCTTCTCTTTTAACATGCTTAATGCATGAAGGGATACATCACTTTTAATTGTTCTGCTGTGTAAGTAGCATGACCAAACTCAGCTGTATTGACTTGCTCTGCTCAGAGCAACTAAGAGGGATAGAAGAGTGGTAATATTTGCTTATCTGACTAAACAGACTTTTTTTTCCTTTATTTTAACAAACCTTTTATTTTTGTTCATGAATTTAGGAATACCAAGCTTCGCTAAGCAGTGAGAATTTACATGTACCGTCATTTATACATTACATAACTTTAGGATCTGCCTTGGTTCATACAGGGGTTGGGTCTAAATTCCATATTCTCTACTGAGTCTCTTGACTCTGGATCATGAAAATATTAAATTTGCAACAGTGCAGAGACAAAGGGAAAAAAAAAAGGATATGGTATTCAGGACTAGTAATGGAGTTCCTATAGTCCACCTGCAAAATTCAAAATATACCTAGACTTATAAAGTTTTTGAGCTTCAAATAAGGACTTTGGTGAGTCTGGCCCCTCAAGACTAAGCAGTTTTGAGTAGGAGCTAACAGAGAAGTATCAGAGAGCAATGACAAAGGCAGAGGATTGATGAATATTCATGAATCTAACACATCAGAAAGAGAAAATGGGTGTCAGGAAGAAGATCACAGGGCTGGAACACCTCTTCTATGAAGACAGGCTGAGACATTTGGGGCTGTTCAGTCTGGAGAAGAGAAGACTCTGGGAAGACCTTACAGGAGCCTTCCAGTACCTGAAAGGATGTACAAGAAAGTTGGAGAGAGACTTTTTACAAGGGCATGAAGTGATAGGACAAGGAAGAATGGTCTTAAGCTGAAGAAGGGTAGGATTAGACTAAATATTAGGAAGAAATTTACTGTGAGAGTGGTGAGGCACTGGAACAGGTTGCCCAGAGAGGTTGTGGACTCCCCATCCCTGGAAGTGTTCAAGACCAGGCTGGATGTGGCTCTGAGTAGCCTTGTCTAGTGTAGAGGTCCCTGCCCAAGGCAGGGCTTTTGGAACTAGAAGATTTTTAAGGTATCTTCCAACCCTAACTATTTTATAATTCTATGAAAGTCTCAAGAAGACTAGTTCTGACTTCAGTGAAAGAGAGAATGGTGTCTGGAGGAAGCTCAGAACAACCAGTAGGAAAGGAGGTCTTCAACTAAAAAGACTTTCAAGATCTCAGGGAGTCTGACAGGAAGTGTTTAAATTTACTGTACTTTTACATGTGAAAGTACTGTAAATACATAACTGAATAGTCAAGAGTCTGAAAATGTTTAGTATAAACATGTGTGTAAAATCAGTCTGAGAATAGAAGACAGGTTGGTCTGCAATTTTTGTGCAAGCCACTGAAGTAGTAAGTTCTTCAAGAAAAATTGATAAAGAGAATGAAATCTTCTAGGCTAAGTTGTCCTCAGTTACATAGGCATACTGTCAGTGCCTCAAAAATATGAAGAAAAGTCAGCCTAACTTTTGGAAAGAGAATCACAAAACAAGATTTCAACAGAATCCTTACACCAGAGCCCAAAAGGATTCTCTTCAGATAGAATAACTCACAGTTGCTGAAATAAGTTTATTTTCTTATCTGACAAGCTCTGGCAAATTGGCGATGCCGCACAACAGCAAAGGTCTCAATGCGTGGCTGCTGCTGACATCAGAGAGTTGGAACGTGTCTGCAGCACATCCACTGTGAAGAGTTACCAGTCATTCCCTGAAAGCAGATGAGGTGTGAGAAACTACTGCACTTCTAAATGAGGCCACTTCTATCTTTGTTAAATATACTGTTTATGTTGAAGATGTTTTACAATCATTTAAAGTCAAACCAAGGTGTGAATTCACCTGACATGAGAAAGCACAGCTGGAAGAAAGACTTCCTTCTCAGCAGTTTTTTTCTCCTCAATACCTTCACTCTGGGAATTTTATACATGTTCATTTATTTGCCTTAGTCCAACTTCCTCATCTAAAATTTGTTTAAAAACTTAATTCCTTAATTATGTCTTCAATAAATACTGAGGAGTGAATAGATAGCTAGAGACACTAAGCCTCAAACACCTCTCCAGCTCTGAAGAGGTAAGAGACATATCTAGCTCCATTTCACACTTTTCTGACACTACTTATCAATAGTAAAACATTGGAACAAATTTCATTCGGCTTCACAACATCCCTTTTCCACTGAAGAGCTTAATGTGCATTCTACAGAAGGGAGAATTGCAGCAAAGCCCAGCTGAAAAGTGTGTCAGCACTTATACAGCAAGACAGCATAGGAGAATGGAGAATTAGATACTGGCCTTCTAGCAAAATCTGTGAGCTAACTCTTAGGTTGAGGAATGTTAAAATCATCCTTCTTGAGAGGCAGCAGATCCTGGATGCATTTAAGGCTTCACAAGTGCCCAGTGAGGGGGTATGGACTGTGTTCCAACATGCCATCTGTGGCTTAACAAGTTATCCATGATCCTTCTGCATCAATATGCTCTAACTCCTTTTCCCCCCCTCTTCAAATACCAGTAGTCATTTTCTCAAAGCTGTCACTAGAGCCTCGGATATTGCAACACAAAATTCATAAGCTGCAATTGTTCATGGGATTCATACTGGCCTGTGCTTCTACTCACCTCTTCCGGAAATGAATGTAGCAAAAGTATCCACACAAATACATATATGCAAGTCCTGATCTGAAGCTCACTTTGATGATCCTGCAAATACATCACAGTATAGTACTACCATTTCATGGAAGGTTATATCTGATAGCTGAGATATGGTAGCTTCTTAAACAGCCTCTCAGGCCAAGTTGTAGTTTTATGTGAGACTTTATTGTTCATTCTTTTCACTGTAAAGGGAAATAAGTCAGTTTAAAAGAACAAGAGGTCAAGCAAACCTTTTTTGATTTGCTCTCAAAAATGTATGGATGTTTTTGAATACAACTGAGAAAAGCCACTTAACTGGTAGTTTTAATGTCCTGTTATGCATCCATGAAAATTATTGGTTTAAATGTGTTGTTTCTTTCTTTCTTTCTTTTCCTAAGTGTTGCAAAGAGCAGATACAGCCAAGGTAGTTTAGGAAGCTTCAAGCTCTGTAGGATACTTGTAGGTACAGTGGCAAGCTGTTAAGCAGCTTAGCTAAAACAGTAGGAAAGGTGTAGCCTCTCTGATGACATTTCAGTTATAAATTTCTGAACTAAAGAGTGATGCTGCTCTTTCTGCATCCATATAGTCTTTGCACAAGGATTTCTTTTGAGAGATCCTCAACCCAGGAGGAAGGTACCCTCTGAATGTTTTCTGCATGAACACTGAGACAGCTACAGGCTCTGTGCTGAAGTGATAGGACCATGAAGAGCTACTTGTGAGGTAGGTAATTATGTGGATGATGATAAAAGGTTTGTTCTGGAAGAGAAGTGCAGTGTCTGCTGCAAAAACTGGAAGGTCAGCTGTGGATTTCTCAAAAACTATTCCTTTGTATCTGAACTGAGCCATGGAGCCAGTGTGAGTTCAAGGTCCAGACTGAAGGAACTCACAGACTTTTTGGAAGTGGAAGTTCATTTTGCTGTTTCTCTCTTTAGATCCTCCTGAAGACTGCACAAAACATTTTAATATAGAAAACCAAAGTTATGCAAAATGTTTACAATGAAACCCAAACCAGATTACAAATTTGGAATCAGCATGGGGTTGGTCAACGCTTTCATGCCTTTTGTGAAAAGTGCTTTGAGAAAAGTTAGGCTGATATATGGTTTTGAGCTGGAATTATGGGAAGCAGAATTCTTGGCTGAGTTTCTTATTGCATGCTCTGAGTTCATTTCAACCTGAGAATTATGCAAAATTGAAAGCATGAAAATTCATATGGATCAATACTGGGAAATGCACTGAAGAATTGTTTCCATGATTCCTTAGTGCTTCGGGGCTAGCATTTGGTGTTGTTTAGTGCACAGAAGCTGTTTATGATTTTCATTACTAAGGTCTTCAAGAAAACTATACTTTGATGAATTGCTCAGATCACTTTGAGATAGCTTCTCTATGTTTATTTTCTTCTTACCAATATGTTACAGAAATGAAAGGCTTAGCATAAACACTGGCCTAATTATGTATAGCTGATTTATAGAAATTCTAAGATGCAGATGTATATTTCTAGGGTTGAGATGTAAACTGTATTTTGAAGTACCTTTTGGAGAGTCCCAGAAATAGAAAAGAAAAATGAATCCTCTGGTATATAATCATGTTCGGGATCAGTCATGAAACAAAAAAAGAAGATTTAGACATGTCTAAGGGATGGTAGGAAGTGAGAAAAGACTAGATAATTCTATGCAAATTCACATGGCTAGCATCAAGTTTGTGAGGGGGAAGAACAAGTGTAATACAGAAAACTTATATTCTGTGAAGAAATGGAGAAGACTCATAATAATTTAGGACCTGGCTAGAAAAAGCTGTGGTATTACTTTTGCAAAGGCATAGAGTATAAAAAGAAAAAAATAAAAACACAGACAAAACCAAACAACTGTAAAAATAAATGAAACTGAAAGAACTATGTGTTTCGTGTGAAAAAGGTAGTTCAGTGTTACCTCAAAAACTCTTCTTTAGCACTAACCATGTAAGTTTATAAATTACATCTATAGCTGGTCTCAGTACTGCAGGAATTGAGTGAAATTTCCTTCCAAGTGCCAGAGGCTCCAACTTCCTATTGAATAAAAGCTTGTTAGCAGAACCGTATGCTGCTTACTGGAGAACTCTTTCTGAGAGGAAGAATAATAGATAAGGGACTAATCTAAACAACTCCCTTCACCTTTTTACTCAGAGGTTGACCTGTTAGTGGACATCAGGGGGTAGAAAGAAAAGACCACAAAAGAATATGAGTCCTTCATCCCTTGAAGATGGCAGGCAGGAAAAAGAGAGGAAACGCAAGTCCTAGCAACACCTTAAAGCTCACAGTAAAAGCTGTGAACAGTTTCTGAGGGCCACAAGTCCCAGCTGCCTAAAGCAGAAGTATAAAAAAGGCACAGTATGTAGAGGCACCATAATGCAAATTATGCAAATAATTTACCTTCATACAAATAGACAAAGAGTTACTTGGGCACTGAAAAAAATAAACAAAAAAAAAAAGATTTTAATCTCTTACTAGCCTGGATAATTGCATCATTGAGAGTTCCTGTTTCCCCATTTAATCTAATTTTGAATCTTAGTCTTTGCTTTCCATTTACAGATGCATATATTTGTGAAGTCTAATCGTATACTTAGTGAGGGAAAATAACTTCTCCTCGTGAACGTCTCCACAGCCTCAGCTTTCTTTCTTTTTTTTTTTCATGCAATCATGGTTCCATATCGTTAATTATTTCTGAAGTAGTTTTGCAGTAGTCTTTTCAAGTCTGTACTACTCTAGCCTGTTGGAGGTCATCTTAATTAAAGGAATTGCAATGTTTTGACTTTACTAGTGATTTAAAAAGAATAATGATTCTATTGACGATGAAGATTTAGGATAAATGTTGTATTTCGTATCCAGAGGTTTACCTGAAATCTGTAGCAACCCATGAAGGACTCTTACCTTTCAGTGACCAGATTTGGTGTTGTTTAGTACATGGAAATTTTTCAGGAGCAATAGATAACTTACTGCTTTTGCTTAGATTCCATCACCGTGGAGGATGTCATTGCCATTATACAGATTGAATGAAGGAACTTTGGGAATGTAGATAGCTGTAAATCTGAGTTCCAACATTAAATTCATATAGGCATAGTTTACAATACCTCTCCCTGTCATCAAGAAAGGGAGCCTTTGCTAAGGATAGGTATAGCAAGAGCAGGTTTAAATGTGTTTTTCTTGATGCAGAAGTACAACATCTTTTAAGGTGTTATCGCACTTATTTTTCTTGGAAAGGCAATAACTCTAGGAGGCAAGATTTTGAAACAAATGTATCTCAAGTTCCTTATAACAGGAGTGTAATAAGCATTGCAGAATATAATTTGATTTTTGCCTTTAAAAAAAAACAAAACAAACCCAAACTGGTCAATGTTTTAGCAAATATAAGACTGAAATCAGAATGTGCATGTATTTTAATTGAATTGATGAACTAGTATACTGGGAATCTGGAGATAATAGCAGAGGATAAGATTAGTGTAAATTCATGGTTTGAGTTAAATATACCAAGAAGATGGGAGTCTTTTGGCTTGAAGTCATTCTTAGCTTTCCAGCCCATGTAGTAATAACAACAAAAAAAAAGGTGTCTTTTCACTTTCTTATTAAATCTATCAGTTGTAAATATCACCCAGCAGCTGTAGAGTCCACTTTATCAGGAAATGTGCTTGAGTTCAGATAAAGTTTGTTATCTCTACTGAAGTGACCACCCTGTTAGATAATAGCAGCCCTGTAGGTTTGCATAACTCAGAAAATATCTTCTTCAGCACATAATCCTTCTGGTCTTTTCAATGTTAGGACAGAAAATCTGTTTTCCAGTGAAACAGCTCAAAACTAACTGAATTTCCACTCTGGCTGCAGCATCCCATACCCATAAACTGTAAACTTGCCAGGCAACCTCGTTCACAGTCCTAAAGCAGTAGCAGGATATGTCTCGGCTACCTGTCTTGCACTGCTACTTTTATTTGTCTGATAACAATCTCTTCAAGAGTATCAGTCAAAACTGGACAAAAAGTTATCAGTTCTGAGCAAGGTGACTAGCTACCTTTCTGGTCAGATTTGCATTTTAGTATCTCACTACTATCCATACAGTACCGATTTCTAAACACAGCAAAATGCAAGAAAATTTTTCAGGATATAGGGGAAAGGCACTGTAGAAACCTGATTAAAAAGCCCATGTAATGGAGAAATTCCTTAACTAATCCAAGTTCTGTTCTGAGCTCTTACAAGCTCCATTTCAGCACACAGATCTGTGAAGGCTTCAGTTCCTCATAGGAACTGTTGGCTTGTGGTTTACACAAGTCCTGACTGTTTTGTAATCTTTTTTGGAGCTAACTTTTGATTCCTATTCCATTATTTGATTCCTATTTCTTACATTTTGTCTTGTATTTTACTTTTAAAAAGAAGTCTACAACCTACCCCACCAAACAAAAGACTAAACCAACCAATCAAAAAAAAAAAAAAAAACTACAACAAAAAAATCAAAACAAGAAATGAAAGACAGGTGTGCCAATAAATTAAACTAGAGAAGGAAAGAGGAAGAAGAGAAAATGATCTCTACTAGTAGCTAATCACAACTGGCCAAAACACTCTATACAATACCTCTTTCCTATCTGCCTTTGTCTTCATGGCATGATTGAGAAGGAATGAAAACTCTAATCACCAAATTGTAATACCAGTTTAGATCAGAGGCAATTACATACTCCTTCTTTTTTCAGTATGAGAACTCAGTGTACAAATGGCTGAATTCCTCACCAAGTCTATTAGTTCATGATGACTCTGGCATGTCTTCTTCAGAAGCAATGTCTCCAAGAATATTTGAGTATAAGAGGGGAAAATGAGTTATTTTACAAACTGAGAGAAAGTTTACTTTTCAGGCTGGTGTTCTCTTAAAGCCCACATTAAATTCTGTAATGAAATATGGTGTCACAGTATTTCTCAAAACAACTGTCATGTCAGGCGAGCTCAGAGAGCACAGAAACTTAGGCGTTTTAGGGTTACAAAGGGCTGGCAGAATTAAAGTGAATCATAGACAAAGGGGCCAAGTGTTTTTCAGACATGTCAGCACGTAACTGATGAACAGTTAATCCTTCAGTAACAAGTTAACCTGCTGCTCTCTTCTAGCCATGAGAAATGTTACCATGAGGAGTTCCCTCACTTGTCATTTGGACACTGTCAACCTGTGCTAATGAATTTACTTCAAAGCCCAAGCTAGTTTACATACTGAGCACTAAAGCAGCTAATTTTCTCTCTCTGCTGCAGACATTTTATTCTCAAATCATTCTTCCCTTATCACCTCTCTTTCTCAAATTCTTTCCCAGAGACTGATGGCTAGTGGGAAAATTTTGCATTGGGGAAAACCACTAATGAGTGAAGGAGGGGAAAGAGTCAGATTTGAAAAAGAATCAAAATACTTTCATAGCTTAATGTTTTGGATTCGGACACTTGCTAGCATCTTGTTATTACCATTGTAATTTTTCATTAAACTTTAATGCAATTGAGATGGTTGTGTACTATCCTTCATCTTCATATTAGTGTGTTTAAGCCTTTCAGATAGAATCACATAAAACAGTGGTTAAGCTACTCTTCTTAGAGGTGAGAAACTGAGAAGATGTAGAAGCCCAGAAGATAAGGGGCTAATGTGTATGTCTCAAACACTGATAGCCAGATAGCTATGGAGCCAGCCGAGGATTGTTGGTAATAACAGCCAAGGATTGTTGGTAGTAACACACTGTGAGAAAGAACAGTACGTGGCTGGAGAAGGGGGCTGTAAAGAGGTAGGGCAACACTTTCAGGGAACAAATGTCATTGTTCTCGTTCCTGGAGATAAACACAACATAGTACAGTGCTAGCACAGGAATGAGATTGAGAAGTGGGCATGGACTGGGGTGAGGATCAAGTCCACCAAAGACCCCCTAAAAGCCCTCTGACCTATTTCCAGAAATGTCTAGAAGAGAGGACTGCACATAATTTGCATAGGAAGCAAGAAACTTAGCTCCAGGAGGGCGAAAATGTATCTATAAAAAGGTAACCCCATGAAGCCCCATCCAACACCCAGCTGGATCAACAGTGGAGCCACGTGTGGTGATCTCTCTTTCTTTCTTTCTTTCTCTCTTATACTCTTTAATTCATCTCTCTTTTTCTCTCTTCCCTTTCACCCTACCCTTCTATCCAAAGCCCACTGTTGCATGCTTATACTAAGAGGTCAGGGATTAACATACCAATTTTCACGCCAGGTGTGTAATTTACTAATAGAATTTTGCAAGATATTGTGAACCCTCTGACTTTTGTCATTCCTTGTAGACCACAAGTATCTACAAATGTTGGGTGCTCCGTTCCCCTTAAGAGTGGGACATCAGAGAAAAGTGGGATAGAGCACTCCTTCTGAATGGTTTCCCTGACTTCTGAAGGAATAGGATGTCCAAATTCTAAGTCTATACTTCCCATAACTTTTAGTGGGACGTACTTGTTTGTCTTCAATTTGCTTGTGGGAAACATGAAGGTGACAAAAAGTATTCTTCCAACTCCTTCGTAAGTCACTGCTCTGTTGCAAACAACCCAAAGCTGACTTGAGTCACCAAAACAATGATGGAGTACAGCTGTCAGTGGAGTATAGTTCTTGTTTTTCCTTTCAAACAATAGATCCAAATGATGGAGGCGGTATTTCTTTGAGAGCTTCCATCATAGACTTCAGATTAGTCACTGCAGCATGTTTGCATACCTTGTAATTGGCTATAGTCATAGTAGAAGGGAATGTGATACACAATTGTGTGTGCTGCACTGACAATACGTGCAAGTAAAAGCAGATTCATAAACATCAATGATCAGCCTTCTGAAGTACATGTTCATTTGTACTTTAGCCTATAAGGCATGTCTTATGTTTGACGTATGGATATTCCTTGGCAACATATTCTCACAATCTAGCAGAATTTGGTATTTTGTCTTTTAGTGGCATATATTTAACCCCCAAAAAGATTTCTGTATGACCAAACTTTCTTTTTACAAGATCAAAGTACTCTGTTCTATGGGGAGTTTAATGATTTCACAGTGTTGGTTTTCTGTGTTTTGTTTTATTTTTTTTCCATAAGAGATGCTGTTTCCCAAGTCCATGAATTTTCAGCCAAAATTCCCCTTCCCCTGCTGATCTCCTTTCTGTTCTTTGCCAACTGTCAGCTTGTATCCCAATCTCCAGCTGAGAGATGGAGGTATTTCAAGGATGGGCAGAGTAACTCTTTTACGAATATTATTTTTAGATTACTCTGGGATGGCAAGCACTATATAAATATAAGATATCATTACTATTAAACTGTCATTCAGCAGCATCCTCCATTAATTTCTTTCTCTTGGAGATAAGATGGAAATAATATTCACCATAAAAACTGGTTGATAACATCTACTGAAACAGCTGGTATCTTGACTTGTTTGATAGAAGTGGGTTCTTAAAGTGGGTTCTTATATGAAGCTCGACAAATGAAAATGGCAGTGAACATTGCTTATTATTCTGAACATGTATCTTAGCCATATTTTGTCAAAAGAATTTTTGAATCCCTATCTCACATCTTACTGGTCATCAAGAGGTCTTGATTTTATTAAAACAAGTATTCGGGGTAGTGCCTACATAGATCAGGTAATATATTCAGTCCTACTCATGTAGTCACATGAATATTTAAATGTGTGTGTAGAGACTTTGTGAGTGTGTATTGTGGGCAAAAAGGGTTTGACTATACCAATAGAGAAGCCATTGTTTTGCCAGCTGTTTCTTTCTGGAAGGAACGAAGGAGAAGGTTATGGTTTGAGTAAGTATAGGGCTAGCCAGCACTATATATGTGAACCGCCAGAAACTCACTACAGACAGGGTTGGGAAGGCAGTGTACACAAGGTGTTAAAGGCAACTGTTTCCCTCCATTAAAAAAAAAAAAAAAAATTGTTCAAGACATCCATCATTAACAAGGTTCCTTTTGGATAACATAGCTATAGAGCTCCTTCACTCATCACTGTGAAGATGTGTGTGTGTGTGTGTGTATGTGTTGGTCTTCCTGTAGGAAGACTGAGGCTTCCTATGTTAAGGAGCCCAGCAAATAAAGTATTTCTTTACAGAATATATCCCATCCCAGCCAAAATCTGAGTAGGGAGGTGGAGGAAAGCAAAGATGGAGGGAAGATTTCAATTTGGGACTTGATTGATCACAGTTCACCTGTTTTTATCCCAAAGAAGAACTGTCTACACAATTCAGCTGTTGCTGAATGGGCTCTGTTACGAATCCAGATTTGGCTAGTAAAATCTCTGCAATAAAAATTTGTCTTTGATGTCCAGCCCAGTACATAAAAACCAAAAGTATGCTGTTACCAAGGTGAATGGGTGAATGGTTTGGGTTAACATCTGAGCAGTTACAAATGTCACAGCCTTGGAGAGATTTAAAAAAAAAAAACAATTGAAACATCCACTGAAGCCAGGTTTCTGGTTTAAATTTAAAAGAAATGAAAATATCTAATATATTTTATGGAGTTGTCAGGCATGAAATTGCATCTTTGAGAGTCTGAAATGTACTGAGAATTTAATACATATATTTTAAGGAATGACATACAAATAAAAGAGATAACAAATGATTAATGATGTAGTATGCTAAATACTAGACTATGCAGCAGGGGTGATATAGGTCTGAAGATAGCATGTGACACAATTATGATAGTGTCCTTCCTTCTGGTAAGTGCATACTAAGAGAAAAATACACCTGGCAGGCTTTACCCTCCTGTGATATGAGAATGATACCCAAAAAATGATAATCACAAGCTTTAATCTAGAGAAAAAAGTCTGCAAGCAAGGTTCTTATTTTATGGGATAAACACCTTTCCTAGGAGAAATTACAGGTTGTTGCTTTTGTCCTTTTATACTCATGAAGAAAAGCAAAACATGGTTTGACATGGCTGTCTCCAGTGTCGTATATGTCCTGTCTGTATGCTTCATTACTTTGAAGAAGAGGGAATGAGAATGGGAGGGAAGCTGAACCCTGTACATTGAAGGGGGTGTGGGAGGAGGAAAATAAATAGAAGAAAGAGAAGAAGAAGCAGCAGCACACTCCTTAAAGGTGAAGCTCTGTTTCCATCAAATCTGTATTCACAGGGGCTATACAATTGCAAGCCATAAATTAATATATACACTTCATACTTTTCTGCATGAGAAGAATGCTTTCCTTGCATAATTTTTGTGATCATTAGAGTTTTCTATTAACAGTTTCTCCTCCTTGAACCTCCACAAGAAGATACTAATGGATTGTCATGTATTCTTTCCTTCATGACCCTAATATACAGCCCAACGGTCCCAAGTGGTCAAAATAACTTCTTTTGCACAGGAATGCTTAATAAGGAAAGACCAACCTTATAATTCAATACTGTAAAACAAAGGTCAGGTAAAGAATGGCTGTACTGAAAATGTTCAGTAAAGCTTAGGGAAATCTTTCTTTGACAGTATCTAAACTTTTCATGAAATGCCAGTGGCTGTAGCAGGAAGCCGTGAGTGAGTTGTAAGACCACTTGGATAGCAATATTTCCATCTAGAAAGACAAAATCATAAGGAATGTTGTGTGGTGTTAGTGGGAGGAATATAAGGAAACCTCAATCTCTTCCTTCATGAGGGTTTAATTTTGTTGGCTTTATGCACTTCTGAAATCTAGGATACATCTCTATGTTACAGTAACTAAAGGGCATACAAAATCATAAAAGAAAAGAGCATGAATGTGAGCCAGGATCCGAGAAGACAGGGAAATGAAAGATTTGTGGATTTAAGCAAATTAAAACATAATCAAGTCTTCAGCATTATGAATCTTTGCTCCCCTCTGGTGACTGCAAAGCTGCAGAGTGGTCTGTGAAGCATTTAGGCTGAAAAGGAAGGTGGTGGTTGTTGTTGCTGTTACATCTATTTTGTTTTAAATCCAGACAGCTGCAATTAATTCTGGACTGTTCTTGCTGCTTCACTGCTAACAAGCCATACATAAGCCTCCTATTTCATGAATTATACCTGATACACCTAGTCACAGAGCATTTCTAGATGTGAGTTGTCTTCTGTGTCTAATAGGTCTTAATGGAGACAGAAACAGGAAGAATCCTTTTCATGTGTCTAAATTATTTGCTCCAAATGGCCTTTTCATGGATTATGAGGGCAGTAGATATTAGGATTTCAAAGTCATAGAGGTGCATTTCCAAAGACAGTTGTGTCTGTGTGCACACTCATGCCTGTGTGTTTGTGAGGTACAGAGTGGCGTGGCACTTTTGGCTGTTCACATTATGATTCAGGAGGAGGATGAAGGGTGTTAGACCTTTTCCATGGTGTAGCTCTATTGTATCTTCTTGCTGAAATCCCAGTAATTCTTAGCTGCTTATTAAAAGCTAACTAAAAATTATAGGAAATGAGTATGTTAATTCACAACAGTACAGATCTGTCAAGCAGTCAGAGGAGGAGAAATTGTTATTAGAAAACTCTGATGATTGCAAAAATTATTTGGAGGGTATATTCTTGGCCTTGTGAAATTTGATACTTCAGAGCTAGGAAGGAATTTTTTCTTTTCCTTGGTGGAACTGCACATGGGGCACATGAGCTTGAAGTGGCTATTTTGAACCTTTGTCCCTTAGGAATCAGCTGAAAAATCCAGTGTAGATGGTATTCCAGCTGGCATCAACTGAACTAATAGGTGACTTTCCACCAGCTGGTGCTACATTAGTCGGCAGATAGTATCATCTGGATCTCAAACACTAACTGCAGATACTGGTTGGAAATTTTCTTGACCTGCTTCTTTACAGCTTAAACTGAATTGCTAGCCTGATAGATAATTACATTGTTTTATTACCCATCTCTTGACTCTGTGAATATTTATACAGAACTCATCCTTCAAAGTATCTGTCTTGCATCTATTTTTTTCACTGTAACCATTCTAAATGACTTTTAGAATCTGATGTTCCTTCAATATTTTATGTATGCTGAGTCTTGTCAAAAGTCCATGAAAGTCAGAATAAATCCATTAATTTAATGGACTCCTCTGGAAAATATTTCTTCTGTCCACCATCCTAGGGTAAGGATTGCTTTTTTCCAAAACACATAAACATTTCTAGTATTATCATGCTTATTTTTATGTATTATCCCACCACCACTGAGATCATCTACTTTGCATCAATGTATATGCCATGAGCACAGTACAATCAGATAAATGGCCCCATTCCTGAAGCTAAAACTATCATTTTGGGAAATACTTGTAGATCCTAGCTTATGCCACAGTGAGAAATGCAAAATATGAACCCTTAGAGCTTTTGTTATGTTCACTAACTCACTGACTTAGGAAATATCTTTATTAGAAAGGACTACTGGATTATTGCTAGTGTATCAAGGGGCATACCATTCTACCAATTTATCTTCTCATGCGGCCTAATAGGAGTCAGAATTGTACTTTCTGCATAACTCTGAAGTGCTGCTGAAGGTCTGTTTACCTGTCTTTCTGTGACAGCTCTAGCTTCTGAAATCAGTGAAATCCCCCCAAACACAAAATTTCAAAGCATCTAAATATGGAGAAAAGTGAGAAGTGATAATGTCAAGATCCTTATGTCTAATTACTAAGTCCAGGAACATCTTTCAGATGTTCAATTTGTGACTGGTCAGGAAGAGTTAAATCTTCAGGAATGTTAGAATGATACATCTTTGCACACTCTTTGTGACAGCTTTGCCTTTTATTTATGGTAATTGGGAAGTAATGGTATTCTGTCAGGTCACCTGTGAAACATCTGGCTTCAGTTTTGGTAAAGTAGTGCATCAAAGGAGTTAAAATTTATTTGACTGTGTTTGGCACAGGTCAGAAAACATTTGGTTGTCAATACACCAGGTAGATTTATGGTTATGCATGGACAGAAAGAAAGAATTGAACAGATTTCAGAGAAATAGCAGTGCTCTTTTCCTTTGATAAATCTATTAGAATATCATTTTTGCTCAAGTCAACTTCCAGCAACAGATGCAAAATGCATCTGGTTTTGATGGCACAGTACAGGAACAAAAGTCTTCTCTTCTGTCACCGGAGGGTCAATTTTTGTTTTGATCACCACCCTTATACAGTAGATAAATCAAAAATATTTCATTTCATTGCAGTGACTGAGCTTGAAGTTATGTCTTAGCCAAGCCACTTTCTAAGTACAGTATTAATTTACTGTAACTTACTATAATTGTAGTCAGCAATTACAGAATCACAAAATGGTTGAAGTTGGAAGGGACATGTGGAGGTTACCTGGCCCAACTCTCCTGCTCAAGCAGAATCATCCAGAGCTGGTTTCCCAGGATCAGGTTGAGATGATTTTTTTAATATCTTCAAGGATGGAGACTCTACAACCTCTTCAGGTAACTTGTTCCATTGCTGTCACCTTCACAGTACAAAAGTGTTTTCTCGTGAATGAAGCCTTCTGTGTTTCAGTTTGCGCCCACTGTCGCTGTTCCTGTCACTGGGCACCACTGTAAATAACCTGACTCCATCTTTACCGTCTCTTAGGGTATTTAATTCATTGATGAGATGTCTTTGAGCCTTCTCCAGGCTAAACTGTCCCAGCTCTCTCAGCATTTCGTCGTATGAGAGATGCTGCAACCACTTTAGCAGCTTAGTGGTCATTGCTGGACTTTCTTCAGTATGACCGTATCTCTTTTGTACTGAAAAACCCAGAAAAGGATCCAAACTCCAGATGTGACCTCACCAGTACTGAGTATTCAGAGAACACTCAACCCACTAGTAACACTCCTGTTAATGCAGCCCAGGATACCATTAGCCTTCTTTGCTGCAAAGGCATATTGCTGATTCATGTTCACCTTGATCAGTTTTGCAAATAGGCATCAGATCCCCTACTTTTTCCAATTTCCCACATTTTCTTTTATTCAGCTGCTTTTCCCTTTGATATTCAGAGTAAATTTAGGTAAGAACTTTTTTATATGTTTGAGTGTGTTTATTCCAGGTAATAATTTTCCATTCTGCTGCATCAAATAATAGGGGATTCTTTTTACAGGAAATACACAAAATTGATTTTTCTTCTTTTACATTTCTACTGTATGCTCAGGGCTGTACTACACTGCATATTCAGCAGTACCTTCACACTGACACACACACACCTGCTACGGACTGATCATGATACAGATGCCAAATAGTTTTTCTAATCTGCTTCCTCATTAGTGCAGAGAGTTTTGGGTGTTTGGAAGCAAGAAGATATTAATGGGAAGCTATTGAAGTCACATGTAGGTGGTAGGCATCAGTTGTCTCCTGACAAAAATTATTTAGCAGGTATTTCCTTTTAGTGCAACTGCATCTCTAGACTCACTAATATGAAGAATCATAAAGATATTTTGAATCTAGGAATTGTTCTGTGAAGTGACATTATCTGTGTTGCATCAGAAAGCAAGAAAGATGACTGTTCTGACCCTTCCTTACTTTAAAAATTTGTTTACCAATGTGAGTGTAAGGGCATGGCAGGCAAGGCTTCAGTATGCTGTCCTGATGACAGATGATGGGGTCTCTTTGGAGCTTATCTGCTGATCAGGAGAGTGAAAGAACAGAGCTGGAGTCTGGACTAGGTATACTTGCTACCAGAGGACTAAGAGGCAGTGCTGGCAATTGATGCCTGCTTCAGAGAGGACATCTTTGCACACTGGTGCCTGGCTGGCAGCAGGAATAGCCGCCTTGACTCTCTGGCGGTTTGCGCATACACAAGCTGAGCAGCAGTACATGTCTATATAGAAGCACATATAGAGGTTTTGCTCCCTCTGCAAGTGGGACCATCCTGAAACAATGCAATTTTACCAACAGCTCAAACAGTCACAAAGCATGAGACATGAGGAAGACTTTAGCGTAAAATGAAGTAAATTGCTCTAACATATTCAAAATCCTTCAGCTTTTTCAATACGTGTGAGGACTGATTTTTAAGCAAGTCTTACACTAACTGGTTTATGAGAGATTATTCTGGACTCAGTATTTCGGTATTGTCTGAAGGCAGTCAGAATTCAGCAGCTAAGGCAAAGTTGTCCTGGGGGCAATTTCATTTGTACCATCTCAAGTTTGTATTGAGGCTCAAAGTATGCATTTGGTACTTGATGTGAACTGTTTGTCTCATTTCATCCAGTTCACTTGACAAACATGGCTCATGAAAACTAACTCAAAATTTTATGAGGTTGGTTGAACTCTAGTTTGAAGTCCAGTTTACAGCAAAAGCAAGCAGACAAAACTTCATAAAAGTTTAACAGAAATTCTAAAGCAGGGAATTTGTAAACTGAAAATAGGTGATGGTGCAAGACTACTGCAATTGTTAGTTTGCTCACTGAATACATCCCAATAACATTTTCATTCAATATTTTGACTTGGCTTTATTACAGTGTAAAGGATTAGGCAGAAACCTCCTTCTTGCACACTGGGAAGACATATACCACATGGGCAAATCCTACAAAGTTAGGTTGGAGAAAAACTGGAAAAAAAGGTATGAACAGTCCAATGAAAAAAGTATTGAAGAATGGAAGACTCAAATCCAAACTTATTAAATAGTTTAGGATGATGATCTTCAAACTTATGACTTCAGAGAACTATAGGTGTTCAGAAGTGTGAAACACAGCTTTGTGTTTTCCAGGATAAATGCATAGGGAATTGATAGAGGGTAGCTCTAGGCAAAGCAGAAATTACACGAAGAATATTTCATGGAGGCCAAACCCACAACTTTACAACCTGTAAAGAAAGGCATAAGACTTCCTAAACACTCTGGCTAGAAATAACTGTAGCTGGAAACATAAGCTGACAAACAGGTTTTTTGCATTAAATCTTAAGTGATTTGAAAGAGGGTGGTATGAGAATTAAAGCTAGACAAATTCCCCTAAGGGAGAACACTGATGGAAGAAAAGACAATGCTACAATTACTTGAAAGAAGAGGAAAGTAAAAGAATTCAAAAGTGGAATTTTTTCCTTGAAAGGAATCTGCTTTGGTCAGGGGGTGATCGAAAGGACTGTAGCTGGAGGGAAAGAGGTGGCAGCAGGGTGAGAGGGGGTGAAAGAAGAGGGAAGATACCTGGACAGACTAATAGGAAATGGTGCCAGAAGGCACTATTTTCTCTGGGTTTAATTTCAGTATATTCTGTACTGCAACAGATTTACATTCTACCTTCTAGCACAGTGGTTACCAGCTGTACTATGTTTCTGGGTCATAAGAAGAGAATGAAACACATTCTGTATTTGCAACACTCTGCCATAGGATGGACTGGACCAGGTGACCTTTATCTCGCCTCACAGACTGTCTTCATAGGATCATAGGCTGATCTGTGTTGGAAAGGACCTCAGAAGGTCTCTACTTCAAACTCCTTCTCAAAGTATGGTCAGGTTTCGATTCAGACCAGATTTCTTCACATCTTGCCAGCTGCCAGTTGGGTATCAAAAATCTCTAAGGACAGAGATAGCAAGACATCTCTGGCCAGCCTCCTCTGCTACATGACAGTAGTCATGCCATTAAAGTTTTTTTCTTTAAATCCAGCCTGAATCTCTCCTTTCAGCTTATGTCTGTTATTTCTCATCCTTCCACTATGCACTGGTGGCTCCCTCTTGTCAATGACCTCCTTGTGGGTACTCAGATACTGCTGTTATGTCTCCCAAAGCCACCGTCCAAAGATAACACTGTCAATACCCTACCCTCACTATGTTACAACACCTAAACGCTAAAAGGTACTATTATCTGAAGTATTACTTTCTTCAACAGAGCAAGAATTTTCTGAAATGGAGACACAGAGAAATCACTGCAAAAAAAGCCAGAGATTTGGTCTTGCTAAACAGTGGTTGTTTTTCCAGTTTTCATGGTGCTGAAATGAAAATATCACAAAAACTTCTGAAATTTCTGCTACTTCCTTATTTTCCCCTTTGGAATCTCAGCATTAAAGTAAAACCAGATCTGTTATGAGATATGTATAATTTAATAAGATTTGCGGAAGTTAATTTTTTTAAGGCTTGTGTAGATTTCTGAGCCTTCTTTAAAACAATATTCAGGGTGGCTAATGGTGCCCATCAAAGATGATCTGAAGAGGTGCGTGAAAAAGAACAAGCACTAGGTTTAGCAATTATTCCTACAAGATTCCCAGAGAGACATTGCATCTTTATTTCAAGATTTTTAGCACCTACAGAAACTTTCAAAGACTCTTGTCAAGTTTATCAGTGCCTTGAACGTTCTTTTAAACCAAAACCAGAAACCTTCTGTAAATTTTTATCAGGCATATATTTTGCCAATAGAATACATACTGAAAAAGATAAAATATCACACCTTAAGTCTTGGGAAACTATATGAATGTGTTTATAGTAGGTTCAACACAGAATTATTTAAGCAAAACAAAGGTTGAAGAAAATAAGTCTTACATACAAACCTTTATCTAAAACTTCACACTCTGATCACCTTTATAGAAAAGCAAAACCAGAAACTAAAGTCTAGGCTTCCTAAAGGACTCCCTGTAAAAGAGGGACCTGAAGGTTCGCAAATATTTGAATGCCCAGCTCATGGGCCAAAACTCCTATCTAATATAAAAAGGAAGGAAATTACAGCTAAAGTCAGTGTGAACTACAAGATGACCCAGGTCCCATCAGGCATTCAGTAGCCTCTAAAAAAAAAAAAATAATAAGCCCAAACATCCTTAACTTCTTTGTAGCAAAGGTATTTTAGCTTTCGCCAAAAATGCCTAAACTTTCCTAGATCCTATCTGTGAGACAAGGACAGAACATAAGACAAGGACAGAACCTGGTCAGGATCTCTAAAGTTATTCACTGCCTCATAGTCTGCTTCACTGATAAGTTTGAATGTAAGTTGCTGGCAGGCAGGCTGGAAAAAGTATGTTCTAGGCAGATAAATACCTAAAATGCGGGGCCTATCTCAGACTGCACAGATGAACTGATTCCAACCATTCTTATGAAAGCAGAATGAAAAACAATGTTTTCTAACCATAAAAGAAAACAGGAAAAAAAAATCTCTGATAGTGGAGAAAAACAAGGTCAGCTTTTGTAAAAAACAGATTTTGGGGGAAAGGTATTTTTTTATACTCTCCACCTTACTGTACATAAGACAGGATACAAACAACTGCTGTCAAGATCATACTTATTTTTAAATATTTGCAAGGTCATTAGACATTTTGAAGTTTAAGGGAGTTCAGTGAATGAAAGATATTCAAGGAATAATATGTTGGATCTCTATCTTAGAACAGTTGGAACAGGAGCTACAGATATATTTTATTATTATTACAGAAATAGTAAGTAATATCCTTTTCTGATTTTTTCTAAGTCCAGGTTCATAAAGCAAAATGCTGAAGTTACAAATAGTCCTTTTGTGAAATCTACAATAATGTGAGTGATATATATGCTGGATATAACTGCATATTTGCTTGATTTTTTGGGGGGAATTTAGCATTTTATATGTATTTATTCAAATTTCCATTACATATGAATGTATATATGAGCCTAGACCCATGGATCCATTCCAGCAGAAAGTTAAAAAAAATCTCTGAGTGAGAAACACCAGTATTTTATCTGCTGCTCCTGATGAAATGCACAGGAGCCTTTGGTAAGATGACAAGCCCTCATGTTTGATGTAAGTGCTTTTTACTTTTTTAGTAATAACTACTTGAATACACTTGATTGATATTTTGCTGACTGATAGAAAATACAATTGTACCTCCCAGAAAAAGAGTGAGAATTCATTAATGTGGATACATATTATGAGAGATGAGAGATGAGAGTTTTTCCTTCTGTGATCTTTTTATTCTCTCTGAAATAAAACTATTGACTGTTTAAATACCCATATAAATCACAAAAAGGAAATTCCAAAAGAATTTTCAAATTATTTTATCAGGTAGTGTTGTGATCAATAGGCTTGTTATCAAACACAATGTCTATTTGTCTGTAGAAATCAAACATGAACAAGGTTATGAAAAATCCTATCAGAAGACTCTGAAGGTGTTTTGTCCCCTTCATCACAAATAAATGGGAAGTATGTGTCTACTAACCTGAACTTCATCTTTGCCTGTGGTGCCATAATACACTCATTAAGTCCCTGCAGTCATTGCCATGCAGTCCATGCTAACTTTGACTCCGCACAGCTCAGCTATGTACTGCAGGAGAAACGTCCCTGGTGTGTGGTGAGTACAGCAGCAGTACTGGGGTATACCAAATCTTCTTTCTTCTTTGTGCTCTGCTCCAGCCTTGTCCCATACAGATGATCTGAATGGGTGTGCAACGTGGATTTGCTGATGAAGTGTGGCAAGAGCAGTACCTTTCACTTTTGGAGAACTCACTCTGCACATACGGCAGCTCCCTGACTACAGAGACTTCATTTTTTGGGGCTGTGGGATGTCGAGAAGCTCTGCTGGAGGGGATGCCACAGCCAGGTCTTTCCAAAGGTTCTGGACAAGTGGTTGAATCCCATTGAAATAACTGTCTCTGGAGACAAAAGAGATTATGTAGTGACAAAAAAAATGAAAAACCCTGAGTGTGTTTAGTACTGCTCCTGCTTTCAAGTCACTGTTGTTGTCTCATCCATCACAGACACCCTTTTTTCTGGATCAAGTCTCTGCCTTCAGCTCTTTCAGCTCATTAGAGAACAATTCAATTTGTCTTCCTATTATAATGCCAGTATTTATTACTCCAACATGGGAAAAAAACATGCATGAGAGAAGGAAAAGAGTGAAGATTATAAATACATTTTCTTAGCTTTTTGCACTTAGTCTGTCAAAAAGATTCATAACTGAGCAGTATAACAGTAGGATAATTAAAAAGCCATTCTTTTGGAATGTCTTCAGAAGTCCCTGTTTTTGGCATACTGTTGAAATAAAAGTCAGCATGAAAGTTACAAAAGATTCTATTTTTATTTTCACTCCAATGATTTTTCCCCCCTGCTATCCCGACTCAGATTTCTTTCTTCCTTATGTGCAAAACTGAAGTAAATGAAGCACACATCAAAATACTTCAGCTAAAAGAGGAATCACTGCAAGGATCATTGCTTTAACAAGGATCACTGACTTTTCTTCCATATTTTCTACAGTGACCATTTTTCTTCTGAAATCAGATGTCCCCAGGCAAAATTTAACTAAGAAAAAAAAGAAAAAAAATGCTTCAGGTCCCTGCAGCCTATATACAATTAAGCTTATATTACTTCTCAACCATTTTGAACAAAATTGTGAATTATTTTTGTTTACATTTATGTTGTAAACAGACTTCCTAGATTCATCAGATAACTCATTTCTAGTTTTATCCAACATATACCCAGCTTACCTCTTAGAACAGCCTGTGGTCTGGCCATTTACAGCTATGACCTTTTATCACAAAAGCCAGATTGAGGAGTTAAGTAGTCTTATTGATTGCCACTTTAGCAGTCTGAACAAACCCCACAAAATTAAAGCAGGTCAGGTCCTGGAAACTTCTTTTGGTTTAGGTGGGTGATTGTGTTCAAATAGCCTCATGTTTGCCTTGAAATTCTACAAACTCTCAGTTGAATTTAAAGGACATATGTTGTGATTCTCTTCTTATCTGTTTACTATCCTTTCTGAGGAGCTGAGATTTCCTCACTGTTGGAAATCTAAAACAGGACACTGAACATAAATATAGATTTATTTTTTTTTTAGTAGTCAGATCAGCTCTGACTTTGACCTACATCTGAAACATCATTAAAAGAATTTGGATGCAGATTCATGACATTTATAGGGCTGGATATTATGGTATGCTCTCAGTTTATGACCTCCATGTATGACGCGTCATAAACATCTTTTGTGAAATTGTATCTTCACTCATGATAATGTCAGAATTCCCATGGATCTCAATGGAGCCAGGCAGTCGCTGCTCAGCTTTTTCAGGGACTTGTTGGTAGGTTTTCAGCCCTTCTCTGCACTGTAGACTTTCTGTTATTATGGTTGTATTGGTAAAACCCTGTGGTGCAACTACAGTGCACATGCAGTGTCTGCTGGCTGGAAAAGTGCTTTGTAGGAGTACTTAAACTCCCTTTTTAAAAGTCATAACCAAAACCAACTAGAACTCCATTCTGGCACCATAACAATATTCATGTCAATTTGAAGAGGATGCATATGAGTTTTTCATATAATGCAAATATAGTCATGTCAGGGCAACTTTGTAGGATAGGTATGGCCCACTTGAGGGGCTTACAAAATACCTGCATTTTAAAATCTGCTGTTATGGAAAACTTTACACATAAATAGGAGAGGAAAAAATCTTCATTACTTTGATTTTTGTTATTGGATCACTCAATTGTTTTTTTCTATGTTCTAGGTCCCTACATGGGCAAAACTTCCTAGTACAGGAACTTCACAAAACACCAACAATGCATACATAAGGCAGGACATAAGCGAGGGATGCAGACACCATAGACCTGCATAAAGAGCATTGACACATCAGCATTAAAGCATTTTTCAATATTTTTGGAAAGAAAAAAAAATAAAAGAACTTTAAGTAAAGACTTAAAAGAGAACTAATAAGTGATTCTCAGAGCTAAAAAGTCTTTCCCAGCTGTGAGGGGCCACTTGAAATCAGGTGCTGAAGTGGTCCTGTTTGAAAATGCAGCAAGCAGCCATAAAGGTTAACGCTACAGGTCAATCGGAGGTGGAAGCTGATGTCTTGATAATGAATAAGAAATAGGTGGAAGAAAGCCATGAATGGTTTTGGAAGTGAAATCACTTTTGTTTGAGGGGGAGATGAGGACTCAATTGTGCACTCAAAAAAGGGGTATCAAGATCAAAGCAACGGGCTGGGAAAATGATCATTAAAACAGCATTCTCAAAGGCTCTGACCAGACAAGACTGCATTTGTCAAGGTCAGGGGAAAGGATGTTTAAGATATGAGTGTCTGTGTGACTTGAACTGCCTGTTACAAATCTTGTTGAAAGATAAGATTTCTTGAAAATGTAGGATGTCAGGAAATGTCTGGTAAGAAGTGTAATGGATTGTGCACATTCGTGTGGGCATACACAGAGCATTTCAGCTCTCACTAATTCATGAGTATGACATTATACAAAAGTGATCATGAGTGGGAATAGCTGCTGCAAATATAGTCCAAAATTGAATATAATTAATGAACATGAAATGTAAAGTACCTGCAATCTAAATTATATTTTATTCCTTGTTATGGCAGTGGAATCTCTTCACCTGCATAATAAGGTTTAGGCTATAACTGAAGAAATCCTGGGAAAAGACGTAAAAGCATCTAAAACCATTAAAGAACAAGAAAATTCTAAAACCTACTTAGTTTACAAAAAGAGAGATTATTTATGAATCTGTGGTGCTGCTGAAATGCATGCTGGAAAAATATCCATGTTGAGCAAGCCTTCCTCTAGTACACCACTGAGGACACAACATGTGTCTACAGATCTAAGCCTTGGTCTGGAAAAGGCCAATAGCCCACTAGATATGACACTAATTTTTAGTGCTGGGTTTCTTATTGAGAGAGTGCTCAAATCAATCGTACCAACTGGAAAAAAAAGAGTTAGCTCTGGCAAAGAGCTACTAGAACTGCATGCATTTTTACAGGCAATAGTGAGTAGATACTTTTTGCTGAGGTCTTCCACTAAGCTTTTGTCAGCACCATATTTGGTTCAACGCTATATACGTGAACTGCAACATTTTAAACCAATTTTCATATGCAGGTAGAAACAGGGTTTTAGTACTGTTTTAGAAGGTGAACCCTTCTAAAATACCAGTGTTCCAACGGAAGACCAGATTGTTGTTGGGTCTCACCTCTGACTGATGCAGAAGATGGTAGCAGCACAGAGGTCTAGGGGAAAGCTAAAAAAATTAGGTGCAGACTTCAGTATGCCCCAAACCTCATGTATTTCATGCAAACATTACCACATTAAAGAAGCAATTTTTCTTCAGAAAGATGCTCTAGTGTGTTAAATAGCAACACAGGCAGCACATACTCAATTTCAGGTCATATATTTGGCCTGACTACATGAAGTGATTTACCTCTCTGCCCAAGTGTAAAGCAAATAAAGAACAAAATCAATCTGAAACACTTGTTCTTAACACAGTTGGCCTCCAGAGCTGGCTTTTCTGAACTGTAAACAGTCAAGTTAGAATGTTCCATTTGCTACTGCAGTGCTGTTTATTTAAACCCAAATATCAAATATGATTGAAGTTTGGCTTGGATTCAACAATTTGATACGATATCCAAAGCAGCAGTTCCATGTTTTGAATCACAGACTATTTTGCCTCTTTCAGACTTTTTGTTATGTTGTTAGGCAATTTCTCCTTCTTTGGCTTATTTTAAAATAATTTTTAAAAGATATTAAAAGTGTAACTGTGGAAAACTCTGCTAGAAAACACAAAACCACACACAAGCCTTGTCTGCTCAATAGAATCTGAGCCTCAGAGGCCCTTGCTAAGTTTCAAAGATTTGCGAGAGTTTGCTCCTGAGTCATCTTGGAGCTTCTGGCTACTGTGAAAATATAACAAGAATTTTCAAAGAATTTTAGGTGCTAGGAAACTATGAACAAAAAGTCATCCTAAGATCTGTAAGCCCCAGTGGAGTAAACAGTCTTTGGAACCTGATGCACTTCAAAGTGAAAGGATTTTTTAAAATACATCAGCAACATTTAATAACTCCTTACTTTTAGATAGACTGATAAAACAGGCTGAATTTAGCAGAAAGCTTTCATCTGAGGTCAATACTCCCAAGATTGCAACCACATAGTATTCTTAATTGAAAAATATTTAAAGACTGAACAAAGAAAACAAAATCTCATTATCTCCTATTTCCATGAAGTATAATTAAAGCATTGCATAAATAACACAGCTCCCCTAAGGTCATACCAAAGGATCAGTAGCAATGTAGGAAGTGAGTAAGGACTTCACATGGCAGATCTCAAGCTTTATCTCAAAAACAGCACTTTTCCCCTAATTACGAGAAGCCTGGCAATCGGAAGTCTCAGTCACTGAATTCCTACTCTTTCTACTACTTACTCAAAGGAGAAGGCTATAGTTTAGCTGCATGCTTGGAAACAAGGAAAAACACATAAACTATTTGCAATGATAGGAAATGAAGGCAATTTCTGAACTTCTGCTGTCTTCAGGAGGTGATGATCATATCTTTGTATTACAACTGAATCAAAAGTATTTTTACAGTACCTGCTCTTAAAAGTAGTTGCCTAATTGGATCACAGGTCATGTTTCACATTGAAATTCAGCTAAACAATATTGAGTCTTTCTTTTTTAAAATTTCATTTTATTGATTATGAATATTAAAAAACAAGCCAACAAATCCAGGCATGAACTTCAGTAAACCATATCACCAAATATTTGGGAGACCTGCACAATAAGATTTAAATTCTGGCAAGATTACTGGACAATTTTTCTGTTACACAGAATTTTTTTCTTCTCCTCCCTTGATTAAGTGTGCTGTTTCCAAAACAGTAACTTGTCAGATATGCCTCTGGCATGGTAATTCATACTTCCATGCTGGGAAGTTACAAGCTAGCATCTGCACAGAGGCTATTGCAAGGAATTGAAGGAATTTTTAACAAATGCTTAAGGACTGTAATTCACCCACAACATTCACTAGCAAGTTTTTCTTCATTGGAAAGTGGAAATGTGGCTTTGCCATGTGGCAGCTTCATGCCAAATAGAAACTTCCCCAGTTTGCCACATACCTAGAATTGTTCAAAGGATCTGCAATCAGGCATTGTGGTATGTCCTAATGGTATGTCCTAAATGGTGGGTCAAATACAAGCTATGGATTTACGTGTACTTCAACGTGGCAAAGCTGAAGTCAGTGCTACACCAATTTCCCCAGTTGAGAATATGGACTTCAGTTTACATCTGAACATTTTTCCTCTTCACAGGACACTACTGTCTAGGAATTTGAGAAAATTATCTTTGTCCGGCAGAAAACAGTCTATACAGAAAGAAAATCACAGCTGCCTCATGGAGTCCGTAAGTGCCAGAAGGTTCAGCAGCTAGACTGGCCTTGGTTGATGTATTCATAGAAAATATTAACCTCAGAAAAATTAATATAAAGCCAGCACCATACATCAACTATGTGACAGCAATGGCTGGGAAACAAGAATTCCAATACATGCGCTTATACAGCATACATACATACATGCACAGTCACCCTAAGTTGCAACATTTGTTTTCATTTTGTGCAAGGAAGAATCTGGGATATCTTGTAATCCTCATCTTTTTTTCTCCAAAATTCAGTAAAAATAGAGAAGCCTCATAATGAAAATCTGCTACCCTGAGCTCCTGGAGTCTCACCACCAGCAGCCTGAGAACTACAAACCACTGTGTAGCATGGGACACAGCATGCTCTCTCTCCCTCCCTCACCAGAAATGCCATCAAGGACCTGAGAATCCTTACTACAGAAAATTTGGAAAACTTAGTTTTTTTCCTGAAAAGATACAGTTTCAAGAGATCATCATTTTCAAGGGAAGAGGTGTTTAATAATAAAAAGCATCCTGACCAGCCTGTGTGTGGAAAATCCCTTGAGAACACATTGAGCAGCTTGATGCTTGATGCGTGTCTGCTTCACCACACCAAATCCTTAATATTATACACATGTAAGACTATCATGCCTTTCATCCTAAAAGAATGTAAAGCAGTCCTAGAGCAGCACAGACACGATGAAAATGTTTCAGTTCCGTCCTGGAAATCTCGGAATTCCACTTGTCATTCAATCAAGTGTAATAGGGGCTTGTCCTATGTGAAACTGATTCTCAAAATTAACTGCAAATTTTATTGATCCAGGTCAAAAAGACATCAGTACTTATGGGACAAAGCCTATGGATGGTGAATTGCCTTAGATTTGACTGCAGTTGTTGGTGTAATAACCTTGTGCAGTTACATGATATTTGTCTTTTTTTTTTTTTTTTTTTGGCATATAGCTGCATGCATATGCCAGTGAATATTATGATCTTTCCTGAAAACATGTACTACATCCCTCCAGACCCAACTACTTTAAATAAACCTATGTTTGTACATGAGCACACCCATGTCAACACTGATACATAACATACACATTGCAGCAAACTTCATCAGAGTTAGAGCCAAGGTTTAGTTGTACCAGTCTGGCAAATGTCTCATTGGAATACTCTAATAGTTAAGTATAGAAGTGGCTATTCCAGGAACTCTGAGAGACACATGCTTGGCTCATTTTTATTAGGTATGTCTGTGAACAGTGGAGCTGTGCTGGCTGGCATCAGAATAGGCTTTGGCCCTCAGCATTACATAGGGAACATAAACTTGGCGAGTCTGCCTTACAAATCGCATATAAATCAGAACTGTCCAGCAAACTGGTCCCATTGTTAGAGTTCTTATTCCCACACACAGGATTATTCTGTGAAGCCAAGTGCCTTTAAGATGTTTTTGTTTAAACTGTGGCGATGTAAACATTAAGGTTTCAAGGAGTTTATTCCTTCAGCAAATATTTTTACAAGACAAATAACAATTCTCCTATTTTTATATTGTTTCTTATTTTCTTGGTGGAACCATAAAATTTAATCTACAATAGTCTAATGAGAAAACAATGCAAAAGAAAATAATATCTGCATTAATTTTTTTCATTCCAGCCACTGTTTCACAGTTCCTCTCAGCCCACATGGTTATGGATATCAGTTTTTCTCTCTAACATACATATATGCATATTATTTTATATGTGCTTTGAGATATGTGTATGGAAAGTTAAACTGGAATGTTAAACTTTTATCTTATTGGGACAGAATATGAAGTAGTGTAGAACTAAAATATATTGAAAAAAGGACACATTTTGGTCTATGTATCATACATTAGTTGTTTCCAAGGAGGCTTGTCATTAATAAAGCAGGTTTAAATTTTCTGCTCCATAGAAGTTTTTGAAATGAGAGGATTTCCAGGTCTATTCATGCTGTTTCTGAACACAAAAAAAAAGTAGGTATTCACACTTCCGAGTGAAGTCAATGCACATAATGTTCAGAAGTCTCAGCTAACAGTCACAGCATGAATAGTCAAAAATCACTTCTGAAAAATATTAACTTTATGTTCAAGTTCTAAGTAGACAATGGCTCAAATAAGGTTGATTTTCTTAGTTCTAATTAGTATGGCTAAATACTTAAGTATTTTAGCCCTTATCATTGTGCTTTACCCCTGAGAGACAGACTGAAACTCAAGCAGAAACCACTAATCCTTGAAGTCAAATATAAAGTTGCCTCAAAAGATTTCTGGACTTCAGCCAAAATGAATTATTTGCAGAAGAGACTGATGTTTAAATAAATATGTATGTATGTATATATCACATCATGTAGCTAGATGCTCAGAAGGCAAAGTAATACTTCTCCACAGACTATAATGTTTCCTCTTTAGACTGGAAGGAGTTTTATTGGCTTGAAAAGTAGATCTCTTAATGAAAATATCTACAGAGAAAGAAGTTCTGTTTGACAACCATGTTCCAAAGTAATACTCCTATCACTAATAATAGCTTTTACAATTAGAACAAACAGATTGTATCAGTCATAAATTTATTTGAGCTACAAAAGCTGTAGCTGCTGCCATTAACAATTATATTTGCTACAGCTGTGTGGGAGTAGCTTATACTACTGAGTGTATCATTTAATTTCATTTCTCATGCTGACAGAGTTTAGTTGTCAAACAAAGCCAGTATAGTGATAAGGTTCTCAAATAACTGTACAAGTTTATCAGTGAATAATACTTAATACTGCCTATTTTCCCCAAATTGTGTAAATATAAAATATACACATCTGATACTGTGTGTTTTTGAAAGGAAAAACATTAGCATTTGTTTTTAGAAAACTACTACTAAATGTAAAAGAGCATTCACTGTATTTTCTCTGCAAGACATTCCTCCACAAAAAACTTGTACATACAAGGTGCGCAATTTGTACAGCAGTGAAATTTCAGAAAACTTCTTAATACCATAATACCCATTTCAGAGAAAGAGAATACAATTTAAACCGAAGAAATAAAAACAGAGATAAACAGAACTGAATGATATCAAGCCCTAAGCTTTAAGTCATCTAATTACTGATATGGAGAAGCATGTACTGTTCCAGTGGGAAACAGTAAGCAGCACATTAGGAGAAAATACTGGGGTAAAAAAATAACAAAGGTGGTATGTCAGCAAAGATTTAAGTGAAAGAAATGGGTTGCTTGCACACTGGAAGAAGCATAGTACAAATTCTACGTGCAAAGGTGGGAAGGGAGGATGCAGCAACAAAACAACAGTGGGAAGGACAAACAATTATGGCAGGATCCAAGACAGGAGAGTTCAGCAGAAACAAAACTGTCAGTGTTTGTAAACTGGATATAGAAAGAGTGAGAGAAAAAAAGAACTTAAAGCAATAGAGCAACACTGATTTAGCTGAGGAAGAAGAAATTATTTTAGATGATGATTATTGGGTAGGCTGCACTGGGGAAGTTGAGTGCCAGGGAATGCACACAAAAGGAGGCCGAAGTAAGACATGAGAGCAAAATGATGAGTGACACAGAAGAAAAATAGGCAGGTTTAGAAGATTATAGAAGCAAAGAAGACAAAATTAGATGGGGACCTGAATATTAGGAAGTGAGGAGTGAAAGGTAGTTTCATGGTTATCAATCGGGGTGTCTGGAAAGATGGAAGAGTCGTCAACAGTGACGAAAGAAAAGGCATAGGGAATGGGTTTGGAGGAAAGACAAGAATTTTCCTTCTTTCTTATTAGTTAACCTTGAGTGGGAGGCAATGGGGAAGGGGGCAGAGAAAAATTCTGCACAGAGGAAGATATTGAATTTGAAGTATTAGATTGCAAAACTGCCACATTATCATCAGACAGGACGTCAAGGCGACACTGAGCTCAGCCAAGAGAACAGTACATAGCATGAGAAGATTAAGGAGAAGCACTGAAGAATATGTGAGCTCACATGTGCCAGCAAAAGATGTTCAGTTTAGAAACCTGCACCATGGCATCAAGCCAGCAAGCTACAATTGCCACATCAGCAAGACTGACAACATCTGAGGAAGATTTTGAGTTAGCAGTTTCACTGAGGTCTGCACTTGACACTGGTCCAACAAACACATGTTGAGCCATAAACCTTCCATATGTTGAAACTACTGATCCCCCAGAAAGCTCTGCACATCTCATGGAGGCCTGAAATGATATTTTCTGAGAGTATTTAGCCCTGGCACCTAAAGCAGCTTAACTAAGAGTTAAAGTTCACTATCTGCAATAACGAGAAGTGTTAGAACCGGTCCTGATCTGGCAAAGGTTATACTGTTAAAACAGAGCAGCCTTTTCACAAAGAAACAACGTCTCTGTGTCATCTACCCTGCAATAACTTACACAGAAACCTCTGTATTTCTGGTCCACAGACGTTATAATACAGTGCTCATTTTATTTAAGAGAGAAAAATCTAGGTAATATAGATGAACTAAGAATTTGTTTGAATCATCTTGGGCATTTACATGAACCATAAGAATAACTGGAATAAATAGAATCAAAGTCAAAAAAATGTGGAAGAGACATTAAGCCTCACAATTCCAGGCTCAATGTTGTAACTATACAGCCTCAAGAGAGCTTTCCACACCTTCCTCTTGATGCTGGTCACCATCAGACAGAATACAGGGCCACATTGCACTGCAGGTGCTATGGCAGGTTCCTGTGCTCTTACCTGTACCTGCTGCAGGTAGCGGCCACCCAAATAGACAGTTCCAGAGACGTCCTAAATGAAGATCTTTTGATCACCCTTAGCTTGCTTACTGCCAAGGTTCCTTTTTTCTCTCTTCTCATTCTCTATTTTTTTTTAAATACTTGTAGAAATATACTGTTATAAGAACGTTATAGTTTTAACAAGAGCCCTTCAGAGTCAAGTTGTAGAGTCAGTTTTTAAACACAGCTGAAAATGACAGTTCTCTGAATCACAGCAGAGCAGACCTTATGTTTGCCATGTGGAGTCTTAACTCTTGTAACACATTTGCAGTGTCATTTTCCAATTTTTAAAGGGCCATGTCAGAAAAGTAAGTCTCAAAACACACAGCACCAATCCTCTGCCTCTCTTTAGTCCTATGAAAAACAATTTACAGAATTTAGTTAAATTTCCAGTTAATTTTATAGCCAATTCTCCTTTCCACTCATCTCCACTCCTTTAGAAAAAAATCAAAGGAGATTCATCACCAAATCCTCCCTGGGAAGGTGGATGAGAAAAGCATGAGATGGAAGAGAATGAACTGTTCAACCCTGACCTGTGTTACCATGTTCGATGGAGTGGAGGGATAGGTGTTCAGTTGTTCCACCAGTGGAAGGGAGTGGAAAGAATTGCCTCTCAGTGGGGTACCATTCCTGCCTGACACCTCTACCACTCTAACAATACAGTCTTAATCCAACATTGAAAGGACAATGTCAATTTAGCCTTGAACTTCCTACTGCCGTTCAGCTGGCTGATGTTGTACACACTTAACATTCCTCTTACAGAAGTAAAAATGCCTGACTGGAGACTTTGCAGGACATCTAAATGCTGCAGCAATACTGCCCCACTGGGAAGACCAGGTTGCCTCTTTTAACCTGCCCATTTCATCTGTACAGGCATGCTACATTGTATTGCAGTGGTTCAAGAGTATACGCATCTGCATAATCCTACTGACGGGTGTTCCTTCTGGCTCACTGATTTCTAGCATTGCACATATATCATCCCTATGGCCTTGTTCTGTATGAAACAAGATAATTCCCTGACACCACATGACAGTTGTAGCCACCAGGTGGAGGAAAATCATCTGAAATCTACATTAAAGAGCACAAGAAAGGAAAAGCCTTCTTTATACTTAGTGCTGAATGTAAGACTAGAAAAGCTGGAAAAATATTCCTTTAGAAATACAAAGTTTAGGAAAGCTTGGTGAAATCAGACCATTTGTCAGAGGTAAAGAGGCAAGAGAAGTCGCAAAGCCTGCACACACAAAAAGAAAAAAGTTCAGAAAATGGGAGATAATTCAAGTATTTAACTTGCTTGTTCTGGGAGAAGAAAGGGTCCATGAGGAGTATCTCCTTAGGTGTTGAGGGGATCATGAATCATTCTTAAATATGAAAGAACTTGAAAACCAAAGGAAAAATGAAGGAATAAAGGAAATTGTCAGCCAGAGATCTGATAGGAGTCTGAAACACTTGGGATTTCAGAGGATTAAGAGAGAGCAGGGAAAAAGAATAAAGGAGAGAGTGTTTTTCTAGAAAATGTCAGCCTGGCCTTTAAACAAACTGTCAAAATACTGAACAGGGGGAAATGAATGAACAGAAGGGAGAAGGCTCAGTCAGACCATGACAGCAAAGAGTATGATGGTAAATGAGAAAGAGGTAAACTTGTCTGGGGGAAAAAAAAAAGCTGCATGTGCATAGGATGTTACCAAAATCATGGTAAGTCAAACTTTCTCCAGAGATGATGCACAGGGTAAATTCAGGAACAAAAAAACCAAGATGAGAAGAGAGCTAATAAAGCATACAGTGCATCAGAGGGACAGGCAAATAATTTGGAGATAGGTAAAAAGTCTGCCAAGCATGAAATTAAGTATGGAGCTGAGGTTGGTAAGTAATACAACTAAGAAGCAATCCCATCTCTCTGACAACCTGGTTTATTAGAGTTTTATAATATTTGTATGTTGACTTACCATTTCTGAGGAAATACCTCCATGACTATGCTAGCAATCTGATTCCCTACCTTCTCTGTTTTGAATTCTTCCATCTTATGATGGTTGCAACACCCGTTCTTGACTGGTGGTAGAGGTGTGGGGTAGTTACTGTAGGATTTTCATTTAGAAGCAACTGAGAAATGGCTCTGTTATGTCTGAAGGTAAAAATCACTTTTTCAGACTGTTGCTGAACTAACAGATATTTCTATAAAAAACAAACAAAAATTACCATTTTCCCCCATATTTTGCAATTTTTTAACTATAACTTACGTAGCAAGTCTCAGAATTGTCCCTTGGTAATCTAAATTAAGCTGAATAAGTTTTTCCTTTCAAATACAGTATTGACTTACTACACAGAGGGTAGAGTTAGTCTGCTGACCTTTGGCATTGAAAATGCAAATTGAATCCTGGCTTTGACAAGAATGTTTGGATTTGGTATAAAAGAGACTTAGTCACGGTACATTTCCAGCTCCTGATTATGCCAAAGCAGGAGGGCTGAGTGAGTGCCAAGAAACAGTGGTTGCCACTCCCCCCTGAGGGAAGGAAAAATGGATAGCTCACTCCTGGCCCACACGCACTTTCTGTATTTCAGTCTTGCAAGCTGCCTGAAGAGACACTACAAAACAGGAGATACATGGAATTTTGAATTGTGAGTTTATTTTTGTTTCTGGTATTTGTGCAGAGGAGGCTTGCAGAAGGAAAGTCCTCCACTACTTACTCAAACAAGCACTTCATTTGCACCACATGGCTTCCAGAGCTTTCTAAAAAGCACATTTCAAATAAAACCGTCTATGGGTCTTCCTGCATTTATGCACAGATACAACACTTCTTAGCACACTGTAATATGGATTATATGAATTTAGGTGCAAGACTTCTCAGTTCTTACACAAAACTCAAGTTCTTTTGACTCTATCTAAGGACTTCAGCTTCATCTACAGGATGGACATGCTGCTGTGTCCTGCAAAGTTTCTCCTGCATACTTTCTGGTTTATGAGACAATAATGGGTGAGCCTTTGCAGATCCTCAAGTGAAAGGACCAATAGCAACATTAACCATCCTTATAAAGATAAAAATCTAGAATATCCATTCAAAAAAAGCAATCCTAATTCATCTTAATAAAACAATTGCAGACAGTGCATTTCTTCTTTGCTGTATTTACATTCTGGTTCACAAATAACATATTCTAAAACATAAGGATGACTATTAAATTGAAACAGTCTCAAATAATATAGATTTAATCATCTATGATAAATCTTAGCTTCCAGGAGACAGAATTCACAAGGCAAATGTGTACAATAAGTGGATCTGAATAAATTTAATGTTTGTAAACTGAGGGAGGGGAAAAGGAATTGTATATTGCCACCTTCTCTTTGTGATTAATTAAGACTCATGGGAAACATCTGGCTCAATTTTATTTAATGTTTGAAGAGGTTACATTGTAGAAATAACATCACCATTGACAAAAATGGGAACTTAGAAGTTGTATTTGCATGATGAGAGGAAAAACAAAAGACTATCCAGATTCCTGGGGACACCTCTGGTCTCAAAGTTAGCATTTCTTTACTTGATGACCAGTCCTGACCATGTTTTAGCTTCTTTTCTACATATGTCATGTACCATCAAATAAACAAAATAAATTAAGATAGTTAAGGTGGTGAAATTTTCTTCCAGGAACTGGAAGAATGTTGTTAGGTTTTGGTTGGTTTGTTGTTTTGTGGTTGTTGGGGGGTTTTTTTTGCATGATAACACCAGTAAGGATTACTTCATGGGAGACGTTAATTATTATTGACTTTGGGAGTTTTATTCCATTTCAAAGAGTAATTTCAGCTCATTTCAACAAAAGGTGCATTGTCTTCATTAAATATAGTGGCTGAATAAGGACTAAAAGCCATGTTAAAACTAAAAATAGTCAACTACGCAGAAGACACTTCCCCAAAGTTGACTTTGTTCATTAACATATGAATAACGTCTTTTGTAGCCTTCCCATCATTGAAGGCTGGGCACTCCCCTTCCTTATCCACAAGGCTTTCCTTTTGAAGGGAAATACATTCACCACCCAGATGGGTAATAGGAGAGGTGCAACACTACATTGCCTCCTTTAAGTAATTCTGAGATTACTAAACAGAGGGAGACAGATTTTTGTCCTCCAAATGCACTTTCTCATCAATAAAGCCAACTTCAACCTCCTGGCTTTTCAATCTGAGGAATGTTACTTTTCAATTTCTTATAAAGCTGACAAAGAACATTTTCATATCCACTGTTTTCTAATATGTTTACTTAGTGAACCACCATAAATGTTCTATAACATTTGAAAAAGAGAGTGATTAATGTAATGGCATCACAATGGGAGCAGAGGAGTATTCTGAATATTAGTAAGCAAGTCACTGAAGCCCTCTTGGTTTCAGATTCCTTTCCCTGCAAATATTTTTCCCAGGGTTGTTTAACAACACAGGAAATCCCCAGATGTTCTACTTCCTTCCCAATTTACTACTTCTGGAAAAACTTAGGTATTTTTTTTTGAAGGTAAGACATTTGTGAATTTTTTTTTCTTATTTTTAATTTTTTGGGAGTCTGTCTGCTTTGTAATTGAACTTGGATTCCTTGAGATTGTTAACAACTGAAGATATTCATGTTTGGAAAAGTGAAACATATGGATTTGTGAAGATAAAACAGCACAGCAACTGGCAAAATCAAAATTGAATAGAGTGTTAAACTAAAGGATTTTGAAGTGTCATGCTGACAAACTTTGATGCAACAAGCCAAATTCAAGTTTTAGTTGTGGGAACTGAATTAATGTGGGAACTCCCTGCTCCTCTCCATACACAACAGAACTTGCCTTCTTATGGCAATAAAATTGGGGGTTCTGGTCTTCATTAGGTACATCAGTGCCGCATGGGGGGACCTTGCAATTCCAGCTTTTATTTTCCTTATTCTCCTCTCCTTTTTTTTTTTTCCCCGGCCTTTTACTTGACTTTTTGGGTGTAGCTCTTCTAAGAGTTAGTCACCCTCAATTCCCTTCCCACCTAATGGAAAGAAATGGGTATTTCAAGGGTGTGATTCATCGAGGACCTTTAAAATATCTGACTGAGGTTTAGATGAATCAGGACTGAACTTTAATGACCAGGACATTGTTGACTGGAGCGGGAATATGGAATTGCTAGTTGTGAGGGAGGTGTCCAAATTGCAGACATCACCTTTTAACCAGTTGAAATTCACCCTTTGTCTTTTTCTTCACAGCGGGATTTAATGCTGATATTAAAGAGATATTCCTGTGTCTCTCTAGGAAGTTTACTGAGGGTCCAATGACTTTTGAGCCTTCTGTGATTCAAGCCACTGTCAGCTCAGGAACTGCATATCAGTTTGCCTGAAATTTGCAGTTAGAAGTTTTCAGCCTATCTGAGAAGGTGAGGCATTTACTTTAACTTTCTTTCTTTCAAAGATGAACTTAATCTGGCTGTATTATGCAAGTCCCATAAATTCAGTTGGCAGAGTACAGCAGGTGTGTCCCATTTTAGGCTTTCCCATAGTACTTATTTCCTTTTCTTTCTTCATCTCTTCCTCTTCCCATGAAGTTCACATAGATTTCCATCTCCTGACCTCTTTGAAGAAAATTCTGATACCCATGGTTCTTCCTGTCCCATTAGGGACACACAACTGGTCAAGCAATCGCACACTGTCAGCTTGGAAGTCCTTACACAAACCCACTACCCTGCTACATACCCTTGCTGGGCATCTGAGCCAGCTCTCCCCTTGCCTGAGGAGTGGTTCAGCAGTCAGAGAAAGTTAAATCCAAAGCCTTTATATTCTTCCTGGATTGTCTTACCACTCACTTGATATCTCCACCTCTCTGCTCCTTCTTGGTGTTTCACAAGATCAATATTATTTTTTTTTTCCTGCCCTCATTTACTTGTTACACCAACTAGTACTCTAGCATCCCGTAGTTAGTACAGCTGTTGAGAGGACTGTGCAACATGGTCCATGACCCTTCTCCGGCTTTTCCTGATCATGGTTCAATCTCAGTGCACTTTTTGCTGAAGCAGACCCAGCTGTCCATGGATAGGATGTGACAAGGTTGTTGACAGGATTAACTGGCTTCCTACTATTCCTTTCTGAGTTGAATTCCCTGTCGCTTTTACTTTTTACAAGAAGAATTGGATAATCTCTGAATAATCCGCTCAGTACCAGGTCCGTAAAGTTATGATCTTGAACTTGAAGTATGGTGAGTGAACCACACAAATGAACTTCTTGATTCTTTATGTCTGCTACTGCTTTTCCTGTAAACACTATTTAGAGAGCATCACACTGTTTTCTGAAGAAACGAAGCTAGAAACAAAAAAGCAGGCTTTGGAGACCCTGCACAGACACTGGATCACCACCTTCCACAGCAGAAACCTAATAATTTCAGATTACCCCATGCTAATAAATACATTATAGTCGGCTAGAGAATTTTGCAGAGACACAAAACATGTACAGTACAAGCCACTACAAGTCAACTTCCACCACTAAAGGAAAACAGTTTTCAAGTCAAACACTCTGTGGGGAAACGTTCTTCTCATGCATGGGGTGTTTGCAGTGGTAATGTTTCAATCTAGGATAGCATGCAATTATCTTGTGAAAAAACTACTTCATTTTAACATAATCTTTGACTTCAATTTACCCCAAAACCTATGTAGATAATTAGGAGACTGTTTTGAGACACAGGAAATGGAAATTTCTGGATCCAGATTTTTTCTTTAAAAGACAAAAAACTTAGTTTTACATGGTCATGTAGCTTCCTTCAATCAATGACATCATCAGAGAAGATGGCACAACCTAATTTTTCATTTGAAGATTTTTTACTATTTTATAATTAATTATTGGTGATTCAGAATAGGTCCACTGAAGGTAAGAGAATTAATCCTGGTTTATACCAGGAGAGACAGTTAAATTAAGCTCCCTCTTTCTGACAGTGAGTATTTCACAAATAGCACAGCACTTTGAGATTTGAGATAGGTTCTTTTTGTTTATTTTGTGTGTGTCCATACTTGTTTTGAGAGCCTGCAGTAATATTGCTATAGTCTGAAGTCCCAAAATACCACAAGAAAGACTGTCTTACAACGTCACCAGTCTAGCCAACAATAAATAAGTCCTAGGAATACCACAAGGAAGTTGATTTATGGTTTGAATTCTCAAACAAAGAGCTCTGGACAAGGTTCAGATAAGAAAGTAATCTTATGGATGCTTATCCGGAATAAACTGGTATATCTCTGGGTCTTCACTCAAGACCAAAATGACCACAAGATAGAAAGCAGAGAAATTGAAAAATGTATCTCGTATGAAAGTACTGAAAGGGTTTAGAAACAGGCATGCTTCTCTTCAGGTCACCAGCACATTTCAAAAAAAAAACCTAATTAATTTTAGTGTGTTTAATTGTTGTCTGTTTCCCTCCCTCTCATTTTTAATTTCCCCTTTACATAGCTTACGAGCCAAGAGTTTTTCAAGACTGCAAGGTTAACCCTCAGTGGACAGAATTTATAAACCAACTTTTCAGCAGTAGGATTTATATGAGGGGGAGAATGCAGGATTTGCCAGGTGCAGACAGATATAGATGATGCTTGCGGAGCTTTAATACCCTGATGATATTAACTGTAAACTTGAGAATTCAGAAAGACAGTGAGAAGGGGCAAAGCACAGCACCAATATGACCCTTGCAGCATTCCTGAATTGCAGGACAATTCTCCTCATGTTGTGTCAAGCTGCTTTGTTATCCTCTTGTTCTGAGTAGGCATAAAAGAAAAACAGTTCTTGTTTGCCCATGAAGCTGAATTCTGCTTATTTCTGTCTCAGCTAACCCAGGTGCTGTCAACTATTTTTAAACTGGTTTAATTTTTTGGCCTGATCACCCTCCATTGTTTTCCAAGGATAACAATGACTAGCTTGATTCTGAGCAATCTTAGGGCACCTGAGGGCATGAATTAACTGGAGTGATTTAGTTGTGTTTGGTTGTTGTGCTGTAGGGCAAACCACGGGGAGTGTTGGGAGGCCTACTGATCTGCTGCAGGGGCTGAGGAGGGTGAAGGAGCAGCTGGGCTAGAGACAGGGCAAAATCACTGTGACACTTAAAGGGCATATCATAGCAGCTTTCCCTAAAAATCTGTGCTTGACAACCTGGTTGCTGAATTCTTGTTCCTAAGCCACTGTATAAGGTATATTATACTTTGTATGTATACTTACCTGTACTAAGCATGTAGTAAAGTAGAGAAAAAAATGGAGAATGTTTTGACTTAGTGCTGGATAAGATGTATGGCATTTTGATCAAATTCCTAGCAACAGGTTTGGGTGTGTTTGTCCCAGGGATACCTTTGTAATTAAGCTGAAGCTTTGGATGCTCTCATCTAGGCAACAGACTGGATCATATGCCAGGTATCCATGTTATTACTCTACCTGAAACCACAGCACTTAAGGCTTCATATCTTACTAGACAAAACAAGAAAAACTAATCCTGGTTTTGCAAGAAGGAATTGAAAAATAGTTTCTTAGAAATTACCACAATTATTCAAGAATTTACAAGCAGTCTATGCAGTGTGCTGTATAGGGAGTGGAGTGGTATGATGGAAAGGTTTTGTTTCCATTTATTTGATATGATCTATATAATTCACTTAGAGTTGTTCTTCCTGCTATTAATCCCATAATCCATTATGAATGACTGTAAAATTCTTTTGCTATATGACATAATCATGCACTTTATAGTACAAAGGAAAATAAAGGTCATTTGATTATGCTAGAAACAGTGAGGTGATGTCAAAATATCAGTACAAAATTGGAAAGTGAAAAAAAAATTAAAGTTGGAGAAAATATAGTTCAGTGGCCTTTAATATTTGTATTATAATTTTTTATTTTGTGGCGGCACAGCCTTTTTTCCATCCAATGCAAAGAACAGGCAGTTCTTTACTTTGCAGCTATTTCAGTGGTAGTTTTATTTCCCACTGTGTCTATTATTTATGTTCTCTTAGGCTTTCCTATGCAGTCATAACTCTAAAACATGCAATTACTTTACAAATACTGTTTAGGGTATCTGCAGAACTACCCTGAGGCATGGTATATATTGTCCTTGTTTCACATACAAGGATATGAGACTTACACAGAGTAAAGTTGGAAGAAATTGCTAATTTCAGATGTCAAGTTTGAGTTATATAGTACCTAAATTTTTTAATGTATAATGCAGCATTCTCTATGTGTGAGAGCTCCAGCTGATACACACTGTTATTGGGAATGCACAGACCTTTGCCTTCACATGTAACTCTTAAATAAGTATACTTGTATACAGTGCCTAATTGATGACCAACACTGATTATTTTGATTTAAGAGATTGTATTGGATGCTCCCAGCTGAGGCATGGATAAGAACTGTTCCCCACTACAACATCAGCTGCCTTAGCTGGGTCTATCTTAGTTATAGCCAACTCGCAATTCTGAGCAGAAGAAAAAAAGCTTTCAAGATACTTTTCTTCATTATGTAGCTAAAATACATTATGGGTGTAAGTCCTTCCTGTGACCCAATTTATTTTGTTTTTAAAAAATCAAAAATAGATCATAAAGTTATTTCCATCATTGTACTGACTTCCCCATTAATTCTAATCAGAAGAATCCTTCAGATAATTTTCAGAGCATTTTTTAATATTTAAGCCACTGATACAAAAGTTAACAAAACTTTCACCAACAGGTAACAGCAATAACGTGATTCGCCAATCACAAGCATTTTGATGGCAGGGAAATAGTAAGACTAGAGGAGGGATTATGATCTAACCACAGTGCTATTTGTCAGTGTTCAAGCTTTCGTCCAACCCCCTTTGTCATGGTTTAACCCAGCAGATAGCTAAACACCCCACAGCCTCTCACTCATACACACCCCTCACCCCTGCTCAGTGGGTTGAGGTAGAGAAGCGGAAGGATACAAGTGTAAAAATTTTTGTGTTGAGATAAAGAAAGTTTAACAATTAAAAAGAAAAAAAAAAGGCACAAAAAGCCTCAACAATGAGAAAGGGAGGTAAAATAAAAACAAACCCAAGAAAAACAAGAAATGCAAAACAAAGTAATTGCTTACCACCAACCAAGCCATGCCCAGCCAGTCCCTGAGTACCAAGAGCCACTGCCAACTTCCACCCACCAGCTTTATATGCTGAGCATGATGCCATATGATAGGGAATATAACTTTGGTCAGCTAGTGTCAACTGTTCTGTCCGTGTCCCCTCCCAAATCCTTATGCATCCCCAGCCCACTCTCCGGTGGGGTAGGGTGAGAACAGAAAAGGCCTTAATGTTGTGTAAGCAATAACTCAGCAATAACTAAAACATCCCAGTGTTATCAACACTGTTTCCAGAACAAATCCAAATCATAGTCCCATACCAGCTTGTTAATTTTCTTCATTAACCCTCTCCCAGACAAAACCAGTACACATTCTTCCTATTCTGTCACTTTCCTGCCTTTAGTTCTGCTTTACACAGGCAGGATTTTGGATTATGTAATTTCTCAAGGTTCCTCTCAAGGTTCCTATTTACATCCACATGATTTTAACATTTACAATACTCATAGTAAATAAAGATTAATAGGTTAAAATCTGATAGTAGATACAGCATATTTTTAACATATAGAGACATATAAAAAGTTATCCTTGGGTTGCAGTGGGAGGTGTGACTGGATTTAACTTACTTTTTCAGACAAAACAATAAGCTCATTTCCTCCTTTATTTGACTTCCAGAACTAGGGTTGGAGGGTGTATATTTCCTAGGGCACAAATAACATAACGACTGAAGTGAGAGGTTCTGGGATTCTCTTTGTATGCTATTATAAAATATGTAACAATAGATAAGGTTTCAGCTGCTATAAGATAAAAATAACAGAAGTCTGAACTCAGGTTTTGAAAGGAACTTACAATATTTTCAGATCCATTTTATGTTTTGTAATTACATATTTAATTGATTAATTGATAACTTCATCTGGAGGGGTTATGGCTTGATAAATGAGTGTAATACAGACATGGAGAACTTCAGGCCAAAATTTGGCAGCTGTTTAAAAACTACAGAAATGATTGGAGAATGCTTCCTATGAAAAAATGTTCTATATGATATATAAATGGATGAAGCAGAAAGAACAACAGAATCTGGGCTTTTTCAGTTCTTGGCATTGAAGGTGAACTGGATAGAACAAGAGATTTCTGAACACCTTATCTGAACTTCGAAAAGCTTGTCCAGTTTCCAAGTATTTTGAAAATATTTTTTCTCAGATTCTTAATTTTTCATGACCTTTTATATCAGTACAATAGACAGTAAATGACTGATGATTGAAATAACAATCATAAGATTCTTACCCCACAGAAAAACCCAAAGCTTATGTTTATATTAAGATATGGGACAAATAAAAAAAATAACCATGAGAGTTAGATGGCAATTAGATTTCACTCAGTATTCTGCTTCAGTATCTGATTTACCCTGTATAACTATGAACTCATTACCCTACCATCAGAGAAAGATTTTATTGTTATCATACCTGGAAGCAATTCTTATCTCTAATGTACCAGGTTTCAGCATCAATATCGGTACAGCCACATGCTGGTCATTCTATCTAACAAACAAAAGATTTCTCATTTTAAGATCTATTGCAGTTGTGAAAACAGGAAAGCATGCAATGTAGCATAGGAAGAAAATGTGGGGCCTTTTTAAAGTAATTGACTTGGCTAAGCCAGAATAAGTATATTGTGTGATCCTGCACCCACTGAAATTCAGCTTCAAAAGAATTGAAAATCCAGATGTGGCCATAGCAACTACTCTTTCACAAAGAAAAAAAATAAATCCATCCCTCAAGGCAGAAATGAGCCCTGAACCCCTTTGAAGTTCCATATCTCAAGCAGGTACTTGATTTCAGATTGGAACCAGAAAAAGGACACCTCTGACAGTGATGCCATGGTGTCCTCTGAAGTTATAACAGACATACAATATTGTAGTTACTTGCTTTTAGTATATGAAGCAATGATGACCTAAATGTGTTTTAAAGAAGAGTAATAGCTAAAGTGGAGCAGGAGCTTTCAATCAGTGTGGAAGAACAGTTATTAAAACTAGGTTTATCATAAAGAAGTCTTATACTGAATGAAATGTGACTCCTGTGCAAAGGACCAGTACAAGGTCTAAGCATCTCTTAAGTCTTTAAATCTCTACTGCAGGGCATGATTGTTTCTTAAGGATCCCATAGGCTTTCAGAACAAGGATGAGTTTTATGGGTGGAGGGGACAGACAGTTCTGCAGAGAGCAGCAAATAGTGTGAGAGGTAGCGATCTGTCCTCAGACTTGTATTTCTAGAACATGAGCCTAATTTGTAATGCAGTGCAGGAAATCTGCTCTGTCCTGGCTTTTCAGCATAGTGAAATTAATATCTTTGCATTTTCTAAGGGAGCAGCCAAAAAAGTGAAAACACTATGCACAGCTTTTCAGTCAACTTCAACAAGAAAAACAAAAAAACAGAATGGGAAGTGAATATTGTTTCTTGCTCATTGCTTTCATCACAGACCATATCTGTGATGCAGAAAAGTTTGGAGAAGGAACCGCTCTCCACTCAAGTGAGTCAGCTCAGCATGAAATACACTGCCAGGAGAGTGTGTGGCTACAATAATGAAGCTTGAAATTGTGCAATGTCTAATATAACTAACCTGAGAAAAAAGAAAGAACAAAACAGCATATTGTATGAGACATCAGCTCCTTCTATTTCATTTGATATTCTAGTGTCTTACAGGGCAAAGAGAATAAGACAATATATAGCTTTACAAAAGCACAGCACTCACAGTGAATATCTTAGTTGTCCAGGAGATAAATTCTAAACTGCATTCACTCTTTCTGTATCCTCTTGAATCCCTCCTTTCCTCTTTAGTGATGCCTGGTTTATGACAGAAAAAGTGAACACAGGAGATATTTTCTTGGGGTTTTTTTATTGCTGCACTGAAAAATGTTCATAGTTGCCTTTAACTTTGTCTTGGATGCACACAGGAGGTCACACAACTCAACTGAGATAAAAGACTGTTAGCAGTCTTTCAGTTCTGGGCTTTCAGTTGCAGAGCCCCAGTTCAGCGTCAAAGGAATTGAACGCATCATCCTGAGAGGAAGTAGATAAATTCTTCAGCCCAGGACTTCTGGGAAAACTTTTGATATTATATGTCTTCTAACATACTCTGAGAAAATAATCTACCTGCTTTTAATTTTTACGCTGTTTAGGGAAATAGGGTTATGTATAACTTGTTTGTACATAAACATCATTATGATTTTTCCTAAACCTGTAAGATCTTGAACTTTGGCTAACCACTTGGCTCAGGATGCAAAAAAAGCCCCATCACAGGTGAAAGCAATGGGCCACATGAAAACTAGCAGAGGTAGTTAATTGGAATGTGGTAAATTGGGCTCCAACTGTATCATGGAAAAGGGGATTTTCTGCAGCTGAATAACCACAGATGAGACAATACAACTGCAAAGCCTCCTTGACATCTGTGTAGACAGAAAATACAACACTTCTTCAAACATGCTGGTAGGTCACAATACAGGCACAGGAAGGCTATTAAGGGTGCCCACAGCATTAATTTACATTTGGGGGTCAAAAAATTATGCAGGCAGACAGACTTCTGTGGACAGACTATGGAAAAGGCTAGGGTGCAGATGGTCAATTAAGTTGTGTGTGTTATTTTAAGGACACAGCTGGAATATAGCATCCATGCAGCCAGCATGCTTAATCACACATAAAACTCAGTGCAGTGTGGTGGCAAGAGGCACACTGAAACTTCTAAAGCTGAAATCAGAAGAACAGCCAAGAAATTGGTCCTTCTTCTGTAAGACTAACTGAAGAGACTCAATGTGACATTTTTTAACAGCTTGAGTCTAGAAGCAGACTCTGTTCAGTCCGGTTATTCTAAAAAACAAGATTTTTCCCCCCACTGTTCTGTTGCTTCTATTTTAACTTTGGCCAAACACAAAAAGTACAAGTTTTGGGGCTTGTGCTTTGTTTTATTGTGTAATGTTTATTTAAAACAAAAACAGTAGATTTTATCTTTTCCCACCATCTATTTTCCCATTTGGGATGGTTTGAGTTTTATAGGGTGATTGCACTGGTGCTTGTCCATTCAAACTTGTTCACATCTCTAATTTTCCATCAGACTTTGGAGCCGTCAGTCTTGCGGCCTCAAGCTGAATCTATGCATTCATGCTAGCTGACCATGCAAAATGGGTAATTGTAATCCACAAACCTTGTTTGTGTATGCAATTACTCATTTTGTAGATGTAGATTTTGACTGGCTCACCTCCAATACCCACGCTAGAAATTTCAATTTTTTTTTCAAATTTTAAAAACTATTGTATGATTTAAAAAGTCATGGTTAAAGGTTAACAAATTATTTTCTCAATGTGCTTTGAATAGCTTATTTAGGTTAGTCTGCATCTTATCTGCCTGCCACCTTTGTCCAAAATATAGTCATTAGAACTTTGTAAGTATCTTTTTTAACTGTGTTCAATGGGCCTGATCTGTGAGATCACTATATAATGAACAAAATATACTGCTGACAAGACACAATTGATGTATATGGTTTGTGTCATGATAAACAGCCTTACCAATAATGAAGAAGCAAGGAATTTCCTAATAAGTTAATTCCCCCTAGAAGTTGGTGGTTCCCTCCCTCAAATATCACATTCTATAGATTGTGTCATTTTACCTTCTGAATTAATCAGAACAACAGAAGCCACATTTAAGTGTTCCGCATCAGGCATCTACATGTGGTATCCAGAGTTCCTATTAATTTAAAGTTCTGTATTCCTGATTGACATGTAAAACTTTAATAAATAAAAGCATTGTTATAAATGCATAGGTCCAGTATGTGCATATATGATGTTCTCAATCTCATTGCCTTATTAATAGCCTTATATCTAATAATTTTATAGTGAGGACATTTCTCATTTCTCAATGGCCTGGACCTTCAGGTCCCAATAAAAGGCCTCTGAGACTTGAATGCAAGAGATGTTTCAGTGCAAAGATCCAGTTGCTCATTAATGTTTTACTTGAGAAGTATTGCAGTACTGGTCCTAATGCTTAATTATACATATGTCACTGATTAGTGCAATCTTGAAATAGCCATTTAATATTATTTCTCTCTTAAAGTAGAAAAGCTCTCTCTGAGATGGCTGGAACACCAAAATAAAAGGGAAGAATATGAGTATCTCAAATAATTCCCTGTTTTGACATAACTTTACAACCAGGTTTCTAAGAAAACGAAATAGTGCCCTCTAGTGTTCTCTTTCTCATTTTCCCTGAGAGAAAAGTGATTTCCACAAAACAGCAGTGGCTTTCATTTCACTTCTGTAGCTTCAGCCTTCTTGAAGTGTTCGGAGTAATGTAGTCACGTACTCTCTGTAGCCTGGGTATCAGACAAGCGGTATGTCTTCCTTTATATTTCTGACATAAGACATGTACAGCTTCCCTCTCTGCAGTTGAATCAAGACTCAGATTTTGTCCCTTAAAGCCCAGAAGTCTCTCCAGGGACACACTATTCATCACATCTTCCTGAAGTTGAGACAGGGTCACTGACAGAAGGGCAAATACACTGTGGCTTGATCAGTGCTGTTTGTTTGCATGTGCATCCACCTTCTTTAAGGATAAGTATTCCTGGCAGGAAACACTTCACTGTCACAGAGGAGATCCATACTTTTACATTACACTGCACATTTTCTTAGTACTTTGCATATTATCTACCTTTATCTTGTAGTGCTGGCTATGTCAGCTGAGTAACAAACACACGAATATCTGGAGTGACAAGAATTACTTTCTTCGGAGGAAAACATTTAACTGTCAACAGAAAACCACAGTTAAAGCTGTCATTATTTATTGGTCACTCTGGTGTTGACCCAAAATATGTGACTTGTATTTCCAGTAAGTATCTGCCAGAACATAAGTAGAGTCACTGCATTAAGGTGTCTATGGGCAAGTCATAAATGGCTAGTTATGACCAGGGTGTCCCATTGCTATTATGAAATACAGACTGACATTATGTGGCTTGATTGACCTGGTCAACTATTTTCAAGATTAATGACATGATGGAAATTCTGACTGACAAATTGTAGAACTAATTTACCTTCTCTTTTATTAGACCAGCTGTGTGTTATCACAGTGGATCTTTAAATAACCTGAATAAATCCAGATTTTTGCTTTCTTACCTGTCAACGAGAGTTTATCTTGGTCATGTCTTTTTCTCAGCTATGAGAAACCATAAATCCAAAGAGGTTAAGGGATAAAAAACCCCTGCAAATGTCTGAAAATATTTCAGAACTTACAGGTCTGTCCTGTGCCATGTCACAGAGATCCCAACAAGTTATCACAGCTTCTGGATTGCCTGAAACTTGGCTGAAGTGAGCTGGTGTCCAGTGGAGCCCACCACATAAGTATGTGTGGCCTCAAGGGCACAATGCTTAGTACCCACTGGCCTCATGATGACTGAGGGCTGGTAAGGCCATACCCTGTTAGCATGTGATATCCTCACTTATAAAGAATTGAACATTACCTGTGTCAGGACTGAAAATGAGTAACTTTCAGACAAATTCATGGAAGGGTCTGCTGCATAGGCATAGTCTCCACCTATGCTTTCTCCATTTGAATTACCATTGCTGTCTCACCACAGACACCTACCACCTCACTTCAGTTCCCTATCTCTCTGTTTCACTCTCTGATCTCATCCTTTCAGGTTTTCCCTCGTTTGGCTTAAGCTGATGCCACCCACTCCTATCATTGACATCTGCTGCCGTCTTGTCTGGAGGCTGCTGCTGGCCATCCTGTTGTGTTTCTTCCACAGCTGATGGTCCCAGCCCCTCGGGTAGGGGTCCAGGAAGCAGAAAACAAACAAACAGGCCAACATCAAAGCAGCCCTTGGCAGTCTGATCCCACCCCCAATTTCCCCTTCCCATCTGCTGACAATGAAAGAAGTTTCCTCTGGGGAAAGCAAGGGCTTCTGAGCTTTACCCCCTCCATGGCTGGGTAGCTTCACTCTCTGAGCCCCTGTTTTGTCTTCCTTCCTCTCCTGTCAGGGAAAACAGAAGGAAAAGGAAGGCTGGAGACATTTTTTTGGAAAAACAGGGCCAAGGCTAGGACAACCGCAGGACACTCTATCAAAAATCACAGCACTTAAAATTCCTGCTTAGCTGCTAATTGTGGCAATGTGAGGGCACCACAAACACAGCCTTATGAAAGGTGTCTGCCTGCTAGGACAACAGCTCTAAGAGGCCCCTGACCCACCTCGTGGTTTGGCCTGGCTGAGAGCTAGAAAACATATTTTGCCCTGGGCTAGGGATTTCAACATACTCAAAAACATTTCCAGACGCTGTGGCAAACCAACACAGGGTAGCCTACAGCTCATGTTGAAGCTCATAAACCTTCCAGGATCCAAAACCCCTTGGAGGCAGGAAAGCGGCATGTTGGAAATGGCCCCTCAAACACTCACATTCCCGAGCTGTGCATGGGGATATTTCTGGGCACTACTACTCTTCCTGGGCCACAGCTGTGGTAAGGATTGTTTTAACAGTCTAACTGTCCATGTAGGTGACTGGGAGCATTTCACAGCTTGTTTAATTTGTTAATACAGAGGTGGCAAATGCCTTCTATACCCCAGGTCTTCTGTTCATCTTGGCTTGGTACCCACTCAGGAACAGATTAAGAAAACATCCAGTCAGGATAGATGTTCTCGTCTTTGTTAATTTCTTTTTGATAGAGTAGTCTGGTTTCATGTAATGATGTTATGTGTAATCACAGTGTTGTACAAGTACATGTGCAGATATATTCTATTTCCCAGTCTCTAGGACAAGTCTTTCTGTCTGAGAGAGTTGGGATTGTTCAACCTGAAGAAGAGAAGGCTCCAGGGAGACCTTTTAGTGGCCTTTGAGTATCTAAAGAGGGCCTACAAGAAAGCTGCAAAGTGACTTTTTACAAGGACATATAGTGATAGGGCAAGGAGGAATTGGCTTAAAACTAGAAGAGTGTAGGTTTAGATTCAGTATTGTGAAGAAATTCTTTACTGTGAGAGTGGTGAGGCACTGGAACAGGTTGCCCAGAGTGGTTGTGGATGTCCCATCCCTGGAAGTGCACAAAGCCAGGTTGGATTTTTTAAAACCTGGTCTTGTGAATGGTGCCCCTGTCCATGGTGGGGGGGTGGGACAAGATGATCTTCAAAGTACCTTCCAACCAGAACTGTTATATGATTCTAGGATTCTGCAATTCTTCAGTTTAAGTGGGAATGGTGCTGGGAGATAGAGCTTATAAATACTCTTGGAGAAATTATTTTATGGTAAGGAAAAGAAATAATGCTCAATTCAATAGAAAAGGGCAAGAAAGAAGAAAGCAAAAGAATATGACAGGTGAAATCCTTGTGTTCTCCTTCCTGCTTCCCATATAATTTCTGCATTCTGCTTTAAGCAACTGCTACTGTAAACACTGAGTTACCATGTAAAACAGAACAGCCTGAGTACACCACACCATACTTTATAGGAAAAGATGTAAGGCATGGCTGCAACTCTTAAGAGTGGAGAGGCATCCCCGTGCAGCTTTCAGGATGCTCCTGCTTATCAGGATTTTAATATATCCTGTCTTAAGTATTTGGTGTGCCTGTGCCTGCCTACTTTGCATGGTGACTTAATGCTGCCTGTTTTGAGCCCACTGGGGATTGTCAGAGTCTGTTTAAATTCTGTAGGAAGATAGGTTCTTATTTAATTTTCATTGTGTTGCCGTAGTCCTTATTAAGTGCTCAGACATTAAGCATTACAACCAAGTAGTACCAAGTGAATCTAGCCTGCAACACATAACAGAAGATTTGGGGGGGTGGATGGGGAGAGGGCACAGATTCTGGTATCATTTAATTTTTGAATAGCACCAGTTTATTTTTATTTAATGAGATTATAATCTGGCCTCCTGTTTTTTCATGGCCCTAACATACTGCATATTGCAATTTTCACTCATTAGGCTTAAATAAACATCAACTTAATACTTAGTAAACTAGTTCTACTTTAAAAAAATAACACTGATTTGCAATCCAGCTCATGGCTTTAATCTCTATGTACTTGGCACCTCACCAAGCCATGGGAGCTATAGTTAAAACTAATGTAAAGAAAGAAAAAATTCCAAGACCGAAAAAATGAGAGCTCCTATAATGGAGCTCCTATAAAATAACCTACGTTTTAGTGGTAGCTTTTCTCTCTAAAATGAATAAATGAATAAACCCACTCCTTCATTCTGCTAAGATTAAGTGATATGGCACATCGTATTTTTAAGGCAGAACTTCTGGGTTCACACGCAAAAATTTGGCTCTTGCTCCTTGGAAGAGAAAAATGCAACAGTGTTCATGTGATAATCTCAGACATAAAGAGAGAGAGGACTTTTCTATCCTTAGCTCTCTACTGTGAATCTTTTAATAAATCAGTCAGTGGTATAGCAAGCACCACATGAGATTTTCAAAGCTCAGAGTGTTAACTTCAGGCCTGAACCAATTTCACTGATATTTTTAGCTGCCAATGCTTCTTATAGACAGGATGCAACCTCACATGGAAGCATAAGACAAAGCATGACAAACCCAGCTCAGCATGACTGAAGGCCAAGTATGTCAGAGAGAATAGGAACATGCATTTATTAGGTCTTTCAACCCCACATGCTATACTTCACCCCCAGGGCTAATACCCATAGGAAAGGGTTACTTTCTAGCTCCCTCATTTTTTAATTGATCTTGACAGCTTTCTAAAAGTTTTGGTTTTATCCCATTGTAGAAGGAACAAAAGCAGAGTCTCAAAAAAATCAATAAACATTCCTTTTTTAAACAGGATCCTTGTACTAGGGCAGCTTCCAGAAATCAGCTTCAAAGATGATACAAACCTATTCAATCAGTGTATGCCAACAAGAATTGTGGCTAGAGGTAAGGCTGGAAGTCAGGCAAAATGGGATTTCCCTACAAATTTCTGTTAAGGTTGCAGGGGGTCAGCATTGTTCCCCTTAATTTTTATCTTCTTCTTACACTAGTGTAATTGAAGAAAGCAACAACAAACCAACCCCAAAACCAAACCCTATAACATGCATGTCAATATTTTATCTTTCAATTATTCAATGAAAAAGATAAAAACTGCAATACAAATGTACACATGGTCAACCTGAGCCACAGAGTGCACCATAACCAAACATACTTTTTCTCTCTGGGGTTTTAATTCTCTAAATGAACAGAGGTAGCTGGGCTGAGCTTAACAATAAATAAACGCAGTCTGCCATCTACCGGCTGTTCAATATCAACTTGGTGAAAATCTGGTTAATTAAAAATGTGATAAAAATGAAGCAGAATGTGCCCCAAAGTATTCACAAATTACATAAGGAATTTTAGTAAGAAGAAAAGAAGCTACCGAGGATTGTTCTTAATGTGTCAACATATTTTGTTTTGCTATAACTTTTACAAAAAGAAAATTAAATCTTGTTTATTTCAGATGTCACATGACATTTTTATTTAAGGAAAAGCTGATAAAAAATCAGTTTGACTGCATTAAAATATTTAGGTCTGAAAAAAATTTTCTTACCATTCTTACAATTTTGTCATTCCACTACCAAGTTTCCAACTCCCTTTAATCATAAAACTCTCTCCTCTCAATGTTCCCTAGATTTTACTCCTGACTTCTAGTAATTTCTGGTTTATTTTTCAGGTTACAAGTTGTACTGCATTTTCTTTAACAGAAGTTTCTCTGCAAAACATAGGACAACCTATGACAACACTTTCTTAACTCACTATCAGAAACTATGATGCTCTTAGATTTACTTTTAAATGAAGACTAACTTTTCTATTTAGATTTTGGTAGACTTCTATTCAAGATGAATGCAGGTCAATGCAAATCTTAGACAGAGTCACTGATTCAATTTGGAGCAGTTCTTGCTAACTCTGTTCTCAGGACCACTTTGCAGTCGTGTTTCCTCGACAGCAAAGGCTTTTACACTAGCCTGAAATAGTTTGAGAGATTTTTGGCAGTGTATGGTAGTATTTTTGCTGATGCAAACCAGCAAAGATGGCTTTGGTCCATGGTAGTTCTCTTCTCACAGACACGCAAAACTTGTGGGTTGAAGGTCTGAGGTTTAATCTAATATTTACTGGTGAGTGCTTACTGAAATCGAATCATGGATATACTGTAGCAATAATTTATTTTAAGATGCTAAACGTTAAGTTCCAAAAACTGCAGGCATCAGTTTTGGATTTAAGATTGAACTATTTTGGCTCTTTTAACAACAAAAAGACCCTCTGATTCCTGTATAACCTATGACTCCTCTTTCATATAAGAAATAGATGGGACCACCCATCTTGCTGGCAGTGATTTTTCTCCAGAGCCCGTGTAAGCGTAACTGTCCATATAAGAGTAGTGAGTAGGTGATTTAGTAAGACTGACTTACACTGGGTGAAATCCTGTACACCAAGATTTTTCAGATCACCAGAGACTGTTTTCTGGATAAAACAGCAGCCATTTCACCATAATTTTCTTTCGTGTAGGTGTATAAGGTTTTTTATGGGGGGGGGGGGGGCAAGAGGGGGCGCGGGGGTGACTACAGAGGTGATTTCTGTAAGTACCTGCTAGAAGATTCACCAAGCTGGACTTTTTGCTGGTCAAGGCTGAGGACAAAAGCAACAGTGGTAGCATCCCTGCAATAACATAGTTAAGAAGCTGGGGAAGGAGGAAAAAAACCTGCACAGGAGCAACTGCAGACAGAGAAGGGAGAAGTGACAATATGTGATAGAAAAACTCACCTGGTTCAAGGAAGAAGGAGGTGGAGAAGATGCTCCAGGCACCAGAACTAAGATTCTCCTGCAGCCCATGGTGCAGACCATGGTGAGGCAGGTTGTCCTCCTGCAGACCATGGAGGCTTACAGCGGAGCAGAGATCCACCTGCAGCCCCTGGAGAACCCCACGCCACAGCAGATGGAGGTTCAAAGGAGGCTGCAACCCAATGGAAGCTTGTACTGGAACAGGTTTTCTGGCAGGACTTGTGACCCCTAGGGGGACCACACTGGAGCAGTCTGTGAAGAACTGCAGCCCATGGAAAACTTCATGAAGGACTGTCTCCCATGGGAGGGACTCCACACTGGAGTAGGGGAAAAGTGTGAGGAATCCTT
>JAWWLV010000121.1:40609767-40670213 GCA_035041135.1 Platyrinchus mystaceus
CTGCAGACAGAGAAGGGAGAAGTGACAATATGTGATAGAAAAACTCACCTGGTTCAAGGAAGAAGGAGGTGGAGAAGGTGCTCCAGGCACCAGAACTAAGATTCTCCTGAAGCCCATGGTGCAGACCATGGTGAGGCAGGTTGTCCTCCTGCAGACCATGGAGGCTCACAGCGGAGCAGAGATCCACCTGCAGCCCCTGGAGAACCCCACGCCACAGCAGGTGGAGGTTCAAAGGAGGCTGCAACCCAATGGAAGCTTGTACTGGAACAGGTTTGCTGGCAGGACTTGTGACCCCTAGGGGGACCACACTGGAGCAGTCTGTGAAGAACTGCAGCCTATGGAAAACTTCATGAAGGACTGTCTCCCATGGGAGGGACTCCACACTGGAGTAGGGGAAAAGTGTGAGGAATCCTTCTCCTGAGGAGGAAGGAGCGGCAGAGACGACCTGTGATGAACTGACCACAACCACCATTCCCTACTCCCTTGCACTTGCTGGTAGGAGGAGACATAAAAAATTTGGAATGGAGTTGAGCCTGGGATGAAGGAAAGGGTGGGAGAAAGGTGTTTTTAAGATTCGGTTTTATTTCTCATTATCCTACTCTGATTTAATTTGTAAAATATTAATTTTTTTCTCTAGTCTATTTTGCCCATGATGGCATAACTGGAGGGTGATCTCTGCCCATCCTTATCTTAATCCACAAGCCTTTCACTATGTTTTCAGTCCCCTGTCAAGTTAAGGAGGGGCAGTGATAGAGTGGCTTTGCCTGACACCTAGTATCTATCAGGGATCAACCTTCCACAGTAGAGAACACCCTGAAGAGAGAGGAAAGAAATGGATTCCTCAATATCCTGCAGCTGCATGCAATGCAATGATCCATTAGACTGGGCCTACAGGCAAAGATCTCTTCTGACGTATCCAAAGTACACTGATGGTCCTGGAGGACTTAAACTGGAATGTTCTGGGAGTTGTTACATACAATGTAATTAACACTTGACCCTCAGAGGATGCAGTCTGAAAGGTTGCCCCTTGTCATGTATCTCATGTCTTCCCGCAACAAGGAACCCAGCACAGAATTAAGCCACAGAAAAACAAATATGAAAGTTCACCACAAGAAAAGGTGAAGAGAAATTGGATGCATGTGTGGGGATTGAAAACTTTTAAAGATTTCTGGCAAAAGCTAGTGTTGAAATGCAGGACCCCAAATTCCATTCCTCTGAAGCTGCGTGTACAATTTCTTTCTTAATTGCTAGGACAGCTCTAACCTTGGTGGTGGAAGATTATTCTACTGCACTCAAATATAGACGTCAATCACACAATTCAGACTGGAAGTTGTCAAGGGAAGAAAAACACCATTTCATCAGATCTGCATGCGATATGGATTGACTCCCTTTATTTTCTCTGTTTACTAAAATACAATAGACAGTGTCTGCCCACTGTCACTATACTCCCCACAAGCAGATCTTGATATGACCTCCTGGAGTACCATATCACACATTTAGCCTTGAATATGTCAACAGATCTGGATAAGATAGCTTCAGGACAACTAGCCTGTTTCTGCGTATTGTCTTTTACTATGAGGTCTTCAGCATAAAACTTCAACAGGTTGTCATTTTCTCCTCTAACCTTTATCTAAAAAAGAAATCAGAGATTAAAAGTTAACACATTAGTAGCGAAGAACTAAGCTTGTATTGAGTCATCACACACAGAATAGAGAGCTGCAAGGTGACATCTATTTAGCCTGCTACATTAGTACAAGGAAAGTTAAGACCTTTCCAGTATGCTGAGTGTCTTCACCTAAAACTGACAACTTCTGGGCTGATCCAGGCCACTTGCAGGTGGAGTTGGATAAACTGGCGTTTTTAAACCCCGGGCCTAGACAGTGAGATGTGAAAAAGGAACTACAGCGATGAGACACAGAGATTGCAACATGTTTACAACAGCTGTTTTGCGAGTAGGCTGGGTGCTTCAATTAGTCTCCAACAAAGCTTTTGGGAATGGAATAGAGAATGACAGCAATATACTAAGTCTGTCATCTGTGTTACTTTCATATGTCATGTGTGATCTCAAGGAAGGCTAAAATGCAAACCAGGGGTGTTGAGCTTGATATAAGATACATTAACAAAAACATTTCTCATATGACATGAGTTGTACAGTTCTAAAACAGCCTTGGGAATGGTGAAAAAGGCAAGCAGGGTAATTTAATCAGGGGAGAACATGGCAAGCAATGAGTATGAACTAAGATTATAGAAAAGGGTAAGCCACAATATCAGTCAAAAGAGAAAACTTCCTTTTTAATTACAGACTTACACATAACAGTGCGCATACGTTATTACATTGATTTTTGCAACTGTTTCTAATTTGCCAACCAAAACTTTAACTTTGCCTTTCCATGAGTTAATTTATTTTCTTTTGCAAGTTGATTCCATTTGAAATGTGAGTTCAGGCATCTTTAGAAAACACAATGTAAGTTTTTCATTGATAAACAGGATAGCCAGAGCCCTTTCTGTAGTCTTGCGGCCAACTGGCAGAATTTGATTGTCTCCATACTGCTAAATGCTTTCAGTATCTGTCCAAACAAGGCTGAATGCATGAAAATGGATGTTAGAAATGGTCATAGCCCATATCCATCACCAGCTCTCTGGGAATCGCTTCTTACCTTGACTCAGAGCTGAGACAAAGACTATCCTATTAGTTCAAATACTGAAAATCAAATTACCCAAGAGGCTTTCTGACATTGTTTAATTAACCACAATAGGCTGTGTCCTAAGAACTCCCAAATCCATGAACAACACTACTTTTCTGAAACTTTTTGAGGTCCCCACTATCAAGTAAAAGATTAGAAATTCCAGGACTTTTGTCCTCTGTTCTTTTTCCAGGTTGCAGGAAATGAAGACAGCAAACACCCAGTGTTTCAAAAATCTCTCTTTTGACACAACATGTCCCTGCCTTTTAAACATTACAGTATTCAAACAGTGACATTGATCCCATGTGACTATTTTTCACAGAAAGAGCACCCGTCATCATAAGCTTGAATGGAAATGGGCAATGCCTGCATAATCATACGAATCAGAGAAAAGTGACCACAGAAGTCTTCTCAAGTATTAACCAAAGAATATGAATAGGAAGCATCCCTGCTCTTAGAAAAAAAGATTCATTACATAGTCACAAAGGAATTATGAGGCCTTTCCTGTGATGGGTATTTGTCTGCATTAAGAATAGTAGCATTCCAGTCAAAGCGTCCATGTTAATGGATCTAATGCCTAAGCTTATTTTCAGTCACCTCAAGTAATTAGCTTGTAAAACCTACTTGGCACACAAACTATCAATAGGGACGTAAAAGGCTTGCTGACTATGTGACTGGCTGGGACAGATGGCTCAGCAGAGAAATCATGAAAGTGAGACTGCATTATGTGTCAATGTTGTCTACATATTGCTCTAAAGGCATATCTGGACAAGGAGCCAAAACTTCATGTGCTTCCTAGAAGTGAATCCAAACTTCTCAATTCATAATCTAATTACCTTACACTGATTTCATCACAATATCATATATTCTTGAGAAAGGTTCTAGGTCCTATTGGATGAGAAATTATTGGTGTCAGATATAATTAGCTACTTCTTTTTAGAAGTTGAGCTGAAATAAAAGGATAAAGCAATGAAGGAAAACAATAAAGAAATTAACTGAATATTTTTAACTGCAAGGGAAGCTTAGTCTGAGTTTGGGAACATGGTTTCATTTAGTTTTGAAGAATTTTTCAGCCCAATCAAATGAAAAGAGAGTTTATTTTGTCGGCATTTGCATGGAATTTTGCATTGTATTTAGCCATCATACTACTGTTTTCTCACCTGGCTTGCATTTGGGATTTGAGGAGGGACATATACAGCCTCTGCTGATGGTGTTTTGTATTATAAAATATTCCTCAGTCTCTTTATTTAGGAGTAACTTCCATCACTGTCTTGTTATAAGTACTTTCTAGTGTCTACCGTTACCAAGGCAGCAAGTTCAAGATGGGGAATATTTGAGAGCTAGTTGCCCTGTGCAATGAACGCAAAAAACCATCTCTAACAGTGGACAGAAAAATGTGGGTTGTAACATGAGCCCCTCAGAAACCCATGCTACTTTCATTCACTTCTATGAAATGCCTAAAATAGTAGTCCTCTGACAGTTCACTGAAGAGCTTGCAGTATGAAGTCGGGTTTTGTGGTTACTAAAGGGAGAAAAAGCTGTTGCTCAACGGAATGCCCTCGTTACTTTTTAACAATTTTTGTACCTAGCTCGTTAACTCACCAAAGTCTAGAAGAAAATTCTGAGGTATGTGACTGGACAACCAGAATATTTTGCCTGGCAATTCAAATTGTCTCCCAACACGTCATAAACACTTTAAAGGCAGTAAGTGAGCACATGAGCCACATCTCTCTCAAACCCCGCCTGGTATAACACAACACGTATCTTGATATGGCACTTTAGTTTTGTATTTTGAGAGATATAAAAGATGCCAAACCTATGTATAATTTCTTTTTTGAACGGAAAGTGCCGCCACTAGATGGTGCCAGAGGTTCACAGTAGTGGCCTCAGCGGGTCCTACACGGGCCTTTGGGTTGATCAGCAGGGCTGTAGTGAACCTCTCCTTACTGTACAAACTCGAGCATGCATATTCCTTCAAGGTTAACATTCCAACTCTTGGGAAAAAAATGAACGATAGAAAAAAAAATTACAAACTAGAAGAATAAAGTTATTGAAATCACAGACAGTGCCCTGAAATAGGCAGGCTGAACAGGACAAGCAGGACTGAACCTCAATAGATGACATATTACTATGATATATAAGTGATATATATATGATTTATAAGTGTGGCACAGAAGCTGATATTAACCCATTCAATTTGTATTTTGACTATTACACTCATCTGTATATTTTTAAGTTAATACAATAGTGGGTTTTTTCCTATTTAGTCTTTTTCAAATTATTATTTCTACTTCTCTTCCAGGACCTGATACATGTTTTTCAGTTCCTTTAGTGTAAAACTGAAATGATTCCATTAAACTTAACAGAGCTGAAATTCATGTGTCCCAGAATGAGGTCAGATTCGGGACTCAGCTGCCAAATCTGTTCATTGAAGATCGCTGAGTATCTTCATTCTCTAACAAAAACACAAACTAACAAACAAACAAAACAAAACCAACAAAACCACAAACAACAAAAACAAACTAACAAACCCCAACCAAAAACAACAACAAAACCCCAAAAACAAGCCAACACCAAAAAAACCCCAACAACACAAACAAATTCTCAAACCAGTTAACAGATTATAGGAATTAAGAGCAAGAGGAAAAACTAACCATGAACTACTGATAAGTGTGGTTGCTCTCAAACTTTTTAAATAAAGTCTTCTCCTCTGCAGTGTATTCTTTTCTGTGAAGTGGATGAAATGCTGCAAGAGAATTTCTGCAGTCTCCTCTCCTATTTCAACCTTCCTACCAAAGTCTGAGAAGTGTTTGTTTTCAACCTATCCAGAGCAACTAAATATCTCTATAGACACAATTCAGATAGTGTTTCCCCCCTCAGCAAGTACATATGATCGCTTGACAAGGAGAGACTGAGTGCATGAAAACTCCACAGCTTTGTGTTCTACAAGGCAACCTTAGGCAGCCTTCTTCACTGCAGGGTACTTCTGTCCTGAACTCCCAGACTGAGAAGCTGCTATTTCACTTACCAAGAAATTAAAGTATTAAGAAAACTTATTTTCTGCTATTATTCAACCAACAAGAGACTGGACCATTGTTCAAATACATCACCCGAATTGTTGTCTTCTCTCAGACTTCATAGTATAAGACACATATAATTGCAAAAATTTCCTTATTTCAGTTCATCCACCAAAGCACTAAATATATGCACCCTTCCTGCTCCAGCTCTGATGTCTGAAGACATTATTGTATTGTTAATAGCCCAATGTCAGCTGCACATCATCACTTGAAATCACCATGCCTGCAAATCTGCCAATCAAGCCTCAAGTGTGATGACTTTCTAATCTACTTCAGTCCAGATAAACCAACTGACAGATACTATATTGAAACAGCTTCAGCAGTTCTGGCTTATTTTGACTGGAAAAAGCTGGTGAACAATTATAAGAGTTAATTTATTTAAAGAGCAGAAAAGTGGCAGGGGTCCTAAAGAGCAGTTTAAAGTAGTCTGACAGTGCAGCTTTGCAGTTTCAACTAGAAAAGGTCATGAGTCAGGAGAGATGGAACTTGCAAAGCCCATTGGACAAGTACGATGTTAGTCTGACTGGAAAGTCCAAAAAAAGTTTATTTTTATTAAAAAAAAAAAAAAGGCCAGCATGTATTCGTCCTGCATTTAGTGCTGAAGTTAAAAAGAAGAGCCTTTATTGTTTTGCTGAGGTTTCAGAGTTCAGAGTAGACGTTTTCTTTTTGCGCTCTTTCCTGAACTCATACTACAGGCAAAAGAATCAGGTTTCCCCTTTCTCAGGAACGGCCAAGGAGGGATTTCCAAAGACTTAAGAAAACTGAAGTCACTTGGCCACTATATATCAGTTCAAATTGCCAAAAAAAATAAGTCTTTTTCAGTCAAGAAGAATAACTTCTAAATTTGGATTAAGCAGGGAGTAGACTTTCTCTAGTTTGAGAGAAAAAGACCTCTAAGATAATTAGTTGTCCTATAGAAGTCAATATCAGATGTTTCATGAATAATTTAATTTAGGGATTATGATTGATTGAAACTGAATTATTAGTAGAGTTAGTAGTGAGCTTCTGCTTCTTATTTGTTTTGAAAGTAAATAATAATAATTTTTAAAAAAACTCTTTCCCTTCTGAATACTGAAATGTTCAGCTTGTGTTCATGAACTTCTTAAACTCTCCAGTATACTCATATTATTAGAGAAAGAAAAAAAACAAAAAGAGAAAATACTCAAAATCAAACAACAAATCACAAATATAACCCCATTAAGATAAAACCTACATATCAAATTAACATTATTTTTGTCTCTATTTAACTCAATCTGGAACTGTAAACAATATTGTTGTCAAATGTCTATTAAAAGGTATTATTGTGGGGCAACACTAGAATGATTGATTGTGTGCTCTGCAGGACAAATTCTGTATCTACAAATATCTAATTTGGAAGCATAATGTGAAATTCTGGCATTTATGATGTTAGTTCTTATTTGAGCATTTTTGTATACTTCGTGCTGCATATGACATTACCCAGATAATCTAAAAATATTGTCATATGTTACTATATCCTGACATACCTTCCAAATAACATTATAACAACTTTTACAACAAAAAATAAGCAGGTACTAAAACTACAAAGAACTTTAATCAGATCCACTCAGTCCTGTATTTCTATGCTATTTTACATGGAATTTTCTTTTTTTCTTAATGGATTGTATTAGTAAATTGGCACACAGAACAAAAACAATCAAAACTTCAGCCTTTGAAGGTTATGCTGTTCTGCATGTTAAGCATTTCCACAAAGAAAAGGAACAGCAGCTTACAACTATTGGCATTGAAAACTGAACTTTTCCAGGACATAAGATACATTGGACTTTCAGAAAATACTGTAATGCTCTGAAGGAATGTCCTGCAAACATTGTGGGAACGACTTCACCCATTTGAGTACATGACATATTTGGCTTTTATCAGTTGACAGCAAGACTGCATGTGAGTCAAAATCTGAGCTGCTCTGTCCCTGCTCTCCTATAACCTCATCAATTTGTTTCTGTATGCATGTGCTCCTATAAACAGAAATTAACAAAAATTTTTGGCCACATCTTTAGACCAACCAAGAGATTCAAAATGGGACTGTAAGAGCATTAGATTGAATAGAGAATTGGGAGAAAAGATCTTTCTTCAGCTCCCATCCACTGGAGCACATTCTCAAATTAATGCTGAGCAGAAGCCTGAGGGGAGCAAAAGGACTACTGGCTGATGTAATGACCCAAGCCCATTGCTTGCTGTAACTAAAAGACACTCCAAATTTTTCCTCACGCTTGCCATAGCTCCCAACCACTTGCCTCATGTTGATCCTTGGCACCATCTCACCCTTCAGGGAGCTGTTGCAGGGAGCAACTCAGAAAAATGTTGTCCTTTCTACTGGTATAGGAAGGGTCCCTACAGAGCCAGAGAAGTGTGGATGCCTGCTAAGGGAGACCAGAGGACAGATGATGGGGCAGGTTGTCAGAATAAGCTTGCTCACAAGTTAGCGTGTGGGTTGGTGTAGCTCAGTCTTCCAACAGCACCAAGATATTTAGAAGAGCAAGAGTTAAGACTGTGCACTTAATTTTCTACAGACACTGTGGAAAAAATCCAAATCTTGTCCCTTGTAAATCCCATGACTTCAATAATTAAGACCTTTATAATTGCTCAACTTCTTCCTCTGGAAGAGCTGTGATGATAAGTCTTGGGACTTTGGATCATGTAAGAGACTTTCATTTTAAAGGAGCTAAATCAGAATACTGACTTCTATAGCTCCTTCTGCTTCTGATCTCAGGAGGCAGCATTTCAGTGTTGCATATAAACACACATTTAACAGGAAATTAGGGAAAATTTAGTGAATCCTTAAGGGAAGAGGAAAGGCAGTTCTCAAAACTTCTAGAGCTAGATTTTGATTAAAGCTCCATGAGGCTTTCCAGAATAAGTTCAAACTGAGTTCAAGAACATTTTTTAAATCATAATTAATATGAATGTTTTTGGAGATAGTGAAATTACAACTAGATGTAGACACTAGGTCATCATATTATTCCTTAGTGAGATCTTGATGAAAAAAGGAATTTGGAGGGTCTGTGGAATCCTCAACAGAGAGTCAAAGTGACTTGAGTAATTTTTGTTTGTGAGATGGAAATCACCTTGAGGCCAGAACAGACCATATGTGAGTGGAAATGATATTTTTCTCTTTTTATTGATGCTGAAATTCAGAATCACTAGTGATCAAAATACTTTGTGAGTTTGATGATTAAACAGGAGCTCAAGTCCTTTGTGGAAAAAAGTTTTAATAAAAAAGGAGTAGGATATAGGCTGAGCACTAACTCAGATTGGCCTAGAAAAACATAATTGCTAGAGAGGTTTCGCTTCTACAGTATTTTCCAAAATTTTGAGAGCCTGAACTTTGGAACTGTTCAAGGTGAATCAAGGAAAGGCTTTGAAGTGAGAAGGGTAAAGATGAAGTCTACACTGAGATCACTACCTGAAACAATCTGAATAATACTGTACATCTCTGTGGATCTTGAATTCCCTCTCTCCTTTACGGGAAAGAAGATGAATTTATAGACAAACATGATTTTAAGGAGCTTGTGAAATTAAAATCATTGCATGCTGATAAGGAATTATGGTAGTTCTTACACAATAGAAGAAAAAGAGAAGTTGAGAGGAAAAGACAGGGAGCCATCAAATTCCCTAAGGTGACATTGAGCCAACCAGAGAAAATCCAGTGAGGTCAGAATTTTGATATGGATACTGAAGGTAGGATGCAGAGAGCTTCAGAGCTCAGGATGCTAGCTGTTGTGAATCTCACTGTTAGGCTCCATGCTATCCCTCTGAAACACAGAGGGACAGCTTGTCACCTAGTTCAGGGCTGTGTTTTTTCCCTGGATGGATAGACACTGGAAAAGTTAATTATTAAAGTACCTTGTTTTTTTTCTTTGTCCTACATCTCTCTTTCCCTGAAAAAGCTTCAGGAAATTCTCTTTACTTCATCTGAGCCATTTTTGCATAGTTGTGCAGAGAAGAATTATGTCAAGAAGCTGTTTCATGCATCCTTGCCTAACCTGAATATTTTCTTAACTTTTATATGCTTGCCAAGTGGTTTCCATTCTGATTTTCTCTCCTGTGTCCTCCAGTAGACCTCAGCTTGGACTTCAGTCTCAATATACTTTATCTTTTTGTTTTATATAGACCTTCCAAGATGCATTCATAGAAAATTATAAGAGACTATATGTCTCCTTCCCAAAACAGTGTTCAGTGAGGAATAAAAATGATCATAAATGTTTACTTATGGAAAAACAGCAAAATGTGGGAAACTGGTTTGCTCAGAGGAACCTGCTATAGCTTCATTATTATATTTCACTTGTTCAATTCTTTTTGGCAAATACTTTAGATGTGAGTAATGATCAGCATATGTTACCAACTGATGAAAAATAATTAAATCCTAAATACTTACAGTTCCCTTAAGACCTTGAAAATGCAAAAGTACTGCATTTTGAATCAAAAAGAACAACACATCATGGGACCTAAATTCTGTGATTATTGGTAGAACATATTGTTCCTAGAGACATCCTATGAATAGTGCACTGTATAAGCTGTTACTTGATAACTATTTGATTTGACCGGTGCAGCCTCCCCCTTGAATACTGTGTGCAGTTTTGGGCACCTCAAATAAGGACATCAGGCTATTAGAGTGTGTCCAGAGGAGCGTGACCAAGGCAGTGGAAGGACTCAAGGGCCTGCAAGACTAAGGGGGAGTGAATAAGGTCATTTAGTTTGCTCAGCTTGAAGAAGAGGAAGCTGAGGGATAAACTCATGGCAGTCTACAACTTCCTCAAGGGGGACAGCAGTGGGAAGGCGGTGATCTCCTGTCTCTGGTGTCCATAGGACATGAGGAAATGGAATGAAGCTGCGTCAGGGGAAGTTCCGATTTAACATTAAGAAAAGGTTCTTCACTGAGAGGGTGATTGATCACTGGAACAGACTCCCCAGAAAAGCAGTGACAGCACCAAACTTGTCAGAACTCTAGGAGTGTCTGAACAATGTATTAGTGATATGATTCAATTTTAGGTATTCCTGTGAGAAGCAGGAGTTGGATTTGATGGTGGGTCCCTTCTAACTTGAGATATTCTATGATTCTGTGACTCTAATAAACATCTTAATTTAATACCTCAGTTGTATACAAATTTTGTTATCCATAATTTTTCTCTGGTATTTTCTAAATAAGGTAATTATTTCCTCAAAGAACACACCTTTTGTTTACTGAAGACCTTGTGTGAGCAACTATATTATTAGGAAATATATAAGCCTGAGGTCCACAAATGAAGCTGTTCATTCCATAAAAAGTATGCAGTGCTCAGTTCCAACTTGCCTCTACTTAGAAACAATCCTTCTAAGACGCAGCTATTGAGAAGAGTAAGAAGCCATAAAAGAGCAGTAAATAACAGCTTATTTGTGCATCCTGATTTATCTTTTCCCATTAAGCAAAAATAAGATGAAATCTGGTAACAGAACAATCCAAAAGAAATAACTGTGCATATTTTTCATTAAACTCTTCAGCAAATATGATTTATGCCATTCACTGCTACTCAGTGTACTGGCTTTTGCCTCAGGCATATTATTTTGAGACTGTTGGCTATCTATCCAAATAGTAGTTCAAGAACCTTTACATTTTTGCAATGGGATTAGAAAAGTAACTAATCCTCATGCATCAGAAGACAACCTAAAATCAGTGACTAAAATCAGGAAAATCTTTTCATCGAGGCACTGTATAACACTACCCCTCCCAGACAATTATATAATCCAAGCTAGAACAAGCAGAAAACCCTGAGAACCTTCACTCAAAAACATGCAGACTCCACCTGCTTTGAAAATCAGTTTGTTGAAGCAGTCATTTCATCAAGAACGTGCTGGAACAATAGGACTAACAACTGCAGAGCATATACGTGTGATTTACCTTTCTTCAGGATGAAAATGTTAAAGAACCAAGCCATTGTAAAATATAGTTTAGCAGCAAAGAAATTATGACATTTCTCATCACCTGTGGCACTATTTTCTCAGGTATTTGCAATTATGCACTGTAATCATTCAGTTTTGAATTGAAACCAATTCCCTTTGAATGGCACAAATGAAGGCAATGAACAGATTGTACTGGTAGTTGAATCAAGGGTAAAAAATAGAATTTTTTTTTTATCACTTTCCATTAGGGCTGTACTGAATTCTTCCACCTCTGGTACATCAGTTCAGTTAATTTACCAAACTTTTAGTGTACCAACCTTAAAATTTACTATTATGCCACCGGATTACAGTGGCATTATTCTAACCCCACCCCACTCCTCTCTCAAGGCAAAGTTGGTTCTGAAAATAGTGGCAATTTTTCCTACTGTTGTAACCGATAGGAATCTCCCACACAGAAAGTTTCCACTGTTCTGTCAGTTTGAGTTTGATATTCAGTTGTGAAGCTATCACACAGCAGATAAAACTAATTTAGCAATTATTACTAGAATCTTGCTCTCTGTTAGGTTAGCAGATTTAGTCAGACTTCTTTTCAGTATCTGGACATTCTCACAATTCCTTTTCCTTTAGGACACTAATCTTGAGTTCTCTTTTGCCTTTTTGAGCGATATCTTTGTCCTTTTTTTTGCTGAACTTATGCACTTCAATAATTGAATTATTGAAGTCTTTTACAAGGAAGAGTATGTTAAATTTTCTCTCAATTATCTCTTTCAATTGCCTAGGGAAAGCATTTTATGGATAGGTGTCGAAGAATTTCCTATGAACAATAACATAATTGTTCTCTTTCCAACCATTATACTTATTTCTGATTCAACTTTCTATCCAGTGTTTAGATTTTAGTCCTTCAGTAATGAGCAGAAGACTCTAACTTATCTATCACTCTTGCAAGTGCAGATGATCTTGATGATTCATGCTGTGCTGCAATCAAGTCCCAAAGACATGAGCTTGTAGGATGTAAAAATAGAGGGTTATTGCACTCCAGCAACTATGATGTTCAAAGACAATATTATCAAACCTAGCTAGTCTCCAAAGTCCAAGATGAATGCAGTTATTCAGTTTATTTTTCTCTTTCATTTAACTTAGAGGATTGGTTAAACTGATTATTAATGAGAATCCTTGTATGACTAACTTTAGGACAGATTCAGAGTCAGCTAAGATTATTAGGAGCCTGTCTCTCTTCATTGATTTAGAGGTTCCCTTGAGAACATTTTTTCTCACTTAACCTAAGTTGCCCTTTATCAGCAAATTCCTTGGGTTGTATTTTTTTTTTTTTGGTCAGAAATGTTATTGATGTAACAGCTCCAATTAATTTTCCTCTTTCTGCTTGTTGCGTACACAACCATACATATTTTGAAAGCATGCCATGTCCTTTTGCCAGATGTTGATTTTTTTTCTTCATATTTCTGGTAGAGGATTTTCAAGTCCATCTATCTAGACTTCAAAGGATTATTAGGTAGAAGTGTTTCCTTTATAGAAATTCTTCTCCTTTTTCATCAATACTTTTCTTGATGGCTAAGACATTACTGTTCTCAGACTTTGACCTTTGAACCGAAGAATTAAATAAAATAGAGTTTGTCAGACATCAGATTTTTGTAACTCTGTCCCTTAAGTGTCCACTCACTTTTTCTTGTGATTAAACTCCAATTCCATTGCAGGATATTCTTGAAATTTCCTAGTAATTAGTCTTCTATCCATGTAACCCTACCATTTGTATGACATATGAGCATTTTCATTACCTACTGCATGACAATGCCAGAGAAAAAATGAGAAAATTGAAGGCTCGGTGACTGGTTGTGTACAACAACTACTCATTTACTCAATGACTACTCATTTACACTAGTAGAATACTCCATCAGCTGGTTCCTGGTCCCCATACTGATAACTACTTCAGTTGAGCTCCCAGTGAATTGGAGCTGCTGAACATAGTGTAAGCCAACTGAGCTGATCAGATGCCTTTACACAATCAGTGTAAGTGATACTGGTTTGTAGTCTCTAATCTGTAATGGTCGTCGCTGGATATATGGTTTACACAGGACTTACTGGAGCTGAATTCAGTTCCTTGATGAACTTTGCATTTGTTTCCTTTCTGACTTTTTTTATATGACAAAATGTTCTTCCTAAAGCACCTTGATATGGCAGTCAGTGAGCTCTTCCTGGGTATCCTGATGAGACTCTATATTTTCTGTCTTCAAGAAGTAAATAAGATTTCATAGAACCATAGAATGGTCTGGGTTGGAAGGGACCTGCAAAAATCATCCAGTTCAATCCCCCTGTTATGGGCAGAGACAAAATCTTTCACTACATCAGGTTGCCCAAAGCTCCAGCCAACTTGACATTGAATCCTTCCAATGATGGGAGATCCAGAACTCCTCTTTCTGTTTCAGTGCCTCACTATTCTCATTGCAAAAAAAAATCCTTCCTTATGTCCAATCTAAATCTACCCTCACTGAGTTTAAAACCATTTCCCCTTGTTCTGTCACTACAGAACCTTGGTAAAAAGTCTCTCTCCATCTTTCTTATGAGCCCCCTTTTACAGTCAAAGACTACAATAAGGCCTTTCTGGACTCTTTTTTACAGGTTGAACAATCACAATCCTCTCAGCCTTTTTTCATAGGAAATGTGTTCCAGCACTCAGACAATTTTTGTGGTCATTTTCAGAATCTAACACATCTAGGTCTTTCTTCTGGTGGAGACCCCAGAGCTGGACTCAGTACTCCAGGTGGGGTCTTACATGACAACTTGGGTGGTTTAAATATTCCTTTAAACACAGATTTGTGTTCCCAAACATTTTTCTGCAACAGTATTAAAAACTGTCTTGAACTGAGTCAGGAATAATTTAAATAGGAAAATGAGGGAGCAGAAAAATGAAAATAGATCATCTGCAATTTTGTCAAAAAGGCTACAGTCTTCTGTATACCACCTTACTCATTCTTTCAGTAGGATAGCTTTGCTGAATAAGGTATTCTTTACTGCACTTGAGTGAATGTGCAAGGAATTTTAAAATCCAATTTTCTTGCTGTGCAAGCTTCCTGTTAGGCCAGCTTTATCCTATAAATCTTTTTAATTTCTCAGATTTAAAACTTAGTTCTCTAAACAAAAAAAAAATCTTCTATCAATATGTATCTCAAATAAAAATCTAAATTAGCATTCAATTTTTAATAAAATAGTAAAAATAAAAATATCTCTAAAATAAAATACTTCCTCTTTGATATATAGTCTGGGTTAAATCTGAGTCTACATGAAAAGTTCATAGAAATATATTGAATTATTTTAATTGGAATGCTTGGGATTTGGATTGGGCACTGCTAAAGCCTGGAATGGTTTAACTGAAGACTGCCTAACGTAGAACTGAAATAGATCTCCATTCTAATATTTTGGAAAAATCACAAACATCTTAATAAATGCTGATCTTTCTTGGCATATAATTCACTTTTTGAACATGCGAGCACTGCAGGTTCAGTGATTTTGACAGTGCAGATACACGATGCATCATACAAGACAGAATTAGTAGTTTCAGTCAGGATCCATTTCAAACCTAAGTAGCCAGTAGAGGTTGCTATTTCAAAACACAAGCACCGATTAATTTCACTAAGGATTTGAAAGGCAGATGTGAGATTCTAACCAATTATATTGAGGTAAATGTGACTTAGTTTGTTCAGGCAACAATAAGATAAACAGCAAAAACCTGCAAACTTTTCAGTACATGGACACAAATATATATATAAAATATATGTAAGCATATATTTCATATATATGTATATAAGCTAAATCCTCTCAAAGTGATCTAAAAGTTACCGTTCACTGCAGTGGATTATCCTGACTGGTTGTCATTCTCCTGCTGTGTGCAAGGGATCGTTCAAATCACATTCCATAAGGAAAGTCATGAAAGAGATACATCAACAGCTTAAAAATTAGTTTTTCTGGCAGAAATTGGTATGATTTTTGGCTTGTCAATTGGTAATGATTTTTCACGAACAGCAATAAACACTCCCCACCACTGTCTGAGACACTGAGGACTAGAAGTGCCTTTTCCATGTAGGTTTTTCTGCTTTATATTCTACAGATGTATCATTAAAAGAATCTTATGAGTAGCTATAGACTTTGGCACTAATTTCTGCAGCCGCATGATCTGTCATTTATTACTTTACTTTTTTACATTTATATTAATTTATGACATTACTTTTTCCACACTTCTCATCTGAATTCTTATGGCTTTTTCAATAACAGTATGCGTGAATAGTACTTTGACATATGGCCCTATAGTGAAAAAAACTGTTTTCTGTGAACAAGTATACATTTGCTTTATTTAAGAATATGAAAGAATCTAGTGAATTAATGGAGAAATTCCTGTTCCTTTAATTAAGTAATATGTGTCAGATGTGAGAACCAGGAACTTAACAGAAAACCCCAAATGTAAATTCTATCATCGCTTCACATGAGATGCCAATTTTATAACTACTTCTATATGAATGCTAAAAGTCTAAACACCAAGATGGGTGGACTAGGATGTTTACTTTTAAGTGGCAGAACAGACAACTCAGAAACTCAATGGAAAGAGGACCATTAATAGAGCACTGTAACACCAGAGTGTAAATGACAAAACAGTAACAATCAAGATTTTGCCAGAGAAGGAATAATACTGTGGTTCAACACAGCTTAAAGTCATTAAAGATGAGCCTTGTCAACAGACAACACAGAATCCTAACATCCATATCTACCTAATTAGGGAAATCATAGTGGGATGTGATATCAGGTATATGAATGGGATTACAAGATTGAAAGGGAAGCACTGGAAGCAGGAGACTTCAGGGTTGTCAAACACAGAATAGTTGGAGGTAATGAGAGAGCATGGCACGAACAATAAATTTTGATCTACCATTTCTAACTAATTTTAGAGATAAATAGTCAAAGAATGCACAAAGGCAGAAGAAATTCTGAAAGCAAACCTGAGTACTAGCTGGGTCAACCAGACAGACTCTCTATCAGGGTATTACTGAAAAAGCTTACCTCTAGCAGCAATTGTAACACATAGATCTTAAAGTCTTTAGGAAAATGAAGTGTCCTCCAACTAGCAAGAAATCACTACAGCAACATCAGCTTTTAGAAGATCATCATAAATATGTGAAAGCCTTAAAACAAAATTCAAAGAAGCAGTTGAAAGAGTGAAACATTTGAAGTGGTATGGAGTTGGTTAATCTCAAGGTAAATGTGTAATCCTTATCAAAAAATATGGTAATGAAGAAGTTTTGGTAAAGTTAAGCTTTAGGGTAAAGGAAACTATAAGAAATAAAAAAAAATAGGAAAAAAAAAAGAAAAAGAAAAGAAAAAAATTCTGAACTTGTTTGCCAATGAAGAAAATAAAAACAAAACCAAAAAACAGAAATGCACCAAAACCTTTGGCAAGTTAAACATAAAACTCTACAAAGTTATGCAAAAAAAAAAAAAAAGTTTAGAGGAAAAATTTTCTAAAGGCAAAAGATTTAGAATAATGTTTTTTCTTAAACACAGAAGAAAAAACATCTTGCCACAGAGTCATAAGGTCCCGTATATGATTGTGATTTCAGTAAAAAGATTCACAAATTATAAGACCATTTGAGGAAAAATAGCTAGGTTATTGTAATTGCTTACAGTGAACCAATTTAGAGACTTTCCTACACTGAAGCCTTCCTTTAATGAAGTGACTGTGAAGAACTACCTGAAATTACAATGTCAGTAGAACGGCCTTTCAAAAAAGTCAATTACGTAAATGGTAATAGCTGTTGAAGACTGGAATTTGAGAAATAAGGGAAGTATGAATTAATGCATTCCATTTTTTAACTGGAGGAATGAAAAGTGATACCCTTTGTATAAATGGTTTTAGAAAATGGCAGAGCAGTAAACTGACTTCCATACCAATAAGCAAATGCAAAATGAAGTTTATGTTAATATACAGATAGATATATATAAACCTGAAGGGAAAGAATCAACATGTCTCATGGAAGGTAATTATATTTCACTGTCTATTAGAACTCAGAATAATTATCATGAGGGATAGCCAGTTTGATAAAATGCACCTGTGATTTTGGAAACATTTTTGATCTTCACAAGTCTTAAAATGTGATTCAAACTGCGTGGAGATGAATCCCAAAGATCTGACTGAGTTGAACTGGGTTTATTTCACATGTGTTCTCATCTAATGGATGAGAAGAGGTGGAAAAAGGTGTTCAAACCTGGAAAGCATAGTTTTTTCTTGTAATTCACACCAGAAAGGAAAAAAAAAAGATATTGTGATGTACAAGAAGATCTGATTTTGGATTTCTAATAAATGAAACGAAGAAGCAGAAGGTATAGAGAAATCACTAATTTTCCCAATGGAGACATTTTATATGTATAATGTTATAGGAAATCAGTGAGACTTGTATTGCTGGACATGCTAATAAACAATCAGGAAAAGGAGATGCATAGTAATGTTTTACTGATGTTAATCAGTAGTATTTTACTGATGACACACAGCACCAGGAAGAGGCCACAAAAAATATGGAAGAAAAATGATCCAAGGGCTTATTGCACAGAAGTTGCAGACACAAACTACAATTGAAGAAATTCCATAAAACAGCATGCTACAGTGCCCCTTTTTCAAAACTCCTGCTTTTCTTGCTTGTGGCTTTAGAAGAATTTATCATTTGACTGTCATTTGACTGGGTATACTGTAGTAGGTGGGCAGATGGTCTGCCCTAGGACCTTGGCTGTTATTCCTATGTTCTGCAGAAAGGCCAGATTTCCAGAGGAGAAAGACACACTAGCATCTTCTCACAAAGTAAAACCCGCCTGCATGGTCACCAAAGTGAGATATGTTCCCAAAAGGTCATTGTATTATTGAGAAAACAATTCTGTAGTCTTTTTGAAATTGCTCTTTAGGAATTGTGAACATAAACACAGGATCTGCAGAACTCAGGATTAAAGCTGATATCTTGTAAATGCTGATTTACTTGTGCTGCTGAAATGAGTAATCACTGTTTGTGACATCAAGGGGACAGTGGATAGTTGGTCATACTTGCATATCAGTTTTATTAATGTCTTTTTAAGGTGAACATAACAGTGTCTGGGATGTCTGTGCAGCATGAAAGACACAGTCCTGATTGTCTTGAGGAAATTTCTAATACTAACAAACCACACTGTTAACACTTTAGAATTTGTGAAATGTACCTTGTCTCATTTGATTTACTGGTATCTCCCCTAACTTTAATACCTGCAGATGTTCTTGTGTTCCATTATCATTTTTTTCTGACTGATGAGATTTTAAAGACTGAAACAGCAGCTTCAAGGATTTGATGTATTGCTACAAGTCCTGAGAAGAACTGTTTATTTTAAAATAATATAAATCAGAAGCTGTATTAAATTATCACTCTCTTGACAAATTCTGTTTTAGGTAAAACTATCTAAATATAATTGATCTTCACAGTTTCAAGGTGAAGAATTCAGATCATTGGAATGATTCTGACACCAAGAAAATATCTTTCTGGACACTTTTGGAGGAAGGTAATTGTAAATAGTGTTCTGAATCACTCTCTCCTTCTGTCAGTAGCTAGTCACATCTTGACAGCTTAGTCAATTTGATTTCACTGGGAGGCTGCTCTCTTCCCCTGTGAAGATACAATGAAGGGTGATATCAGGTGTTCAGGGTGCTCTTTGTCTCTCCACCACCTCTGTCTATAGGAGATTTCTCTCATGGCATTTAATTGCCTTGTGCCACCTGTGGCTTCCACCAGCTCCATGGAAGTTGCAACTCTTTTCCTACAGATATGAACAGAGCATGTGTAAAATTAAAGAAGTGTTTAAAAATGTGAGTATATTGATATGGTGAAATATCTGTTGCATAATGTTCTTTTTAAATCTGTAGGCTGGATTATAACATTCAGACCAAATATTCTCTAGTTTCAACACCCATTGAGATACAAAATTATTGCTGTTGATATTAAAAATTTAATGGATTTGTTGTGGAATGCCTAACAGACTTGCACAGCAGCCTAAGGGAACAATGACAGCCAACTCACTGCTAACCACCAAGCACAGCTTCTGTCCTACTCCTTTAGCAACCAAAAAAGGAACTTATTTGTCCTTACTGAATTTTGCCTGCAGAACAGAAATATTTTCTGAATCTCAACAATGAAAGAAAATGATATTTCAAAGCAGTGGTGCATGTAACACAACATAGAATTTTACATTTGATAAAAATCTAATTTTTTTCTGCTCAGAGTTTCAAATCAAGTGCACTGGATTAACATTCTTTGAATTTCAACAAGAGTATTTTTTTCCTGAGCTTCTATGTGATTTTCATGGTCAATGTGTACTTCCTCATTGGAGATATATTAGAAATATTAGTGTAACTGAGATTTGCCTTCTCTTGGATTAATGTGAACCAGCTCTGCTGCCTTGAAAGCATCCAACTGGCATCGCTTGTCTATGCCATAGAACAACAATATAAGAAAGATATTAAGCTATTAGAGAGTGTTCAAAGGAGGGCAACAAAGATGATGAAGGGCCTTGAGGGGAAGCCGTATGAGGAGCAGCTGAAGTCACTTGGTCTGTTCAGTCTGGAGAAGAGGAGATTGAGGGGAGACCTCATTGAAGTCTACAATGTCCTTGTGTGGGAAGATGAGGGGCAGACTCTGATCTCTTTTCTGTGGTGACCAAGGACAGGATCTGCGGGGATGGCCTGAAGCTGTGTCAGGGGATGTTTAGGTTGGATATTAGAAAAAAAGGTCTTCACCCAGAGAGTGGTTGGGCACTGGAACAGGCTCCCCAGGGAAGTGATCACAGCACCAAGCCTGACAGAGTTCAAGAAGTGTTTGGATGATATTCTCAGGCACATGGTGTGACTGTTGGGGATGGTCCTGACCAGGGCCAGGATTTGGACTTAATGATCCTCAATGTTTCCTTCCAACTCGGCATATTCTATGATTCGGTGATTCTGTGAACATTCGTGTGGCTCACGCAATATTCTGTAACTATAGGTCAGGTTGTTGCTCTTTCTAAACATAGGTGATCCCATCCTTAGATAATATGTATTTTTCCTCGCAAAAAGTATGCATATTCATAGTCCTGCTTATCTGGGGTTTCTTCCCAGATGTTTTATTTCATTTGAGGTAAATAAGCCTGTCCAGGACATTGCTGTTTTTCAATCATAATCCTGTTACTTAAGGGAAGAGGAAGAAGGAAGGAAGAAGGAAGAAGGAAGAAGGAAGAAGGAAGAAGGAAGAAGGAAGAAGGAAGAAGGAAGAAGGAAGAAGGAAGGGGGAGAGTTAATACCTGGTATATCTTTGACAAAGGTAGGAGCTTAGATGCTAGAAAGGGGATTTAATGCCTGGTTTTAAAATTCTCATTCTGATGGAACAGATTCAAGTATTTACATTTTTAATGGCATGTGAAATTCAGTATTAAGGTATGCAATATGGTGCATATGGGATAAACACATCATTAAGAGTCTTCTGGAAATATCCCCACATTCAATGATGTAAAAAATGCAAACATAAATTGTTAGGAAATAAAGGAGAACAAAACAGAAAATATCATCCTGTCAGTAAATAAAGCTATGGTGTGCCTACGTGTTGAGTAATGCACACTCAGTGTATATTGTATTAACAAAGGAGAAAAACTAATTGGCTAGAACTTTGAGAACTGAAGGTAAGTGCCAAGGACCGAGGTCTTTCTGTACAGAGCCTTCTGTAGATTTCACATGTAGAAGGACTGTTTGTTATAGAATACACATGACTGCAGAAGAATAATCATGAAGACTGCAGAGAAAAAAGTAAGAATTCTTGTCTTAAAAGATCAGGAATCAAATTTAAATAAAATAGAAATAGTACCTTTTCACATGGCATTTAACTAATTCTTTTTGTCCAGGTACTTCTGTCTACAGAATGTGGCTGAAGCCAAAAATATCAAGAAAAGGATTAGATAAATTAGTGAAGGTTAGTCTTATTGGGGAATATTAAACATGTTAGTTCAGATCCAACCTCTGTCTCAGGAAGTCTCTATATCGCTAGGTGCCAGAAGCTGGGTGTACAGGGGAAACATTATTCCATTCTTGTCCTCTATTTAGGAAATAATTTCTCTACTCCAGACTGAAATTTCTGGTTAAATTTAGAGAGAACGGGAGAGCACCTTGCAGCTGAGTGTGCCAACAGATTGGGCTGTAGTCCAGCTATGTATTTCAAAGGATTTGTATTAGTGAAGTAGCAGAATTGTAACTTCCTGTTGTCAAAAACATTCATAAAATAAGAAAAAATTTCTTTCTGGCTAGCTCTAGCCTTGATGTGTAACTAGTGATCATAGCACTGGGAGCAATTGTGTATGTTTGCAGACGAGCTATGTGGTGGCAAATGCTTTCTCATCTCTAATTTATGACTGCAAATTATTATGATTACTTTGCCATTTGTTTATGCTGTTTGGTATTTTATGGGTTTTTTATGGCAAGAGTGAATACTTGTTCTCAATACCATGTTATTATTGGCAGGGATGATTCGTAATGCATGGTGTTCACAATAATGGTCTCATTCTGTGGTCTCAAAAACTGGTATCAGATTTGCTGGATCTGTACTGTTATTTGTTTTATAAAATATACTTGCTTGTGTAAGGACCTTGTATTTCTCCATCTGCCCTGTTTCCCCAGCTGGTCTAGCCAAGTGCTGGAAGGATATAAAATTCTATCTTTTCTTGCAAATGATAAACTGTGTGCTATTAATCTCTCTCCTCACTGTTTAGTGATTTAGAAAACATTATGGAGGTTTTTTTCTTGTGAAGTTTCCATCTGATCCATTAGACAGTCACAACCACATAACCATCAGACCAACTCCCTCTGTCTTCTCTAAACTAATAATTTCCTCTTCTTCTGATAGGAGGAGAGAGGAAGTCACAATATTTCCATCACTGTCACTTCAATGATGAAAACCATTTCCCAAATGCCAGAATGCAGGTCCCATGACTGGGAGAAACTGTGTGTAATTTACATTTCCCAGTGCTCTTCTGTAGCTGGGAAATTTACCTGAGGTGATTAAACTGAGCTCTGTGTCAGTTGCCTCGTGGTAGCTTTTGTTTCCCATCCCTCCCTTCATGTTAGTCTCTCAGGCAAAGGAGTTGTTATGGGTGGCATGACATGAGATAGTCCAGCCTTCAGCATCAACACTGCCTCTACACTGCAGAGGAACATCCAGGGAGGTGAGACTGCACCAGGCAGTTGTCCTTGGTCCTTTACCTACTTGGTCTCTGAGCTACTTTGTGGTCTCCATCATGATGTGAAAAAGAATGAATGGGACTCTCCTCACCTATCTTTGACAGTGTCAGTGCAGAGAGTACAGGTTAGAGAAGACACCCTCTACTCTCCTTGCAGTAGGTAGCAAAAGGTACCATTTGAACATGGATCAGCTGCCCTGCTTTAGATCTGTACTTTGGGATGAGACAAAGAATGCCCCTGAACTGCCTATTTCTTTGCTTCAGGTTACCTGCAGAGACAGGTTGGGACATGGAAGGAATCTCCCCAAGGGAGCAGAGTTTCATGACATAACTTGGCTAACTTACCTTAGCTTCTGTCGAATGAAAAAGCCTCATTCCTTCCTTTTTACTGCTCTGTTTCCCCCACACTTTTCCTTTGGGTAATGATTTGTCTGATCCCACAGTGACCCAGTTTCTGGGCCATAACTGGCAGAAAGGCACATACCTCATTTTTCAGGGCTAACTTCATACTAATTTGGTTTTTGGAACCAGCTAAAATGGTCCAACAAATGCCCATAACAGATCAAAGAAATTGGTGGGAGCACCCTGTCAGGGATAAAGAGGAGGACTCCATTGCAGCAACAGATGGTAGTTAGACTTTTCTGTACTATTTTTCTCCATACATCATGGTTTCAGTTACAATGGTCGCTGGGGAATAGATTGGCCATATCGGTCTTACAAATAAATATTTCAATGTAAACAACTTCCCAGCCTCTAACACAGTTGTAATCCAAAAAGTTCAATGCTGGAGAAAGGCTCTGCAGAGTAGCTACGCCCCAGGCTAGGCTAAGGAAGAGAGATGAGGAAATGAAGGTTTAGGTTTGGGTGCCATCAGACTCACCATTCTCGAGGAAAGGCAAAGGAAATAAAAATGGATCTCAGTGAAATTGCACTAAATATGCCTCTTTATGACCTAGTTGTAGCTCTCTGTTTAGCTTTGCCATTTTAACAGCTGGTCTCAACCATTCCTGTTATGAGAAACAGCATTTCACTGACTTTTTGTTTTTACAATTATTTTTGAGCTGTTAAAAAGTCTAGTTTGGATAAAGGACAAAGATTTGAAAAGAGATGATGTTTTCCACTGAGAGTTGTACAAGAAACTGTGAAGACTATATGAAGTCACAATGTCATATGGATTTGCTTAGACTGAAGGAATAATAATTCACGTGTACACTTTATAGTCTGTGTGCTAAAGCTTAGCGCAGCTTTCCTTTAAATCCTGACGTGGTTTTTTTCCTAACAGAACAGAACCCAAATACTTGGTAAGTGGTGTAATGCAGTGGTAAAATGATAAAACTCATATTTAGCTAAAATTGTGCTTTACTGCCCTCTTGTTTCTTTTGGCTCAAGCAAGAAGAACAAAGGAAAAAATGGAAAAGAAAGTCTTAATGAAAATAGGGAATGGTGGTGCCAGACAGAGGATGTGACCTGTCAGAACACTGATCTTGGGAGATTGCTGCAGGAATCCCAGCCAGGTTGGCAGCTACTGTTTGCAGCTTCTTGCTCCAACATCACAAAGAGGTTCCTAAAGACAAGCAGTCACAGATTTTCTTCACCAAGTTTTAACTGACAGGATCCTGGGTCCTTTTAAACAAAGTGTACTTTCCAGCAGTTTCCAGGCACAATCTTATTTTCTTTCCTAGGACATGGTGTATCACTGATGAAGATTGAAAGGATATTGGTTTAATTTAGCTTAAGAAATGCACGTCTGTTTTGTGTGTATTATTGTACAGATGCCTTAGCTATTTCAAACTGGATTGGGCAAAAGTTTCAAGGAAAACTCTAAGGGCTGGCAGATGGATGTGGAATTAAAAACTACTCTAAAACCCGAGGAAGTCATAGTGATTTTCTTCGGCTGTTGTTCAGACCTTTACTGACTAACCTGGTCTTTTCTTTCTTAAGTGGAGATGTATGAAAAAAGAAGGATAAAAAGGGGGTAACAAAGTCTTGTTAGCGTGGCTTCACACTGCAAATAAGCCTCAAGGCTCATGACAGGTTTGTAATTCTGTGAAGCCCTATTCACGGTAGACTGGACTCCTCTCATTAGAGATACAATCCTACATCTAAACTTAAAAAACACATCTTCTCCCAGGCATTGATAATACTTTCATAGGTAACAGCTGTGAAGTGTGCATGTTCTCCCCTACTCTGAATGCCACTTCCAGGAAAACCAAGTTTCAGTACAGCAGTTCCAAAAACTATTTAAACACTCAATCAGAAGTTAGCATTTAGATCCTCAGCCCTTTATGAAACATCCAGCCACTTAAGAAAACTTAGGGAACAGAGATATTTTGGGGGAGATAGTATTGAAGAGGAGATTTTAAAGTAATCTGGAAAACAGATTTTCCACATTCCTTTGTTAGGAATAATAATAGCTGCCTCCTGAGGCTTAATAATAAACAAGACAGTATTGCACTAAGTTTTGTAGAAAAATGCCCTTGAGATGCTCTGGTCTGGAAACTGAGCAGAAATCTCGTGAGAATGGAAGTCTTTCTCTCATGTCTAATACAGACAGATTTAAAATATCATGAGTTGTATGCAGTGATTTTAGAGAAGGACCACTTCCATAGAGGTTAGGGACTAATAAACTGAAAAATATTGAATAGATATAACTAACTTTGAACCTCAGAAGTACTAATAAGAGTCACTGAATAACATATGCAACTTCAAGTGGTTTTCTTTTATGCCATTTATCATACACATAATTTATTCATTTTATATAAAGTAGCCTGAAATTACATTCACTCATTTCTGAACCAATAAAAAAAGACCATACATATCAGTAGTTTCAAGGAATGGGAGGTTTTGGTGCACCTTTTCTTTTTGTGTTTTAAGCATTAAAACACACAAGTATTAACTCTGTCTGTGTGGAATAGAGGAGATGTGTTGGACTAAGCTGTGTATCAGCAACTGTGTGTAGGTGCAAGTCAACATTTAAGCCTCTTCTTTGGCCCCCCTCAACTCTACCATGAGCTCTGCAGCTAAGCTGTCCCTTTCCCATTGTAAAAGAAACCCACTTAGTTCTGTTAGCTTTGGAGAGAAATTCTTTGACTGACCTTGCTCTTTTGATAGATTTCTTTCTTTGGGAAAAGAAGAAAAAGAAAGTAATTAAATTAGCAAGTTGGCCAGCTGCAGTGGAAAGGAAATAATGATGGGTTGTGCCCAAGATAGAACAACACACCTATTTCATATGTGCCTATTTCTGAACTGTCATTTACTTTGATTTATAACCATGGTTTTTAAATATTTTAATGACAAGACTGTAGCTTGCTCCAAGATTTGAAATAGCACAAATGTCAAAGCCAATAAATATAACACTTTGAACCCAGACAATGAACCATATACACCAAGAAAGGGCCTTAATTTTTTTTTTTTGTTAATTAGGTTTGTGCAGGCTATAAACTGTTTCTGAAGAACTCCAAGGGAAGGGGTAGTCTTCACTAAAATACTGTCCTTTAGCCTGTGACACAGGATGTCACTGTTCCATGGACCCTATCAGGAAAGATATCTTATTTAGATTTGACATGATAATACATATTCAGGTGCACTGTGGTATGTGTTTAAGTTCATACCAAAACCAATTGTCAGACTTCTTGGCACATATGGTAAATTTATGTACAACATGCCAGCACCAGATCTGCTATGAGAAAGTGTCCAAAAGGATCTTCTGCTTATTTGTATTGAATAAACAGATAATTATCAGTGATCTTTGAAGTCAGGAAGAGACTCTAATGTAGAGACTTAAAAGATTAAATGCCTCATTATCCTGATAAATGGAGAGAGTATTTTTCACATGCAGATCACTGGATCAGATGTATCTAGTTCTAATACTACACATAAATCACTATTGTCTCCTGTTATTTGAAGAGCAGCTGCTATAAAAAAGTTTAGGTAATTTCTATTGAACTCTTACTGGGCAAATAAGCATAAGTGCCAATAGACACTCCTGGTAAAATAGACAATCTACTGGTAAAATAGACCCTCTATTGATAAAAAAGGGCAAGCCAAGCTGAATAAAACAACAGCCCATATCCAAGCCCCTTTCATTACAGCTGTTGAAGCAAACCTCTCTTTTTATTACTGGAATGTTTGCATAAGTTTTATTACTTTCCCATTTCCAGACAGCGCTCCAACCTGAGCTGAAGAAATACCACAAGAAAATCTGTTGTTACTGAATTTCCAGATGCTTATATCAGGTTGGCCAGTGGATTGCAGTGTATCCCCCAGACCTTCACCCTCCTTTTCTCTTTACAACCCTCATGATTCTGGTAGATAACCATCTTCCACATGTGGTAAGCAACATGGATATCATCTTCAACAGCTGCACTATCTTTTGTCTATGACCTAGCAAGAGAGAGGGAGGGAAGACTCAAGGTCTGTGTGGTGAAAGGATGGTAGATACTGCCCTTCCCTTATTTTATCTCCCACATCACATTCACATACACAGATGCACAGAAGTTTCCAGGTTTAAGACTAAGGGAACAGAGAGATTTTGCTGGAATGAGAAGAGCTTCCTGACATATTAGAAATGAAAAATGTAGTTCCCAGAAAGGGGGTCAGAACAGGTGATGGAAAGCGTGGCTTAAACAACAGGGGAGATCAGCTTGTTATAAGCTGGTTAAAACAAGCAGTTTGCGAACCAGCTTTGGTTTTAGCAGCCATGCATCTTAGGTTCTCCAGCTCAACCTTCCCTGAAGATATGTTTATTCTTTTTTCTTTCCCCATGGCAAAATCATACCATCAACTATCAACCCAGAATACCAAGCAAGGCCATGGAGATGAATCAGGTGTTTCATGGTTATGACTGAGGTTAGGCAGGGAAGTCAGCCCCTGGGTCAGGATCAGGATCATCAGGCTACATGGACCAGCAGGGTCAAGAATGCAGTTTGTGCCTAGTGAGGCCAGTGGTGGGAGATTGTTGATCAGCTCCATAGAAAAGGGAGGTCATCCCTGCTGAGGACTCTACATGGCACTGCATGGACATTAAGGGGCATCATCTTGCTATACACACATGTGAGAGAAAGCAAGGTTCATGAATGCTGCACCAAAAAGTAGCAAAATCTGCAGTGTTCTATGATGTGAGAGTGATGGTTCCACTATTTCTTAGTATCTCAGCTAATCCACTATTGCGAAAGACAGATCCAAAGACCAAGATCATCTATGTTCTCTCTGCCAAGCATTTTAGCAATCGTCAGATTCAATTTTTGTATGCCTGAAAGATGTTGCACCTGTACGCAAACAGAAGAAATTTAAAAATTAAAAAAAAAATAAAATAATATTTCTTTTGTCTGCAACCTCTCCAGAAAGTGGGCAACCTCTCTAGAGGGTGGGTGGGCAGAATTGCTGCCTGCTTTTCCCTAATGCTTAAATGCTATAGTACGTTTTTGCATTGTTCCTGGATATTTTGGCAATAGAAGGATTCTGTTCAGTCACTCCTAGATATGCACTTGGTGCTGTAATGCCTAATTTAGGGTCAAAAATTGGAATATAAAGCATGCACAACCTATAGACTTACAGGTAACATGTGGATAAAACTCAAAGCTGTGGTATGTTAATGAATAAGTGTTATGAAACCCTGATTTCAGCCATACAAAGACTGTTTCAGAGCAAGTGAATCTTCAGGTGGTGCAAGTAGCTGCTGTCCTGAAGGCTGCAGTAAAAAATGCTCAGACTATAACTCCATTACACTTCACAACCCTCCCCACTGCACTGATTCACCATTATGATTCAGAACAACCCTGGTAAGGTGCCCTAAAACTCTCCTTTCTCCACCTGCACAGCTGCCTCAAGTTGTGCAAGCTTTTACTACCTGTCAACAAGTATTATTTAGAACTGTTGACAAATCACAATAGGACTTGCCTCCTACTTTTATAAAAAAAGGATATTCATACAGAACTTGGCACTTGCTCTTGTGCTATTTCAGGAGTTCCACCTCTAGTTCCAACTTAAAACCAAGAAAAGCAGAAGTGGAAATATTTTTAATGGTTGATCAAGAATTTTCAGACCTTAACATGGCTTAAGATTCAATTTATCTTGCCAAACTTGAGATGAACATTTAAACCTGTTTAAAAGTTTCCCAGGAATGAAAGACATCACAGAGCAGTAGTTAGAGAAGACATTATGAAGCAAATGTTCTACATTATTTTTCAGACATCATCCTCGGATAACTGTGCACCCACAGAAAAGCTCTGAAACTCCATATCTCTGTTTTTAAGCAGGTATTCAGGAAATAATAGTTGTGATTATTCCTTGTATAATGAATGCAGTATGTTAAAATGATTATTTAATACAGCTCATTTTATACTATTATTTAGTACTGCTCTGAAAGGCAATACAGCAGTAGTTACACAGTGAACAAAAGACAAGTTAAAGTGAAATTGCACTAAGGTCCAAATCCAACTAAGCACTTAAATACAGGCATAACTTTAAGCAGTAAGTATTAATGTCTCTCACATAACGTTATGCATATGCTGAAGTGCTTAACCGGACTGGAGCCTAAATTCACAAAAGCAACAAGGGCTACATCACTTAATTTTACACCTTTGCCTGATACTCACTTTCTTACTCTTTACATGCATAATTTTCTTTATAATTAGAGGAAGAAATGTTCTGCTTTATTACAGCACTTGTGAGTATGTACATGTGCTTGTGTGTGTGTATACGTGTGTGTATGTGTCTGTTGCTTACACACCCTTTTTAAAATGCTCTCTGTCCTTCTGGATGTAAATATTTCCTATCAATCAGATCATCCAAATGTACTGCACTTACATAAATACCAAAAATATTTTACTAAAACTTTCCCACTGAACAGAGTGCACCACTGCATTTGCAAGACACTGTACAACCTTACAGACTCTAAGAGAGCAGTCGGCCCTGATGGGAAGTTGTGCAGGTTTGCTAATGTGGGGCTGTGTTTCCATCTGGGCTTATAGTGCGGATCCAGGTCAGTTTAGGAGCCACATGGCAATGGGAAGACCTCACTGGGCTCAGTAGCTCCCTTTCAAGTAACAAGTCACTTTAAGCTTATGCAGAATTTGCGTTACAGATTCAGTATTGAGAAACTGGACTGAAATATGCAATGAAGCAAGATTTTTCATCGTATTTAAATACTGTATGCTTTGTTTTGGATCATGGCTGTAAAATTTTGTTGTCATGTTTTCTGTTAGTTCTTTTAGTCTGGCTTTTTTAAAATTTTACTGAAGTCTGATTATATTCTGATTTTTTTTTCCATTCCATTTATGGCATTATTTTATGCATCTGTCCAAAAACACCATTAAGAAAAATATGACATGTCAGATAGTCTAAAATGAACCTGGAAAATGATTGTCATAATAAATGTACTGCTACAGACAGATCTTATTTGGGCTTCTTTGTCTTGAGGGCATGACAACAGTAAGTCATGCTAACACTTGTAGAGGATGTTCTTGTTGAAATACCCGTATTTTAACCCAACTCCCACCCATGCTGTGTATGTAGATATTGAGAAACACTAGTATCTTTCATAACCATCAAGTTTCTGCCCAAATGTCTGAAGAGCATAGAAATTTAGAAGTAGGAAAATGCAGAAAACAAGAATTAAGAGATCCTTTAGAGATAGTGGAGAAGACCAGGTGGAAAAATATTACAAATTATTATTTCTACTGAAAATGTTACCTGAGCAACTGGTTAGCACCCATATAACACTAGTATATCATGACTGTTCAGGGGCTTGACTGCTCAGAAATGCCCTGTTTTTCTTTCATAATTTCCTATTTTTAAGCCAAGGAAATAATAAAGGTCACAGATAATATATTGTCATGCCTGAACTCTGAAAAGGGTGACACTCATAAAAATTGATGTATAAACAAAAGCAAATTTGTAACTACTGAAAAGCTGAACAGGAAACATTTCCGTAAACCTTGAAAACATTATAGGTGTTTGGAATTTTTATATGAACCTTTTTGTTCACCAGTTACTGTGATAACAATGCACTCCTACAAAATCTTGGTATCAAAATATTTATTTTGGAAGACAACAATACAAGCCTATTCAAACTAAATCTGTAGCAAAATGTAACAATGTCTGTCTTTGCAGTCTGAGTAACATTACCAAATAAATAGGTTAATTGATCACTGAAGAAAAAAACACTTTTGGGCAAAACAAAGCATTCTGATTTTCAGTGTCCAAGAAAGATGACCAAAATTTGCCAATGTGTTCATCACTATTGCAAGTAGGAGCTGCTTTACGTCTACATGTTGAATTTACATCCAGACCAAGCAACATTCTGCTCACACTGTTAGTACAAAGCGGTTCAAAAGCCATTTCTCATGTGAAAAAGTAATGTAATTTAATATCTTCTGGAGGTATTTGTCATAAAAGCTTTTTTTTCTGTATTTACTGATATTCATTTGGCTGTATTAAGACAGAATCCAACAGGACATGTCATGTCATGGAGGGTTTTATTTATCCATTGGTTGGAACGGGATGAGAAGCAGCTGACAGTTTCCTCAGTTTTGCACCCCAACTCATCTTACAGTTTCTTTTGTTATCTGAAAACTAAACAATGTCTCTCTGGTGGAGTTCTCATGTATTTTCAAGAACTTGCCAATTATTTTGCCCACTACAAAGTCCCATTCAACTTAATATACCACAAATGTGCCATTCCCCAACTCTGATAGGAACTTCAACCCAACTGATGTTCTGAAAAAAGAGAGGAATAAAAATTGTCTTATAACTTTTATTTATTTTTTTCTTTCCCTTTTTCTTCATCAATCTCTTTACAAGCCTACAGACAGGAAGAAATAAGTGGCTGCTGGTATAAACCTACACAGATGTAGGTGTATGTTTTTATTTAAAACAAAATACAATATTTTCTAATAATGCAAATGTTGTTCTAACAGCAGGATTGCTCTAATTCACTCTCTTTACAAACCAGTATATAGTAGTGACACGTAAAGTAAAAGAGGATTCACAGAAAGATGATGAGGAAGAAAAATGAACAATAAAAATATTCATAAGATTATTACTGATAAGTGATAATTATTTAAATGTAATTGATCTGCAGATGATATATTTCCAAGGATCAATTATAACAATTTTAAATTGTCAAGATAATTCAAACCCAAAATGTAACATCCACCCTTAAAACTCTTCAATATTTCAGATCATATATATATATTTTGTTGAAACATTTAAATTCAAGCAAATCGGATTAAATACCAGAATACGAAAATTTGCTATACATGTGATTCAGGTATAAGTCAGAAAAATTAACAAAAACAATCACTGGTAGTATTGCAGAAATGTTCAGTTTACATATACTGTCATGAAAGATCACAGTTAACTTATCACTGAACAAAAAATGTCCTGAACTCAAATCATAATCCATTTTGGTTTTACATATCAATGTGTCATTATTAGAATATTAAAAATTGAGTCTATATGTTTGACATATATATATAATATATATGTATATGGTGCAGACATCATCTGCAAAATTATTTCAAGATTTCTGTAATATTTTGCATTGCAAATATAGTCTTGGAAAAATACCCTAATTGCTTCCTTCTTTAGTAAGTTCCAACAGATACTATTGAGTAATGGAACATAAGTCCATGGGAAAAAGTGTTATCCTCAGATTTTCCTTGTATTCCATGAGAATTGTATCATCATGTCAAAAAGCTGGCTGCCACATAATGTTATATTGAAGAAAAGGGTGGTTTGAAGAGATAGGGTGAGGCTGGGATTGCTGGCAGAATCGAGTTTCTTCTCCCTGGGCAGCTGCTCATGGCATTTTTTCACCTGCCGTGAAAAATATTGTGAAAGAATGTGGTACGTTGAAAAGATGCTAACCTCAGAGATGATATCTAAGCAACTGTCAGTGTGCTTTCAGGAGCATTGCAATCAACAAAGATTTGTTTTAGAGACATGATAAGGGTGGAGTTGGCTACAGCTTTTTGTTTAAAATGGTCAGAAGATTGCTATGGCAATGACTAGGGGAACAGCAAAAACAAGGAAGCAGACAATATAGCATATACATAAACTATATATACATTAGCTGACATGGCAGGGTTTCAACACCCGAACAGCTCTTCCATTTGGCCAATAGAAACTTAGTCACCACTTACTTCAGAAGGAGTCAAAACCCTTTTCAAGGGTTCAATTCAATTGCCACAAGCGGCCTACTGCAAAGGAGATTTACAATATGTCCAAACTCCATAATATTTCTGCAAACTCAAGCTAATGTCTATAACTAAAGGGGTAATATTTCAGATTTTTAGTGTAATTTTCAGTTCAGCAGGTGCCCAGAATTTTAACAGTCTCAAAAACAATAAACATAGCGAGAATCCTACTGAAGTTCTGAATATCTCTCTTCTCCACCCATACTTTTATTGTTTTCTTCCCCTATTTATTTTTGTTGAAGAAAACACAGTAACTAAACATACACTCTGAAAAGGAATCCTAGTGTGTGACACAAAATTAGCCTCCTTAGTTGGCTTTTTAAAGACATCTCAATGTTTGACTCTAATAACTCATTTTTTACTTGACAGATAATTTTTTGTTTCCTGTTGTTTAGAGTTCTGGAACCACATCCTCCCAATTTATCTTTGTCCAATTCTAAAGAATCATTTTATTATTCATTATTTTGGTGGAAAATAATGCTTTCCACATACTGTTGTTCAGAATATTTATTAATTTTGAGGGTTTATCAGACAAGGAAAGAAGAAACCACACATAAGTTTTGTAATATTCAGTAAAGTAAAACAAAAGGTGAGAAAAATGAGAAGATCTGGATTCACTGAGAACCAGTGTCTTTCAAGAACTTTTAATTTTAGTATATCAGTGTGTTGGTCCATACACAATTACCAGAATGGAATTCTCTTACCTGGTGATGGGAAAACCTACAATGGAAGATTTGTGACAGGTACCTATTTCAGCTTGTGCCCATATAAATAATGACACTGGCTTTCCACCAACAAAGCATCTTTCAGTGAGAGGGACAGGATTCCCAAACCTGTTGAATTTTGTTTTATTGAAACTGTGAAGTTCAAAGGCAGTCTGTATTACATTTCAGTAAGAAATACAAATATTTTCAGGCAGCTAACGTGTTTTTTTTTCGCAGAAACTAATAAGTCTGTAATTTGGAAATACTTCTTGCTTTCATCTTTCTCCCACTCTTAAATGTAACTTTAAACATTTGTGGAAATGGGTCAGTGCCTGAAATGTAATAGTTTTGCCAAAGGTAGAAGTCAAACAAGGAAGATAGATTAAGTGCAAATTCTTGGGAGCTGGCAGAATTAACTAGAATTCTGTTTAACAACTCAATTCTGAAATTATTAATGACTTTTCCTTGCCAACCTAAAAAAAAAAAAAGGAAAGTTTGTAGTTGTGGGTTTCTTCTAAACCCATATATCTTATTAATTTTAATACATTTTCAGCATAATCAGTCATAATACAATGGAAACCTTATTGAACATAAAATAATCCATAAGGTATTATATGGATTTCATTTCTTGAATTCATAAAGAGTTTACTCTTTCAAGTTAACTGTTCCATAAGGATGAAATCATCACTATAGAATATGGACAAAAATTAAAGAATGTCTTATTTTACCGAGATAGCAATTTGGGATTAATCCTTACTCCCACTGCAGTCAACAGCAGACTGTTGCTGACATCAGCAAAAGCCTAATCAATCTCCAAATTGTCCCTACAAAACCATACAACTGGACATGGAGCATCACCTTATATTTTTCCTGGACTGAGATTCTTTGGCTTTGTAGAGACAGTTAGCTGTGTAAATAATGCCAGATCTGTGTGCTGCATTTGAACATATTTAAATTTGTGTAACTAGTTTTATATAGGTGTTGCCTGGTCTAGCAGCCTAGATTTTCAGAAGCTTGTCGCTGTTGCCTTCAGCAATCACATCTTTTCAAGGGAGTGTTTGTGATTAATTTTGCACCTATAAGTTACTCTAGTACTGTCAATACATTCATCTGAGAGAGAATGTTTTTCTCTATTTTTTGAGAAGCCAACTATATCCCAGTCTGAAAATGCACATTAATTTGTGATACACAGACATAAAAATTCAAGTTATACAGAGATTAATATAAAAATAATTTTAGGCATGTACAATCATATTATAGTTTTGGTTGGAAGGGACCTGTAAAGGTCCTTCCTGCAATGAGCAGGTTGTTTAGAACCCTGTCCAACCTGACAGTGAATGTTTCCAGGGACAGGGCTTCTACCATGTCTCTGGACAACCTAATCCAGTGTTTTACCACCCTCATTGTAAAAAATGTCCTCCTTATATCTAGATGACTCTACTCTCTTTTGGTTTAGAATCATTGCCCCTTGTCCTATTGCAACAGGCCCTAGTGAGAAGTTTTCCCACCTTTATTCTAAACCCCCTTTTTGTACTGGAAGCTTGAAGTAAGACCTTGGGGACTTCTGTTCTCCATATTTAAGAGCCCGAACTCTCTCAACCATTTCCCACAGGAGAGGTGTTCCATCTCTTCAATCATCTTTGTGGCCCTCATTTTGACTCCCTCCAACAATTCCATGTAATTTCTGTGCTGAGGACCCCAGAGCTGGATGAAGTAATCTAGCTGGAGTCTCACCAGAGTGGAGTAGAGGGGCAGAATCCCTGCCCTCGACCTGCTGGCCACGTTTCTTTTGATGCAGCTGTTATGTCCCAGTCCGCTCAGCAGCTTCAGGGGAAGGCTGTTTGATTTGCTCTGGGCAGTGCGTAGGAGAAACAACAAAATTCTCAGGAGGTTCAGTAACAAACCTTTACTTGCAAATTTTAGAACCTTAATGTAGAAAAAGGCACTTATTCTACATTATATTCTATATTTTAAAATGTAGCCATTTTGGTTAGAAATGCAACAATATAAAAGCATAAAAATAACACGTATAAGGAAAAGAAAGGGAAAGGAAGGACAAGAGTAAAAAGGTATATAGTCACCACCTGTGGTTTGATTATTTGAGCCATTAAATGTTAACATTCCAGTCTCTCACAGCACCCCAGGATACAGTTGGCTTTCTGGGATGCATTGTTGGCTTATGTCCAGCTTTTCATTCACCAGCACCCTCAAGCCCTTCTTGGCAGAGCTTCTCTCACTCTCTTTGTCCTCCACCCAGTATTGATTCCAGTGATTGCCCTGACCCAGGTGTTGGACCTTGCACCTGATCGTGTTGAATCTCTTCACAGTGTGAAGTCATAATAGTATAATCTAAAAATCTATAATCAGAAGTTCAAAGAGCTTCTTTGAACACTTATTAGAGTAGTATTTTCCTTAGAGTTTGTAAATATTATTTTATTACTTGGCTGTATGCTCATTTCTAGTACTTTTTGGATTCACAGTTCAATTCTGCAGAATTTCAGAAACATAGTTGCTTGAAACTTAAATTGCAAATTACTGAAATGAAATTTGCCTTTATACAACAACATATTATCCAAACCAATAAAGACTATATTATATATAAAAATAATTATATATTTAATAATTCCTTATATCAAAAAGTGTTCTACTAAATTAATGTCACTATGAGAAGACAGTGCTTTTTGACCTGAGAGTGCGAATATGACCAGAATGTTTTGATACCTTCTTCTTCCAGAAGTTCCCTCAGAAAAAAAATCACGTATGAAACTCACTACTCTTCCAATGATTTAGAAATTATTTATTTCATTGCACTTTGCCTATGTTACCATATGTAATCCCTCATGAAATGAATATTGTAGGATATTTTGGAATAATTCTTTCTAAAATTTCTTTTTATTACAGTTGTTTATGAAGGCTGGGCTGCTTACTCTTTCCCTTTTTCAGCAATTGTCATAAAATAACAATACTACTTCACTGAAGAATTTTCAATACAATACATTTTGAAACTGGCAGACAAAAAGGTCTTTTTAGTAACAATGAAAGGTTATAAACCTAAGGTGCTTTGAAGGAAAAACCTGGGGACAAAGAAAAAAAAAATGCTGAAAACTCATGTAAATAATTTTCAGTTCATGTTTTCTTTGCAAGGAATTTTCCGAATGTATTTCCATAACTCTGGCAGAAGTCTCTACAAGTAAGAATGGTTCTCTTATCTGTTAGCATGTACTGGGACTTAAACATAGGACAGTTTTTAAGGTAGCTATGATTTATAGACCCAGAATATAATTTTTTAATAAAAAATCCACTATAAATCGCCACAAAATTTTCACTACAGTTGATCATGTACCATCTTAATTCTAAAGGTATCTTTGTCTAGCCTTGGTTTTAGCTAAGAAATCTTGAAAATTGAGTTTGTAAAGATATAAATACTACTTAAAAAACACATGTTTTTTTTCTTTAGGATCTGAATGGCAATGGATTGTACCTACAATACCTACAATATGCTTTTCGTAAATTAAAGGTTCCATCTCAAGATCAACATTTAACTCATCATTGCAGTGCAAAATGAAAATATTATGGTCCTATATGCTCCTAGAGTGGCTGCATGTTAATTCACTAATATTCAGTTATTTAAAATTAAGTAGTCTCAAATGTTTCTTTTTTACCTCTGAATTATTTACAATTTGGACGGTATTCTGATACAAAACTTTCTACTGAAGAACTCTGAGCAAAGACCTTGGTAGTTTTATAATTCCTTAAAATGACATTTTCAACTAATAAAAAACCTACTTTTATCAGATACATTACAAATGAATTTTTCATCTGCACTTCTGGCAAAGGAACTTTTGAACTTTACACATCTGTTGTCTAATTCATTCAACAACTGAAGGTGAATCGATCTGCTACTTGTCTATATAGCATGTGTATCTGTCTGTATATTAAAAATTCCCACAAAAAATTTGTACACCTTTCGTTCAAACACTCAGGGTTGAAGTGGCCTTGCATCTAATAAAAAATTGAATTAGAAGGAGACATGTTTCAATCCCAGTCTTAGTTTTTTTTCTCCTCAATCTGGCAGGAGTTGGGATAATATACACTCAGTTCCAGAAGAAAAACCCCACATTTGAAACTCCTGCTTGCAGTGCTGGTTTTGTCAGAGTATGCACTGTCAATTATTTCTTCTCCTTGAGAGTTGCTGACAAAGCGTAAGCCATATTTAACTCAGGATAGCGGAGTCACATTTTCTTTGGCTAGCTTTATGCCATCCTATCCATGAGCCAACCAACTCACTTTGGGATGTAGAGAACAAGCAAAGATAAACTGTACCATCTGTAATTTTAACCAGTCTTTCACTATCTCATCAAACAAGGTTTTCCTGATTTCTTAAGCATAATTTCTTTTAAGTGAGAAAAACTTTCTCACTTTGATCTCTTTTCATAAGACTGCATAGCTCTATTGAACAAGGGCTTGCCATTTCCCCTCTCACCCCCTTCAGTTCATCCTCTGTATCATTTTTTTTCCCTCCAGTCTCTTGCTCCATCCCAATGTGCATCCTTTATTCCTAACCTCATGCCAAGCCTCCAGGTGAAATGGGCTCAGCCCTTTCCACTGTACCTCCCGGGGACCGTAGTGGGAACTTTTATTCTTCAAATCCACCTACACTGATGCAAGGTGTACTTGCAGCAGGAGGCAGAAAGCACGAGAGGGTTGTTTTCAAGTAAAGTTTCTTTTTTCTCAGCAGAAAGCCAAAAGAATTTTCTCCCCAACACTGAAATCCAAAGAGAACTCTGCTGAGGAGCTGTGAATTGTATACAGCACTGAATCTAGATTCCAGCCCAGGGTGCTACGAGGATTTATGAAGGGTCTGTAGGTGCCACGAAAGACAGTACTGGATATTCTGGCTAGTAGCCAGGGAAAAAGGGTTTTAGGAGTCTGTGGTCTATAAGACTTACTGAGGACTACCCACACTGGATGTTATTATTTGCGTGACCACTGTATCCTGTAGTCATTAACATAGGCCAGTGTATTGGATGCTGTACAAAGACAGGTCCAGAAGATGAATCCCACTTTAAAGAATTTCTCCCAGGGAAAGTCACGGTGGAATGGGGAAACTCATAAGCTCCATACAATAAAGAAACCAGGAGACTATCATACTCAGCAGAGTACACCAATACGCCAATGCTCTCAGGTGCTTAACCACTGACAGTTCTGGGAGGAGATGGAGCACTGAAAGGCTTTGTCCTCAAGTTCAAGATTACTTGTAATGTAAGAAAGTGTTTTCTCCCCTTCTCCCCTGTGGCATGTGTTTATGCTGTGCCAGCTGGTGTTAACTTAAAAACTGAAGATCCCCAAATACCCTAGTAAACCTACCCCCTTTCCTTTATTCAGTCAATGATTATAGCTCATTTTAAAGCACTATCTACTAAAATAAAATGTTCCATTTTACTTGGCAGCACACACTGCATGCACTTAGACTCCCATCCAAGCATGAGCGTGGGTATGCACTGGGTTCAGCATGCACTTGGACTCAGTGCAGCCCAAGTGCTTTCGTCTGCTTTTGATTCAGCATGGAGAGGGCCACAGACACACCAGCTAGCTCCCTGTAGCACCTGCTGTTAGTAATGAAATCCAGGAGGAGGGAAGAACAGCAATAGAACAAGATTTGTCTCTTGTTTTTGCTTTATTGTAGCAGCAACAAAAAAAAATTCAAATTTTGTTTAGAAATAGTGCTCCAACCAGATGGATCCAGTTATGCAGGGGTAAACTAGTTTAATAGTTTACTTATATATACAATTCTTTAACACTAGACATTTTATATAAGATTAGCTGCAAAACAGGTGAAAACTCGAAAAAAAGCTATGGAAGACAAATAGTAAATTGAGATCATGCTACTTTTCCCCTCTCCATTTATTTGTATCTTTTTATATAAAGATTTTGAAACACTTAACTAAGTTTTCTGTTGAACATATTTATGCTTTTGGTAATTTATTCCACATGCTCAACACTATATACTTTAAAATCTTTGTGTGCACTGTCTTCTTATGTTCAATTTCATCCTTTTTAAATTATACCTTTTTTTCCTTGTTGGGATTAAATTCATTCTATTCCCTTTCAGAACACTAAAACCAATTTTTCTTTTCTTTTTCCTTTCCTTTCTTTTTCCTTTCCTTTCTTTTTCCTTTCCTTTTTTTTTCCTTTCCTTTCTTTTTCCTTCCCTTCCCTTCTTATATTTTTTCTCTGCAGTCTTCATGATTATTCTTCTGCAGTCATGTGTATTCTACAACAAACAGTCCTTCTACATGTGAAATCTACAGAAGGCTCTGTACAGAAGGACCTCGGTCCTTGGCACTTACCTTCAGTTCTCAAAGTTCTAGCCAATTAGTTTTTCTCCTTTGTTAATACAATATACACTGAGTGTGCATTACTCAACACGTAGGCACACCATAGCTTTATTTACTGACAGGATGATATTTTCTGTTTTGTTCTCCTTTGTTTCCTAACAATTCATGTTTGCATTTTTTACATCATTGAATGTGGGGATGTTTCCAGAAGACTCTTAATGATGTGTTTATCCCATATGCACCATATTGCATACCTTAATACTGAATTTCCCATGCCATTAAAAATGCAAATACTTGAATCTGTTCCATCAGAATGAGAATTTTAAAACCAGACATTAAATCCCCTTTCTAGCATCTAAGCTCCTACCTTTGTCAAAGATATCCCAGGTACTAACTCTCCCCCTTCCTCCTTCCTCCTTCCTTCCTCCTTCCTTCTTCCTTCTTCCTTCCTTCTTCCGCTTTCCTCTTTCCTCCTTCCCCCTTCCCTTCCCTTCCCTTCCCTTCCTTTCCCTTCCCTTTTCCTCTCATTTTCCTCTCATTTCCTTCCCTTCCCTTTTCCTCTCCTTTTGCTCTTCTTTTTCTCTCCTTTTCCTCTCCTTTCCTTTTCCTCTCCTTTCCTTTTCCTCTCCTTTTTTTTTTCTTTTTCATTTCACTCTCTTTTCTTTTGCAAAGTAATCTTTGAAATATATTGTCTTGTATTCCAGGTTTCTCTTTCTTCCCTCAAGCTTAAAAGAATGGTTAATTCCATTTTGCTCAGTTTAGCTTTCTGAGAATTCAAAGGCACATGATAAAACATTGGGATTTTCAGGAGTCCCCTGTCTTCCATTTTGGTGAAGCTTATAGGCACAGCGCTGACAGAGCCTCTTGGCAAGAAGAGCTAGCTTGTGCCCAGCTAAGGCAAGATCATATCTCTCAGTATTCCGGCAGAAATTTAGTATTTTTATTCAAATAGATGAAAATTTTGTCAAGACTATGCATTTGCTGCCACATTTCTTCAAAAACTGTAATCTGAAAAATTAGTTTCTTTCCATAAGAAGACATCAACATAATATCCCAGGGTCTTATCTCCTATCACAGATTTGGTTTTAATTGAAGTGCTCTTCTGCACAGAGAAAAACCCTACTCTTGTCAACAGAGGTTACAGTTAGGGCAGTTCTGAGTTGTCAATAATTCACAGATGGCCGGCCTGATCCTAAATCTGAGACTTAAATACAGTTTTGTACTATAATAGCAAACATTTTTCAGAATGGTCCTGTGATTTAGCTAAATGGGACAATTTAGACCTGTGCTTGAACTCAGAGTCCATGTATACCGGACCTAGCAGTTACAAAAAAGAGACAACTTTCAATTGAGCCCTGATTCCTGGGGAAAAAAAGTTTTTCCAATCTTATAGTAGCAGTTGGGACCACAACTTGCTGTACGTAACATGTAACAACTGGTTATACCAAACTGAATTGAATCTCCTCCAGGACTATCTCAGTTGCTGAATAATCAAGACATACAAATGCCTTAAGGCTTCAAAAAAAAGCTGAAGAACCTAATTAAAATCATCCCTTGCCCCACCCCTCAATATTTTGTTTTTCACGTAGTAAAATTTAGAATCTCATAAACATCTTTCTCATAATATTGAGAAATGCATTACAATGACATCTACAAAGGGAATCTCTGACACAATTGAGTCTAGCTTTTCCATGAGATATCTAGCAGTACATATTTTCCCTAGCCAGTTTTCCCTGTCTACTTTGACTCAGTAAGTCCCTGAAAACAACCAAATTTGCAGGAGGGAGTCAAGCTAAAATTTGTACATATGATTTTTCTATGCTTATTTTTTCTTCTTCTTCAGCCTTAAGGGCTATTCTTATTTCTGACAATGCCAAATACTATCAGATTCAGATGGTGTTGCCTGTGCTCTCCATCCCTGTAATTCTTTGGTTCATTTTCTACTTTTGACACCTGTTCCAGAAGTCACATTATGGACAAGTCATGCAGATTGGTGCTATTAGAGAGACAGGGTCTATCAAAGGCAGGTCTGAAACTCAGGTAAGAATCTGGTTTTATTGTGGGTCTGCAGAAAAAATACAGTTCCAGTATCTAAAATACTCAGTGTTCTCTTTGGAAGAGCCAGTAACTCATTGGCTTCAAAAGTAACAGCCTTGTAGTACAATCCTGGATAGGATAAAAAACCCAACTGGATAGGTATTGATCACATGCATTAAAAAAGTCAGGTCAGAGCAGCAGCAAAAATGTAAGGCTAAGTTCATTTAAGTGCAGCAGAACTTATACCAAGTAGGATTTTTGTAGTTCTAATAAGTATCTAAACTGTCACCTTCAGCTGTCTTTAAATAAGTAATTATTCCTCTCCAGCAGAAAAAATCCACTGAAGACCATCAGCTGCCAGTTAAGTACTCACTTTTGCTCCAGGTTAATTGAGTGACTAATAGTTGCAAATTACATCAAAAGGAATAAAATTCTGGCATGCAAACTTTTTGTTACTGAGCTCAACCATGCCAGAATTTTACTAGTAATCTCTGTTCAGTTCCCAGCACAACTAGAAAAATGTCCATTAAGACTTGTCTTGGTAGATTGGATGTGACACTCTAGTTGGCAGTCTTGCCAAGAATCACAGAATCATAGAATCATAGAATAGTTTGTGTTGGAAGGGACCTTAAAGATCATCTAGCTTCAACCCCACGGCAGTGGACAGGGACACCTTCTCTAGGCGAGGTTGCTCAAAGCCCCATCAAGCCTGGCCTTGTATTCAGAGACATATCTATGCCAGAGAGGATTGACTGCTGCTGACATAACAAAAGCTACTCATACCCTGTCAAAATGAGGTCCATGTCAGGGGTAAAAGACATGCCTCACGTAAGAATATCTAAGAAAGTTTGAGAACAACAGCAAAAAAAAAGAAGGCTACAGGTATAATGAATTTTTCTTTCTTTGGCTGCTTACGTTAGACTGGGAATAACTGGTGGAATAGTATCAAGACTATTACCACCAGGATCCTATCCTCATCTGTTATAAAACTATACTGCAGAACTAAATTCAGCCTTCTGAATGGCAAGTTAAAAAATACAAATGCCACTTAAACCTTACATGTCATAAATGAAAATTCCAGTTAAATAGTGAATGGTACTTCATATTTCCACAGATATCTTTCTCCCAGATAAACCCTGAGGTCTCATTGCTGTCATTCATGCATGCCATTCTTTGCTACTTCTAAGTGTGGGTTCTACAAATGAAATAAACCTCAGACATTGATTCCTTTGGGTATCATAGAACCATACAACCATTAAGGCATATTTTTCCAAAAAGACCTATAAGACCACCAAGTCCAACTATTGAAATTATTCTATCTTTGTTGTCCCACAAAGTAACCCTGATTTCTTAATGTCAATGTGATTTCAGAAGTTTTTTAATTATGTAGGAGGATGAATAAAGAAATACAGCAATCTCATTCAGTCATTGTCATCTATGTATTAATATAAACATATATAAAAAATCAATTAAAAATATAATGTATGTTATTTACGAGGTATGGTTAAAGCAATCTCACATTGAAAGCAAATTCATTGAACTTGGAAAGTCTAAACATATGTGAAATTAATTAGTTAAACTCTTCAGAAATTTAATATTTTTGCAAAAATAGCTGAAAATTTTGTCCATTTCACTAGGGATATTGAAGGAGAAATTAGCACCTATAGTCTAATTTCTACAATGAAATCCATCTTGTTTCAAAAGGACAAAAAAATAGGGATTCTATTCATTGATGTAAGTCTTGTTAAAGATGGATTAAAATGGCTTGTGAGAAAGGATGTGTTGTTTAGAGAGAAACACTGCCTAGAGCAATACGTGACTAATAACACCTACACTACACAGACAGCCCAACACAGGCATAGCAGCAAGACACAATGAGCTGCAGAGCTGTGCTCGAAGTCCACTGAGGAAAAATACAGGGGTAAATTTTCTTCAGGCCTGTAAGATTAAGTCTTTTATGTTCTCACTGCATTTTTTCATTTTGAGGTTGTTACCTGAGTTGTCGACGGGGTGCATTTCCCAGTCTTTTCTGCCTATATTCTTACTCACTGGAGGAAATGGGGCCAGAGGAGACTTTGCAGGTCAAAAGGGGTGACAAGGCTCCACATCAATAAAATTACAAATTCTTCTTTTGGAAGAATAAGATTAAGAGGAATAATGTGTCTTTGTTCCTGCTGAAAGTGCTACTTCCCTGATAAGTGCCTGCTGCTTCTCCATGCTCTTTTATTTCATATGTGCTCCTTCTTTCTACCTGTTCTGTTGGTTTTTTGGCACGGTGAACATGTAGTTGCACATCTTCTGAACAAAATAAGTCCTGAATTTTCTTAGATTCAAGTAACACATGGCATAGCCATGTTATCCGATGGTACAAAACTTGCTGGGAAATGCCAGTCTGAGTCAGACAGACTTCTATGTCTCACCACTGAACCTTGCAGATATAGTTGCTGGTTCCAGGAGGGACATTTTAGCATCAGTCTCACACCCCGCTGACACAGCTACATGGTGTAGGAGTCTGCTCTGTTCTCAGCCTGAGCTTGATGTGCATGATATCACACTGAGAATTTCTCTGACAATGTTAGATGGTTTGCAAACCGAAGTGTCACATAAAAACAACGACTTGACTCAAGACATTTTAAACACAAGAGCACACTGAGGCAGCTCCTTCCCAAGAAGGACCTGCTGCAGAGAAAGGCAGATGGTCAGTCTGCACACACGACTTTTTCTTCTGATGTAGAGAAGGCATGCAGCAGCTGAGCAGTACATATTGTCCTTGAAAACTCATTTTACATAGTTTGATCAAGAAATCTTCTAAAATGTTTTCTATTATAAGATCAGAGTATCTAAATTTTAACTATAATATTTTAAGGATATGATACTAATATGAAGCTATTATTTTTTAAAAATAATTTCTGACCCTAATCTTTCAATCATAATGGGCTTAGGACCTCTCTGTGGCTGTCTTTAAGTGTAAGAGAGTATCTACATATTATATTTGTTTAAGAGCTGAATTACTGAAAATGGGCATTATGCTAAGAATTAATAATTACAGTGATAAGCAACATAATACAGAAGGGAGATACTGTTGATTTTCTTGAGGTAAAGAGGATTATCTATGTTGCCAAAATGGATTGCTGCTACAGTTATCAAAATGTATAGTTAAAACGTTACATTCTTTGTAATGTTTCAATAAAAATTAAACAAAATCCAAATGAACCAATATTAAACGCACTGAAACTGAGGGGAAAAAATCAACCAGTGTAATTGGTGTAATTTCAAAAAGCTCTAAGATCAAAGGAATGGAAAAATAAGCACATAAACGGACACTGAGCTACTAATTCACCTATTTTTTTCCTAATCTTTCTGTCAGCTCAGCATTTGAATTGGACAGAGGTATTAGTATTAACTCAGTGTTTATATTGGATTAGAACATTCCTGACTTTTACAGAATCCAAGATAAATATTTCAAGCAGGCCCTTATCAGAATCAATTTTCTTGATGACACTGCTATTTGCACTTTTTTTTCTGCTAACCAAAATGCATCTGATTACCTAATCCACCCAGGAAGGAAGAAAAAACACATTCTTTAAATTTGTATACCTTTTTGTGGGTATTTTAGCTTTGTTTCCCGTGCCTGTGAGGTAGTAATTCAGAAGGACCTCGAGGTGTAATGGACTGAGCATTAATTTCACAAGACTACATTTCTGCATAAAAAAGGTCATGAAAAGGACAAAGGGTCTCTTGCTAAACACATCTTAGTACTACAATGACCAGCATTAGAAGATGACTTTCAGTGTTCTAGGTAACAATGTGCAGAACCTAGTGGAAATATTTCCTGAAAAAAAAATTTAGAAGTCCAGAAGTCTGATTTCCATTAATCTAACTGTTAGTTGCATCATTATTGAGGGAGTGACCTCATGGAGGTCTGTGACAGGGGGGCAGACTCACTCTGGTGTCCAGGAATGAGGCTTTATGTCTTATATGAGACACTGTATTGTCTTGCTTGTCCAAAGTATATAGAATATTTGGCAAAAGCTCTCTTTTGCTCAGGTCCCAGAGAGTGAGCGTTTAAAGCAGCTCACAAACCTGCAGTTGATCTCTTTACCCCAGAGCCTTTGAGAAAGTGAAAGATGTTGTTTGGAAATGTTTCATAAAATAAAGGTAAGAATCAGGTCATAGACTGTATGATGTAATCCTGATGTAACTTTGACTGGCAATGGCATATGGAAAATCTTCTTTTCCTACTGACAGAAAGGAAAAATAGTTCCCAGAAAAATCTGATAATTATATTTTTTTTTTACGTTTTTTTTTAATCGGTAACTACTCAGTAATGTGTTTTACTGATAGAGTCAGAAAATTCAATTCTTTTCCTACAAAAGTAACCTCAGTAAAAAATGTCAATGAAGATTCACTCTAATTGGCATTCAGACAGAAGAACTTCACTGGGAGAAGATGGGAAAAAACACTTTCTCCCAATCTACAACTTCCATGTAAATTCTGAGAAAGTACCATCCTCTTTATTCAAGTGACACTAGTAAATTTCCTGCCTTCGTGGTTTAGGTTCTGTGCTAGAAAACTTGTCTCATGTGCACTCCAAATGCTTAACATCTGGAAAGCAAACAGGCAATGTAAAATATATTTCTATCAATTTTTTTTTTAATGCTGTGGGGTTTTTAAGCCAATGTGATATTTATAGGGGAGGAACAGAGCCATCTCACAATTTTCAGGAATTTGCATTTGCTGAGATCTTTTTATACACCACAAGGTGTTGTTTCTGTCCTTGAATACTGCATCACAAGTATTTTCCTTTAAACAATTTATAGGCATTATTGTGTGTGTATGTATGTTTATGTATATATAGTTACTGCACTAAATTCATTCATTACTGTTGTGATGCTGTTTTGAGACCTCATTTACTATACAGAAAGAAGGACTTGGCCTGAGCCAAAGAGTTTGCCCATGCCACAAGGTATTAACCTACTGCATAGCAAAAAAAATTAGGACTGGAGAGAGGGGAAAGAGAAGATAAAATGTAAAGAAAAAAAGGTTAACTGTCTGATTCTGAGACACTGCAGACTGATTTTTTTCTCTCAACATAGAAGCACTTTTATTTTCAGTTCTTCTTTCAGAGTAAATAATTTTCAATCAGTGGCCAGTGAGATGTGGATTTTTTGCAGTCTTAGTTGATTGCTGTATGAAAGTAGTCAATGTCACAAAAAAATCTTTCTACCTTTGATATTATAGGAAAACACAAAAATGCCAGATTTTATCTTGATAAATGGAAAAATGCAGAAAAATAAACTCCAATTCATTGCACTGTTTGCCTCCTATAGAATTGAAGAAGTATTGGGAGAGAAATATGATCCGACTTGCATAGCTGCTGGACTTCCACAGTCATTTCTGGGACAAGATAATGAATTTCATCTGTAAAACTGGCATATTTCTTGAGCGCTTTTTGACTTTTTGAAAATCTCCTTCTGATCTAATGAAGATTCAGTGACCTCAGAATAGGCAAGTCTTATGGGTAGAGATAATATCATTTACTAGAAAGTAATTGTAGGTGCAAAATCATGCAAATTTTTAAGCACACAAGGCTTTCTTATGTCATTTAGTTATTTTAGCAAATATTGCTGTAGTAACAGAACTTTATTGCACATTTAATTCGGCTTTTCTTCAGATGCCAAGGTATTAGCTGCATTAAAGGAATGACAGTGCCAAATTAATCTTTTATTACAAAGTAGAAAACATTATTTTTATGAAAAGCATTTTTTGCTTTCTTTCCAGAGGCTTGGATACTACTTCACATACCCTTTCACAACACTTTGTGTAAGATCCAAACTTGAATTTCAGTGACATTGCTCATAAGCAAGTATGTTATTTTTTTGTAAAGTCCTCTGAAAACTCAGAAACTAATACAAATACAACTATTTCTAAAAAACAAAAATATTTCAGACCTATGCATATAATAATTATCAGATTATTTTAGAGTCAGGAGTTTTTTTAACCAGGAGTACCGAGAGAGCATGTCAAATAACATACTACGAAAAAAATATTGAGGAACAAGCTACAAACCACAGCTGAGCCTGATCAACTCCCTAGCTTAAAAAACAATAGCAAGAAAAATGACACATCTAAAAGGCATGTTTGTTTTAAGGAAAATGCAATAACTCTTTAAGACCATGAGAACAGTTAAATATGATCACAGTGGGATAAAACTGTGGAAAAATCTGGAAACTACCCTAGAATGTTTTTAATAGAATTCCTTTCAAATTTTTATTTTTATGGGAGGTGGAAAAATGAAAGCTCCTTCCTTGACACAATTGAAATTGTGTCACCACTGAAGTTTGGAAAAAAAAGATTGCCCAGATGAAATGAATGAGCTCAAGAGGCATATTCAGAAATACTGAAGTAGCATGGAACTCGGGCTATCTCTTATTTTTATCACACCAATGAAAGTTTTTTCAAAGACAGAGGTTTAACTTTTAAGAAGGGGTCTAGGACAGTGCTAGAAACTTAATACAGGACATCCCAGAAATGTTTAACTCTTCTTTGAGTCAGTAGGGCTAATGGCATAGAATTCAAAAAAAGGTGAATTGGAACTTTTGCAGGATGATGTGTTTTTACAATGCAGTAAAATGACACATTGACTTATATAAAAATTGCTTTAAAACAGTTGTTTAAGAAAAGGTATAATCCAATATGACAAAGTCTCCTTAGACATCTGTCAAGGTAAAGTCTTACTGTGTTCTAAGCTGTCCCAGTCCTCTAGTAATCAGGCTTTGGGTAGGGAGGATTTAAAAAAAAAAAAAAGAAAAGTAGTTTCATTAGAGCCTATGCAGTTAGTGGATTTGGCATTATTTTGTCATACCCACATCAGAAAGATGAAAAGTATTGTGCAAAGGTCTCCTGGGAAAGCATCCCAGAGATGTCAAAATAAACCACTTTACAACTGTCCACTTACTTTCATTTTTCAATAATTAAAAGAAGAGCCAATAAAATGAAGGACAAGACTAAAAAAAAAAAAAATCACAATTTTTCTTTTGTCCAGGCTAATAGAACCACATTTATTTATCTAAAAGAAGTCAGATTTACAGCTCACTTATGTCACTAAAACAACTAACCTACCTGCAAGAGTACTTGACGGCTTTTTTTTTCCCTCCAAAACTGTGTTGAGAAAGTTATAACTTGATTAAAGTCCTAAGTTTTCAGCTGATCTTCCTTTACTGTGATGTTGCACAACACCTAAAGCATTAAGATTTGTTGCATAGCTTCCCATTCCCATTCCCACTATGCACTGTTTTGCTTCTTTGTTTCTGAGCTGTGGAATGGGAGTTGTGAGATCCACCCATGCTGTAATGTTAGACATCTAAGTGGTAGTTTTGAGATAGTCACATGTAAATTAGGGCACAGAGAAATATAAATAATCCTGCTGTGAATTCATCTTATGTAGTAGATATCTCTGTCAAAATGTGATTAATTGCATGCAGCAAATGCCTGCTTTCCTCCACTGGTTGTAGAAGGATCCCAAAAGTTAGCTCAAAGTATCTATACTAAAGCAAATTAACATTGATGTTTATGAAAATCTGTGGGGCTTTTTTAAAGCAATCTAATCAGGTCAGTGCAGTGAAAACGAAGCATCTGGAGACATACTCTTATTTAGCAACAACTGAGAAAGCAAACAAACAAACGACCAGAAAAGAAGAAAAAAAAAAAAAAGAGAGAGTCAGTAGGGAAACTGTGAAAACTTAAGTAACTTTGTTGTCTATTTCTGAATGACCTGGAACCAAAGTGAAGGCGTATGTGTTTGTGTGTGTTTCTGTGTATAGACATGGTACTGGGAAGAGTGGAATAAGTACAACAAAATCACTAAATCACTGTGGTTGATATCAGTCATTCCAGTGGATTTGACAATATTGCTCGGAAATTTAAGTGGCACTTAGTTTTCCATACTGGTATATTGCCTCAGCTAAAAAGAGCTGTCCTATACCAATTTAATTGAAAAACTAATGCATCTCATACTGAGATGGTTTATAAGTCTTTCTGTGGAAGTGCAGGGCAGAAGCTACATGTACTGAGAACTGCCTGCATTTGGATCACAGAGAAGTAAAAATATCTCCCTTCTGGACACCCAAAGACTCAGTACTTTCTGGGATTTGAATAGCCTGGCAAGAAAACAATAGCAACAGAGATGTCTGAATATCTTGGAGATTGGCTAATGGGAAATAGTGACAGGAGACTAGGGAGGATTTTACAATATATCTTCCTTCTCAATCATTTTTTGCTATCCCTCTGCACTTCACATTGAGTTAGCTCTGAAATGGAGACCAAACAGGCAACTGACTGGTCAAAAGACCGGAAGGTTTTAATTTCAAAGAGTCACAAAAAAATGTCCCAAAAAAGCTAGGAAACAAGAAATAATTAATGGAAAATTCCAGGGAAATTTCAGCAGCTAAGTGACAGCAATGTGAACTGAAACACAAAGACATGTCTTTATGAATGCTAAAGGACACTAATATTATGGTTATAATGCAAAATGAATGAACATATAAATTCTAAAAAATCATTGGAAATTAAAAATACTTGAATAATTAACTTATAATTAATAGAAAAATAATTGAAAATAATGCATAATAAGAAACTTTTCCAAGACAAATCTGTATAATAACAGATTGAAGTTTCTCACTTAATTTACCAGTTTTATCTGTATACTTGTGGGACTGTTCATTGTCAGCAAACTCCACTGTCCAAATATTTTGACTCAGAGGTTCTTGATTTCAGGCAGAAGCATTATTGTGCTGAGGAAATATATTGCAAATTATTAAGCTGTTGTGTGTATCTGGCATGTTGTGCTGCTAGTCTATATTTCTAATGGCATGTTACCTGAATGTTTTGATCTAAGGAAGGAAAAAGAAGGGAATCAGTGGAACAAATCCAAAATACTTCTGTCTTTGGGAGGGAAACCAACATTACACTGCTTAAGTAATTTTGGATTTAAACATCTCCTTAAGGCACTTGCCTGAAGATTACGTGAGGAAGAAGCATATGGCTCTGAATCTGCACCGAGATGTAAATCCCTTCTTCACAAGAAGCTAAATCTCTGCTCCTTGACTGAGCCATGAAATTCTGGAGTTAATGCTGTCCTTAGACTTCAGGCTTCTGATGATCTCAGGTGGTGGTGGTTCCTGGGATTGAGGTACCACTGTTTAGACAGTATAGTGCACAGTGTGCAGTATCATTCCTGAATGAAACAAGATTGGTGCAATTATGTTACTTATTGTTGGCATATTATAGAAACTCATTTCAGAGGCCAAGTCTTTTCCATAATTCCCTTCTTTCACATCATTTGATGTTTTCCTGTAATTTAACTACAACTGGTGGCTAAAAATTATATTCTGGACATGGCATGTTTACCTTTCTTGGCAAACCTTAGTAGTCACCACTAATTCTCACCTTTGTGTCCTAGAGGTGTTTATGGAAAATTCCCAACCAAGTAGTACTAGGACTGAGTTATAAAAGGTTGAGCAAGATTGTCTCAAAGAGTACTGGGGTTATGTTGAGGTTCCTTGCTTCAGAAAGCTGTGGTGATCATGGCAAACATATTATGTTTTGCATTTCACTGAAAGTAATAACTTTTGAAGTAATAAACTCCTCATGGCAGGGGGTTGGAAATAGATGATTTTTATGGTCCCTTCCAACAAAAACCACTCTGAAGTTCTAATATAGTTATAAAAGAATTTTAATGTCTACTAAAAATTAATTAATACATACATTTCCAGAACTTAAAAATCTGAATATGACAGCAACTCCATTGTGTCTTATTGACTTCCTTGTATGGTGCTTGTTAAATTATCATATTGCCTTAATCAGGTTTCACCTTTCCTATATATGGCTAAAAGAACCTTGTCAAACTTAAACTACTTTTTTAAGACCCTTTTCATTAGACAGTGAGGCTTGATGAAAATGGTTTAACTCACTCTGCTTATATTAAGCATCTGTTTTAACACAGGACTTATTCCCTGGCAATGTCTCCCCATCAGTTGAAAACCAGCTAACTTTTAGGTAGCTAAATGAGTTAAAATCAGTCATGCCAGAGGACTGAAAGAAAGCAAATGTCACCCCGCTCTTCAAAAAGGGCAAGAAGTGGAACTCGGGAACTATTGGCCAGTCAGCCTCACCTCAATATCTGGAAAGGAGTTAGAGTGTCTCATTCTGGAGGCCATCTCTAGCCACACAGATGACAAGAAGGTGATCACGAGTAGTCAGTATGGATTCACTAAAGGTAAATCATGCTTGATCAACCTGGCAAATGCATGATTCTGCAGCTGAGGAATAATAACTCCGTGCACCAGTACAGGATGGGGGCTGATGTGCTGGAAAGCAGCTCTGTGAAGAAGGATCTGGGGGTCCTGGTGGGCAACAAGCTGTTAATGAACCATCAGAGAGCCCTTGTAGCCAAGAAGGCCGATGGTATTCTGGAGCGCATTAGGAAAAGCATTGGCTGCAGGTTGAGGGAGGTGATCCTGCCCTTTTACACAGCCCTGATGAGGCCACACCTGGAGTACTGTATCCAGTTCTGGGCTCCTCAGTTCAAAAGAGATGTGAAGCTCTTGGAGCAGGTCAAGCAGAGGGCTGCAGAGGTGATTAGGGGACTGGAACATTTCTCTTACAAGGATAGGCTGAGGCAGTTGGGCCTGTTCAGCCTTGAGAAGAGATGACTGAGAGGGCACGTCACCAATGTCTGTAAGTATCTGAAGGGGGGATGCCAAGAGGATGGAGCCAGACTTTCTTGGTAGTGATGATCAATAGGACATGAGGCAATGAACAGAAACCAATGTACAGGAAGTTCCACTGGAATATGAGGAAGAACTTCTTTACTGTGTGGATGACTGTGCACTGGAACAGATTGATCAGAGCAGTTCTGGAGTGTCCCACACTGGAGATATTCAAGAATCATCTGGATGCAAATATATGCCATGTGCTCTAGGATGACCCTGCTTGAGCAGGGAGGTTGGACGAGATGACCCAGTGTGGTCCCTTCCAACCTGACTGATTCTGTGATTTTGTGGTTCTGTGATGTTGTAATTTTGTGACTATACAGTGTGGCACACGCATTTTGGATGTATACAGTTTTTTATGAGTTTCTTTTGGCTGGGAATTATGTTTGCTTTTTTAATAATAAAAAAGAAGAGAAATTAAAGAAATGCCCTTTCACCTCTCCCACAATATTAGTATTATCATTATTATTTGTGGGATTTGGGGTAGCTTAATTTTTAAGTTTATATTATGAACATTCACTCAAGATTTTTGGATGCTAGAGTTAACCTATACTTAACAGTCATTTCTCAGGATGTGGCTAAAAGCACTAATAGGCACTGGGATGCTTGATAGAAACAAAAAGAGTACACTTTAAGTTCACTGTGTTTTTATCTTAATATATTCCAGATATAAGTAGTACATTTCACTTACTAATTAAAGATGGGAAATATAAATACTGTTTAGTTCTATTTTTGCCTGTGACAGGAGATTCACTGTTTGTTAGAACAATGCTTTGTCTTCATAGCAAGTTGTGTTGCTGCACATTACTCTAACAAAGGCTTTACTACTTCATAAATTCTGCCACACACATCTGTTTTGGCCATGGCTCGAGACATGTGCTGCCTGCTGCTGATGTCTCAAATAAGTCTGGACTGAGCTTTCAGACACAAATCTATACAATATAAAGTCTGGAGAGATATTCTTCCCCAGTCCGAGAGAAAGACCATTACAAGCATGGTGTGGTCTGTGTAACCTCTGTCAAGGCAAATCTGTCTCGGCTGAGTAAAACTCAGGTGCTACCTCTGTCACTGCAGTTCTGCTGTCCCTTTACAAGTGGCTGGCAGCTGTATGGGATGTTCAGTGTGGACAGGAGATCAAACCCAGCCATTTACAGGGTCAGTTTTCATCACTCACACATAACAAGCAGTGAGGACTGCAATATCCTCACTGCTCACACAGCTGCTTGAAGTCACAGGCTGGAGGAACCACACAGGAAGTATTAGACTGAAAGATGTATAACATCTTTGGTAGGGTAAGGCAGTTTAATTCTCTCTTGTGCAGCAGTGCCAAAATAGATCCCCAAGTTAGCGGAGCTTGACAAAGAATTAAAAAATAAAAAAGAGTGTGATTTTTAAAAATCATTGTGTAGGAATACATTGCCATTTTGATCTCTCATGCCCGAATTGGGTGTATGCAGGGAAGCAATAACAGCCAATGAAACAGGACAGAAGGCATGGCCCCATCTTTCAGAAAGTGCTTTCTTCACTACACGCAATGGCTACGGTCTTATCTTCTGTCCCTCATGCTTTACTGAGGATCTGGTTTAATTGGAATGCGCAAGGAGCCTGGCGGGGAAGAAGGTTAAGCTTTACAGGAAAAAACGTCTTTCAGAAAGGACAAAGAAAGCTAACAAATAATGAAGCCCACCTTTTTAGGCAAAGATTTCCTGAAGCTCTTTCAGAAAAGGCAATACATACCATTCTTCTCCAGGAATTATGAAGCCTTTGGCTATTTTCAAGTGTTATTAAGCTGTCAGCAGCTGGGAGGAAAAAAAAAAACCACAGAATCAAATACAATATACAAATATAATTTGTGTTGTTTACATTTGATTCTCAGAAAGCAGCTGGGAGTTTTTCCATGAGAGACAGAGAGGACTTCTTTGTCAGGGGCCAATATTTCCATTGACTGTATCACAGGAGAGACCATGACATCACCATTTGAATATGTGGATGTGTGGTTATTTTTATAGATCTCAAAGTGTGATTGCATTGCTACATATGTATAGCTTAAGCCTACCTGGGTGATAAGCAGCTATTTCCTAACATATAAGATGATAAAAATTGAAGCAATATACAATTCAGAAGTTTTCCTTTGAAATGTTGACTTCTTTTGTTCATCCAGAGTCTGTCTAAATTCTTTTTTATTTTATTTTAAATGCATGTGAAAGAAACTGATCTAACTTTTTCATTACCTCAGTTATACCTTGTTTAGCTTTATGTTTTATGGTTTTGCAGTAACTTTGTGTGCACTGACAAACTTAAAAAGACATGAATGCAGGTACCATAGGAGACATTGTTAATGACTATTGGCAGCAGATATCAATTTTACCTGTCAGTTCTTCATTGCATTTCAGGAGTTAGAATTGGTGGTGGTCATCTTACTAGGAAAATGTAGTATTTTCCAAAACAACAGAGGGAAGGGGAGCTTTTAGATGCATTCACAATGCCATTCACATTGGCACCATGTCAGCTGTGAACATTTCTTTTAATGATGTTGTGATGCCATGATGTAAATCATTATTTCAGTTATTTGACATCCTGCTGAAATGTTCTGAGAGTTAACTTTGTCCATGCCCCTGGAAATCTCTCTCTTTCTTGTCTACTTAAGCACAATATAAATAAATTCACTTTCTTCATTTACATCTGGAGTAATAATAATAATAGCCACAATTGATAGGCAGCACAGAGTTGCATGTCAGGTAACTTACCAAACAGTCCTCAAACTTTTTACAAGGGAGTGGCTTTTAAAGATGAAATCACTATAAAAACCTTTATTACTTTTTTTATGGAACCACAGAGCTTAAGTGAGATTGCTTTGTACTGAGTTCCAACATACATCTCCAGAACTGTTTATAAATAAATGTCAATCTGATGATTTCAGGCAATACTTTAATACTTATCCAGACAGAGTTGCGGAGACCACTGCAGGGAGGTTTTTGTGATCTGTACAGCATTGCTTGGTAGTCACTGGCTGGGGCACACTAATGCCTCTGCCTGAAACTGCAAAATCAAATGAGTGGTAGTCATGGTTTAACCCCAGCCAGCAGCTCAGTCCCAGGCAGCTGCTCATTCACTGTCCCTTGTTGGGATGGGGAGAAAATTGGAAGAATAAAAATGAGAAAATTCATGGGTTGAGATTAAAACAGTTTAATGGGTAAAGCAAAAAACTGTGTGCACAAGCAAAGCAAAACAAGGAATTCATTCACCACTTCTCATCATTGGGTGGGTGTTCAGCCACCTCCAGGAAAGCCAGGCTCCACCACCCATAACGGTGACTTGAGCAGATGAATACCACCACTCCTTTCTCCTTCTTCCCCAGCTTTATATACTAAGCATGAGGCCATATGGTATGGAACATCCCTTGGGTCAGCTGAGGTCAACTGTCCCAGGTATGCCCTCTCCCAGCTTCTTTTGCACCCCCAGCCTGATTTCTGCTGGGCCGGGGAGAGAGGCAGAAAAGGCTTCGGTGCTCTGTAAGCACTGCTCAGCAATGATGAAAACATGCTATCACTGCTGCTCCCAGCACAAATCCAAAGCAGAGCTCCATGCCAGCTACTAAGAAAATTAATGCTATCCCAGATGGACCCAGCACTGAGGTGCTGCCTTGCCTCACATCTTAACTGCTGCTTTAGTCATCTGCATGAATCTCAAAACTTTCCTTTACCTCATTTTGTTTAAAGTGTTCAGGGACTGGTTAAAACCTAGGGAGTGTTTGGTTTCTCAAATGCAGCTTCCCAGTACAGCACATGAAAAGTCCCACAACTGTATATATTTTCATTTGAGAACTAAATATTGTCGTTGTTGAATTTAATGTTAAAATTCCTGTTGACTTTAATGAGATGAGAAATGAATCCTCAAGGCTTAAAAAAAAAACCCCAAAACAAACAACAACAACAAAAAGCCACCCACAAAACAACAAACAAACCACAAAAAACCCCAACCAAACAGACCAAAAAACCACACCTCCCCCCCCTTAATCTCTCATATACCTTAGAAGGCAAGGTTTTGATGGGATTCTCCAAAGCACTGATCAAACAGCACCTTATACCATTGTAGAGCTTATGTCAGTCAGTGTAGCTGTATAAAGACTACTTTGAGTTAGACACCAAGAATTAACTGGAAATGAAGTGCCATTCAGCTAACCGTGTCGCTTGTTCAGCCTGCAAGCCAAAAAAATGTACTGATGCTGTTCACAGGAGGATAATATTTTGCACGCAGTTCACATTTTGTTCTCTTCCTTGTCACAGCAGATGAATCTAAATGTCATCTTGTATAATTGTTCTGCACAACTTCTGAACATATGAAGTCCTTTAGCTTTTTTTTCTATACATCACTACTCCAGGTTTTATAAAGCAAACAAATATTTGTGTTAGGCGTGAACTATTGTAGCTAAATTTTACACAAAGAAAGTATGTTTTCAACTAGAATCAATTCCTAAACACCCAACTTCATTCTGCTGTCATCTGTGGTATGCTTTGATATGTTTAACAAGATGTGTCTGTCATAACCACAATACCTTGGAATATTACCATTTTTACATTTATCACCACATTGAACCTAACTCCATTTTTTCCTGTAGGAGCAAGAATAGGCATACTTTCTCCATCTAGTACAAACAGCTGTGGGCTTTCAGAGCTTTAGAACTGTGTTTGTTTGTTATAAAGGAAAATGTATATTAGGAATTGTGAAAAAGGAGCTAAAAGTTATGTTTAATTCATAGCAGATGCTATATACAATGATATCATATTTTCTCAAGCAGAAAAGCAGAAGAAATCAACAATGTAAATTTTTTTAGTTGCTTCGTTAAATAGCTTTTATAATCCTTATAAGCACCTAAAATTTGGCTAACATAACAAACACATAATTTTAGGCACAAAGCTGTAAACCAGAATGCAATGCTTAAGCATTTCAGGCACTTAAAAATATAGGGCTCTTGCTATCAGCCCTTTCCAAAGGCAAGAAATAGTTTTTTATTAACTGGTATTAACTTTTAGTGGACCACACAGCAGGTGATTCATGCAGTTAATGAGAACCCATAGCAAAACCTATGCAAGACTGATATGTGAAATCCTTGCAGGCGGACACATCAACTAACTTTTCCATTTGACTGATTAACAAGTGAAAATACTAACTTGAGCAGTTGTCTTCCTCTCTTTGTAGTGGTCCTGAAAGATCAAAAAAAAAAAAAAAAAGGATAACTAAGTCTTGTCTTGCCACTCCTTTTGCACCCCAGGGTAATTGACAGGGAGAAAAGGGGAAAGGGAATGATTAACAATTTTTCCTTTGTCATTTTGAGTTTCTCCACTTAGAATGAAATAAAAATAATCAGAGAATAAAATCTAAATAGAACTAAACTTAGTGATAATGAAATCAATTACAGAAAAAATATAAAAGATAAAACCTCACTGTGTGAGAAAATGAAAAAAAATAACTCTAAAAGCTAATAAGGAAAAAGGAAGAATGAGAACAAAGAGAGGGAATCTGAACTACCGTTAGTTATCGTTTAGTTGTCCATAGACTTTCACTGCAGTCCACAAGACATTTGAGTGTCATTTGCTAACAGCAAGGAAGGAACGAAGGAAGGAAGCAAGCAAGGATGCAAGGCCAACAAGGCTGACATCCTGGTGGGAGTCTGTTATAGACCACCCAACCAGGATGATGAGGGTGCTGAATTATTCTACAAGCACCTGGCAGATGTCTCAAAATTGCCAGCCCTTGTTCTTGTGGGCAACTTTAACCTGCTGGACATCTGTTGGAAACTCAACATAGCAGAGAAGAGGCAGTCTAGGAGATTCCTAGAGCATATATATTCCTGCTCCAGCTGATAAATGAGCCTACCAGAGATGGGGCCCCACTAGATCTGCTGTTCACAAACAGAGAGCAGCTGGTAGGAGATGTAGGGGTTGGAGGCCATCTGGGGCACAGTGACCATGAAATAATAGATTTTTCAATACCCAGGGCCATCAATATAACTTCTACCTTGGACTTTCGCAGGGCAGATTTCAGCCTACTCAAAAGACTGGTTCAGAGGGTACCTTGGGAAACAGCCCTTGAAAACAAAGGGGTGCAGGAGGGATGGATAAGCCTCGAGAAGGAAGTCTTGAATGCACAGGAACAGGCTGTCCCAGTGTGCCGAAAGGTGAGGCGGTTGGGAAGACGACCAGCCTGACTGAACAGGGAGATTTTGAAGGAAATTAAGGGAAAAAAGATAGCTTAGTGACTATGAAAAAAAGGGCTGGCTACTCATAAAGAGTTTAGGAATATAATTAGGTCATGTAGAAAGAAAATTAGGGAGAAAAAGGCACAATTTGAACTCAATCTAGCCACTTCTGTTACGGATAACAAGAAGTGCTTCTACAAATACATCAATAGCAAAAGGAGGGGCAAGGAAAACCTCAATTCTTTGTTGGACATGGGGGAGAACATAGTCACCAAAGAGGAGGAAAAGGCTAAGGTACTTAACACCTACTGTGCCTCAGTTTTCAACAGGTTGTTCTCAGGACAACTGGCCTCTGGAACTTGTAGGCAGAGACAAGAAGCTGAATAGCCCCCATGTAATCCAGGAAGAAAGAGTGACATGCTGAGCCACTTGGATCCTCACAAGTCTATGGGACCAGATGAAATCCATCCTAGGGTGATGAGGGAGCTGGCGGAAGAGCTCACCAAGCCGCTCTCCAACAGTTCTGCCTCACTGGGGAGGTCCCAGATGATTGGAAGTTGGCGAATGTCACGCTGATCCACAAAAAGGGTTGCAAGGAGGACCCAGAAAACTACAGGCCTGTCAGCCTGACCTCAGTGCCTGGCAAGGTTATGGAGCAGATCATCCTAGGTGCAATCACACAGCACCTGCAGGATGGACAAGGGATCAGAGCCAGCCAGCACGGGTTTAGGAAGGGCAGGTCCTGTCTGACCAACCTGATCTCCTTTTATGATCAGGTGACCCATCTGGTGGATGAGGGGAAGGCTGTGGATGTGATCTACCTGGATTTCAGCAAAGCCTTTGTCACCATCTCCTACAGCATACTCCTGAAAAAGCTTTCAGCCCACAGCTTGGACAGGGGCACTCTGTGCTGGGTTAAGAACTGGCTAGATGGCTGGGCCCAGAGAGTGTTGGTGAATGGGGCTGCATCCAGTTGGCAGCCAGTCACCAGTGGTGTTCCCCAGGGGTCAGTGTTGGGCCCAGTTCTGTTTAATATCTTTATTGATGATCTGGACAAGTGTACCATTAGCAAATTTGCAGATGACACTAAGTTGGGGGAGCGGGTTGATCTGCTGGACTGCAGGAGGGCTTTGTAGAGGGGCCTGGACAAGCTGGAGAGATGGTCTGATTCCAATGGGATGATGTTCAACAAGGCCAAGTGCCGGGTCCTGCACTTTGGCCACAACAACCCCCTGCAGCGCTACAGGCTGGGGAC
>JAWWLV010000121.1:40670313-40683521 GCA_035041135.1 Platyrinchus mystaceus
TTGGATGTTAGGAAGAAATTCTTTACAGAGAGGGTAATCAGGCATTGGAATGGGCTGCCCAGGGAGGTGGTGGATTCACTGTTCCTGGAGGTGGCACTTAGTGCCATGGTCTAGTAACTACGGCAGTGTTGGATCAAGGGTTGGACTTGATCTCTGAGTTGATCCTGTGATTCTATGACTTTTGTGAGTTGCAGCAGACCAAACAATTGACACAGGACCTGGCAGAATTGAGGTTATGGGCATGAAAATACTCAGAGATTTTACTGTAGGATAATCTTGAGCACGGAGATACCTTTGTGCCTAACTGCTTCTCACTTAGTGGAATCTGGAGGTGGTAATTTAAACACATCCTTTTGAAAATATTCCCCAAAGTGTCAGTTTTCCAATTGTTATATTTCTTTTCTGATTCTAAGTTAACACCTTTCTCCATGGATCTTAAGGGCTTTTTTTTTTTTTTTTTTTTACTAACTGCTGAGAATTTCAGTTAACAGTTATTTATTCTACTTTTTAAGTATAACCATATGACACATTTCCTCAAGTTGCATGAGATGCACTCTACCACCTTGGTGAGTCCTTCATATTCATACTGCTTTGCACCTGCTTTTCCAGGAACCCTTATCCTGCAAAAGCTTACTCTTCTGCAAGGAAGGCCATAGTATTGCTTAATTTCAGTTTTGGTTATATATGGAGAGAGAAATACTGGTTGACATGTCATGTTTATTAATTTGAGATTTTTTCATCTCTGTTGGTTACAATTTTACAGTATGATAAAGGTGCCTAGTTTATTTCAGATTTAGGAAAAAAAATCCACTCTATAACAATTTGTATATACTAGGTACAAATTAACATCTCAGGGCTCAGTAAACTGGGACACATCAAAATGGTTTCCAAACAACTTAAATAGTCTGAGATTTTGCTTTTTGGAGAGCTATCCATTTCTGAACTGGAATAAAAAGACAGATGATCAGGAAAATCTAATTTATTTTTGCTCAGTCTAATCTACTTACCAATCTTGTGTATTTGCCAAATGTAAATAAACCCTTCACTTTACTCTTTTTTCTTTTCTCTACAGCAAAATAGTAATGTATATGCCTATTGAAACATAATTTCTTTGCATAGATTTTTAGAACTTTGATTCAGAAAATTACGCCTTTGTTGAACAGCCAAGTAATAGATTAGTAGAGGACTTGGTCCTCAAATAACCAAGTTAAGCATATGCTGATGCTTCGAAACTATGAACTATTGTTCTGGGGAAAGTAGGAAATATGAAAGGTGAAAGATTCTGGTTCTCAGAAAAAATTCTAATGTAGCCTTATTATATTATTTGCTTGTATTTTACTTTGTGTTCAGTTGTGTTCATGTTATGAAATATATAATTACTGCTATGAAGGATTTACATTATAAAATACTATTAACCTTTATGCATATTTTTTGCAGATACAGTGGGGCTTTTACACTGGAATTAGATAGTTCATGGTCTAGAATATTCAGTAAAAACAAGCAAATGACAGTTCTTCTCTTCTGCCACGGAATAATCCCCTAGCAATAGTGCATGGAGTAGGTTGTTCAGATAATGCTGACATACTTGTGTCTGAAGTTAATTAACTACTGTCTCACATTAATTAATTTTGGGGAATGAGAAGCTAGTTTGAAATAAACCTTTTTTTAATAGAAATATTCCATTTTAAGCCAGACATTTTTTGGCAGTGTCAGTACTTTTTCTTTCAAAAATCAAAAGGTTTTTGAAAGGAACTCACTCTTTAAAAACCTCTATTTCATCAGCTTTCCATTTTCCAAAGGAAAGTGTTTCATCCCAGGGTTCTCCAACAGCTCTAAACATTTCTCTAGTTTTAGGCCAGCACACATGGGAAGTGTTCATTTCCACTGGCTGCATGTAAAATTGGTTTCAGGACACAGATGTTTGCAGTACAACGAAACTACTCATTTGTATTTGAGTATTAACTTTTCAGATCTTCCATTATGGAAAAGTATGATTTTTCCAATTTTCCATCTTCCTTCTTTGTAACAACATCAGTTTTCTTTTCATGCCAGATTTGTAGGATCATTAAGAACCCAAGTTAAACAAATTCTAGGCTTTTCAGAAGTTTTATTAAAAAGCCAACTTTTCTGTAGAGCCAAAAAGGAAGAATTCAGGACTCCATTCATTCAGTAAATTATATTCTACTTTATGAGTACCCATTTAGTAACAAACTGAAAGAAAGAGAAGTTATCGCACAGGTCAATTCTGTATTCTGTGTAGTTCATAATGCTCCTGGGCATTTCACACTTCATCTCATTAATAGCCTGCACTGTCTAGTAGTTAAACAACAATCCCAGCATTTAATGCTTGAAGATAACTACTTAGGGTGAAACTTTTGATACACAGGTGCCACTATAAAATTGTCCATAGATTCAGTAAAGTTGGGATGTCAGATTTCAGCCAGACAGACTCCTAGGTGGAAGTAAAGACTTCATCATTTTATGCAAGGAAGATATCATTGGAATATGTAGCTCTGCTTAGCTGAGCACAGCTCTAAATGGAGGTGACCTTATTACTTGCTTTTGACAAAGAGGTCAAAAAAGGGGTTCAACAGATGGAAAATATTTCCCTCCATTTCCCTGTTTCTCTAGGTATGAGAATGGCAATTTACCACTTGTTGAGGGACTGGCATAAAAATCTATCAACAAAGAAAATTTAACTTATTTTCACACCATTACCTTATGTCCTTCCTAATCTCTAACAGTTAATTTTCCCATTGTAAAGTTTCATGAAGCTACGCAACTATTTCTGAATTTCTACTAGTTGGAACTTTTTTCTTTGTTTTCCAGGAACTCATTACATAGAAACATAATATTACTGAGTAGTTTTGTTTCTGAAGCAGGGTGGAACCTCTGAGGTACTGGTGAGTTCAGAAATCATACTTTTGACTCAGGTCTCTTGAGGTGAAAACTTCATCTGCTGTCATTTCTGAGGAAGATCAGTGACTGGGCCAGGATGTCCTGTTAGTTCTGCTAGTTTCTGTTAATGGTTCTGTTAGTTGGCTGACTTCTCTAGAACAATTTCAAACAATTTCTGCAGTGAACAACAACTCTGATCTTCAGGATAAGTTTCAATACATGGAATCAGCAGTTCTTGCAAGATGCTTCCCTGCATCGTACTCGTGAGACACTTCTTTACCTATAAATTTGTCCAATGTCTCATACAGATACATTAACAGTTGCAGAAGTGAATCCTTTCTGAGAGCTGCTAATTCTGAGAGTTACTGCAACATTTACATCTTTTTCTGTCAGATCAAGTCCCTTCAGGTCTGAGGGATAAACCTCTAGTCCAAGCAAAAATAGCATCACTGCTAGACAAATTCAGTTAAGTTCTCTCATTAAGGTCAGTATGATTTGTCAAGCATTTTATTGCCTGCTTCATCATTAACAAAACACTGCAGATAATTCCAAGAGCAGAAAGCAGTATTTAAGTTTATTTTGAATCTTATGGGTTTTGATCTTTCCTTGTAATAATAAGGCATCTGATATTTGTATGCTGAGGAGTTGTATTATTTCTCTATTACTTTTAGAGCAAATTGCTGCCAATATTTGCAAGCACCTCACATGGTTTTTTTGTATCCTAAATAAACAGGGAGGAGTTCATTGCTGTACAAGATATTAATATATTATAATCAGTGAATGATGTGCAAAACTGTTCCTGTCATTTTACAAGTAACAAACAAAAATTGTTAAACAGTTAATCAATATAGGAAAGCTTGTTTGCTGGATACAGACATATTTCCCACCAGGCAGAACACAATAGACAAGATCTATGCCTGTCTGTAAATTGGGTTTGCAAATAAGTCACCAAGATTGCTTTGGCAGACAGTGGAAAGAGATAGGAACTTTCAAAAGGTGACCCTTGCTATCTGAGACACTGGTCTTCAGGGATAGCAATTCATCCTTTGGAGGCAACCATGAACTAGAGGCAGTAAAATCAGGAAAAATAAAATTGGATATATAACTTTAAAGAAGCTCTGCATATACTGTGTATACTCTTATTTCCTTCTCATATACAGCCTGTTAATAAAGACAACTTGTCACATAAGGATGATGACCCTAATCATGTCTGATTTATACAGACAATTGCAGAGATTTTTCACTGCTTCAAAAGATCCTAGAAATATTTCGTGGTGACATCAAGTGCACTGTTACAAGCTACCTATACTGGTGTACACATTAAGACTTCAACAGAAATTATTGAAGTTGTAGCTCTACTGAATGCAGTGTAATGCATCTCTTTTACCATTGATAGAATCTCATCTCTTGCACAGATATTTTTCCCTATTAAAAGATGGAAATTTCATAGTTAGTTACAAACCAAATCTATTTATTTTTGAAAGAAAGACCAGAATAAGTTTATATTGTGGTTTTCCACGGGAAAATGAGTCCCAAGTTGCAAAGAATCATTCCCGAAAGTTGCAGGTATAGTTATTTTCAGAATGGTAACAAGAATATACAAAACAATATATTCTCCCAAGTAACAAGAGTTGGGACAAGAGGAAATGGCTTCAAGTTTCACCAGTGGAGGTTTAGACTGGATATTAGGAAAAATTTCCTCATGAAAAGGTTTGTCAAGATTTGGAGCAAGCTGCCCAGGAAACTGGTTGAGTCGCCATCCCTGGATGTATTTAATGTATAGCTGGTATAGACATAGGCTTAGTAGTGGACTTAGCAGCATTTGCTTAATGGTTGGACTAAATGATCTAAAAGGTCTTTTCCAACCTAAATGATTCTATGATTGCATCATTCTATATTTCTCACATTTAAGCTACAGATAGAAATCATTAGAACAAATCAGATAATTGTCTAAGATGTGTGTAATATAAGACAAGGTTTCCTTCTCGGGTCCCTGTATGCATTCCAATACTGTTGAGGGAGACAATTTTTCCCTTAATTTTCAAGTACATAAAGAAATTAGGCTTGCTGTGAATGAAGCCCAAATATAAAACCAGTGAGAAGGTTGCAATCGCAAAGCAATCAGACGTGATTCCATTATGATCCTGCAGGTAATGCTGCACTGATTCATCTCATCCTGACTGAAGATATTTCCACAGATGTTTTTGAGCAATGAGGAAAAAGACCCACTGGGGCTCAGGAGGTGAGTGACCAGGTTGTCGTGCTGGCAGCAGTTACAGCAGTGCTGTGTGGACATCTCCAACCAATAGATGGTTCCTCAGAGGCTTTTTCCCCCTCCAAGCTACTCTGGCCACTTTATCTAGTCTTTTGTGAACCTTCTTTCCTTTCTTGTTTTCTACAGTCTTACTATTGCTTATACAAGCAGTAATTTCTGTTGACTGCATTTACAGGTGAATTATAATCCTCAGCTCTAATTAGGTTTCACATAACCATAACATATCTAAATTCTAGTGAAATGGTTCCATTCAGCTTTCCCAAACATTGACTTTGATGCACATTTACTATTTTCCAGCTCACCCTATTTGTGAATCCTCTATTGCTGTAAATGAAAAAAAAAAAAAAAAAAAAAAAAAGGGCAGTCTCAGAAAACAACTATCTTGTAAACTCTTTTCCTGGCTGATCTACAGCAAGAAAATGTCTTGCCACAAGTCTTTCTCCAGGGTTTCTATAAAAGAATTAGGAGCCAATTTTATTTATTTGTATGTATCTCCTATATTGTCTGCCAGATCTTACCATCACCTCTCATGCTAGCTATATGGACCTTTGCCTATTACAAACTGTACTAAACCCAACTATTCACTGGAAAATGTTCTGAGGCTTCAATTTATTTCATATTGGATGAACATTAATACACTATTTTACTCCTATCTTCAGATTTAACTTGAATTGCCTAAACCTTATAATCTACCATGCTCTATCACCTGTAAGGTAGGACCCTAGTTTCAACAGCATTCTCTTCATTTCAGTGGAACATCTAATTTCAAGTCTGATTTTGGATGCATTTTTTACATTAAAATATTTGATTTTTCCAAGATCCTTATGGTGTAAGAACCAGAAAACTGTTCCAATATAAAGCCGCAATCCATGCTTTCATGCCATACAATGTTTACTGAAGATTATAATTTATAAATTACAATATTAATTATCCTAAAACAAACAAAAAACGACAGGAGAAGCACTTGAACTCCACTAAAAGTTTTAGCAAATGAAGGGGGAAAAAAGCTGCACTAATAATATTTGGGGGTTTAACTTTTTAATTAGTAAAAGAATATTATAAAACATGTGTAAATAGCTTCTAACTACACACTTCGTTTCATCTGTGGTACATTTGTCTTCTAGTGTTTTAAGGTCTAGATTCAGGAAAGCATCAGACACCTTGAATTCACTTATAGTGAAACAGATACAAGATGATAATGAATAAGAAACACCCTATTTATGTAACAGTTAGTTATCCAGCAAAAGAGGTCTGTAAGAGGTCTTAGTAGAGAAGTCCTTCAGTAATGTAAATACAAAATAAGAAATGGTGCTGTATCAAATTTTAAATTCAGATAAAACCCCATATTTTCCAATACAAGCAGAAAATATCATTAAACTTGTTTTGTCACTGAAAAATATTTAAAAAAAACAACACAGCTCCCCCCCAACCACCCTCCCTCCCCCGCCACCCCCCCACTTACAGCCAGCCAAATATGCATCCATTTTCCAGTTTGTTATCCATGGATAGTTTTTTTTGTTACTGGATACAAATCTCTAATAGAAAACAGACAGATATACTGCTAAAGCTTTTCACATGCTAATAAACATAATTCAAGCTGCCATTGCATCACTTCCCAACAATATAAACATTTCTTATTTCAAGAACCAGAGTCTGGCAATCTATGTACACTAAATACTATCCACTCCGCAAGCAAACTCATTCATTTTGAAGTGCTAAGACATAATTCAGGATTAGTAGCATCTGAACCAGTAACTGCATCACACTGGTTGAGGTTCATGATTGCCGTTTAAAGGGTAAACTATTCTGCCACAAAGTTTTGTCTAATAAATTTATTTCTGGACAAAAGCTAAACAACACTTTTCATGATACTTAGAAACAATTTCTAAGTCTTTGCAGAACAGATATATTGGGACCACAAGACAAGAGAGAAGGCTCTGTAGCCTTGGAGTGTACAGAAAACAGAGATTGTTGAGGTTTTGCCTGTGTATTACTACAGTGAACGGTCCATCTAAACACCAAGAGCAAAATGTGAATCACGATCTGCAGTAGCTTTTGACCCACCCATGTGGGAACAGCTACTGCAGGTTTGACAGAAGGCCAGCCCACACCAAGCCACCAGAACAGGCTCATACCCTGGCAGTTAGCATTATAAAAACCAGGTGAATGCTTGCTTTCCCCAAGTAGCTAGTTCACTGAAATCAGCAATTTTATGACCACTGAGACTCTCCACAAATTCCTATCTAATTTGGTAATAAGATCTGAATGAGGGTAAGAAACATTTATTGTTTGTTTCCAAGTGTATTAAGACCACATGAAGGTATGTTTGATTTTTAAATGCTTTCAGAAGAAAAAAAAATCCGAATGAGCAATTTTGTTTCAGCCAAAGAGAACGTTTTGTTAAGCTGGAACAAAAGTGTTGAGGGTCTCTATTTTATAAAGTAATTGGAAACTTTTTCATTCTGGATCAGCGGAAATTACATGTTGAGTGTGTTTGGGTTTATATACCTAACGGAAAAATCAGTTGTTTGCACAGCTGCATACTAGGAACTCTAGCAGGGCTGCTGGCCAAAGAACATTGTCTACACCTTCATCCTTCACCCTTTCTTACATCTCAGCAAATCCTCCTTCACCACCCCCAAGACATCACCCATTGCTCAGAATCTGGTCCTTGCTATAGGTGGTCACATTTTAGCTATATCTAAATATTGCAAATCCCCTATGCCAAATGTGTGACATCCAAGTGGGGACTTCCCTATTAATCTGGAGAAGTCAAAATCTTGCAGAAGTTCTTCTCATCTCTCAAGCATTGTCTAAAATAAACCTTGCTAAGGCAAAGCAGTTGCAGGGTCTGATTTCATCTTGGAGGGTTTGCTCCTCTTTGTTGAATATCCTGATCAAAGTATCAAATACCCACTGTTTGGCTGTACTTTGAAAACTGTTCAGAGGAATTAAACCTATTGCTTACACTTTCTTACTTGTAACACCAGTCTTTCTATAACCAGTAGTGATTGCAGTAGTGATAGCAAGCACTTTTCGTGCTAATTCCAAGTGACCCATTCCATTAGAAACTACCTCCCCAGTAATATCTGATCTCATTAAAGACACTCAGATTTCCTTATAAAAATCTTTATTATAGGTTTAAGAAAAAAAAAAAAACAGAACACCCACCCTGACAACCAGTCACATTGCCTGTGCAGTGACATCCTTGCATTTTCTACTTTGAGCGTTTTCTGATGTTCTCTTGAATTTAGCTACTGTCTCTCACCTCTTGTTTAGGTTTCAGGTATTTGGGCTTTCGTGTTCAATGATCTCATATATTGCAGTCTCTTGGGTATTCTGACAGCAGTAATTGTGATTGTCATCATTATACATAAAATGTCTGTGTCATGCCCCATCATTCTAGGTCCCGGTCCTCTACAAAAACAGTCACCCATACTTCCCATTCTGTCTTCTTTGCTCACTTTTCAACATAAGAAAAGTGGCCAGGTCTTTCCTATCTCCTCATTGTAATCTCCATTTACCATCGTCAGAGACTGAATAAAGGCAGAAGGACCATTTATCTGGGCCAGTGGGAGCTTTCTTATGTTCTTAATTCTCCTATCCACCAGCAACTAACTAGAAATAGGTTTCAAGAATCATTAGGAAAGCAAGCATGATCTCCTTGAAATTAGGCTTCCTCTGCCCAAGAGTATTGCTGATTCTTCATTCCAGTTTTGCTGTTAAAATACACGTTGTGCATATTCTCTGAAACTTGGGAATAACAGGGATCAGCCACGAATTTACCTCTTTCAGAACTGTGTACTGGAAGCCGGATTAAGTCCTACTATTTCATTGGCATAAATGGAAGTAGACCAAAGCTTAATTCTGCCTTAGTGTATATGTAGGAAAAAAAAATCAAGAAAAATTGTATTTAAAGCAAAAAAAGTTAACCACGTAGATACATGCACACATACATATAATAAACAAAAAAACCCCTGATTTTAACATCCAACATCTCTTCTTTTTAGCCCTGTCTCAAGTCTTATTTCTACTGAATGTGCATGCACGTCTTCCATAAGATCAGGTATTAATTATTTCCTCCTGTCTGCCTGCTGCTGGCTTTTCCTAGGGATAGTTCTGCCTTCAACTTCCCAATTTCCTTGCAAGACAGAAGCAAATTTTACCAAAGTTGTCTTTGCCTGAGGGGAGTGGGCAAGTAACTACACAAATGCCCACTAAGAGCCTGTGAACAACTAAATAAGGTTGCTATTGTGACAATAAGAAAAAGTTAAGTACTTACATAAAGAATATAGAAGTTTTATGTTTATTTTTAAAGAAATTAATATTAAAAAATGGTTCTCTATACATAGAAATGTCCCTTCTGATATGCCCATGGTTAGACTTCTGTAGTGATGTATGATTTATGAAGCTGCATATCAAAATAATGGCAAAGCAAAACAAACAGGCTCAGGTTTGACTGAAAATTAATTTCAAATTGTTATTTCTTTGTTATAAAGAGATTGATAGACAGGAGCTAAGCAATGGATTTATGCCTGCATAAAATCCAATGATAATAAAAATAAGTGGATCAAACAGTATTATCCTTACCACAGCAGACAAAAATTTATTACATATCTGAACTCCATATGGGACTAAATCTAGCCCTAGAAATAATAACAACATGTATGCTGCTCAAATTACATTTTGCTAAGGATTCAGTGTACAAATTGCCCATTTCAAATACAGACATGTAAAAACAAAATCTGCAAACAGATTTATTTTGAATTCATTTAACACTACCAGGAAAATAAAATTGATTAACTGTCTACTGTAAATCTTCCAACCTTCAGGCCCTCAGGCAGCCATCCAGACAAATTTCTGACATTTAAAGCATTCATAGACATCAGAATTGTAAGTATACACTAAATCAGAGAGGTGCACAATGCTCAGAATTTTTTTACTATGCTTATGTTGTTGTGCAAGTCCACCTTGTTTTACTTGTGGATTATAATTTTGAGATATATACACAAGTAAGAAAACAGAAAAAACTAAATAACCATGGGGGTTATTAAATACTGTGAACTCACAAATTTTCCTAGGGCAAAAAAGAAAAAAAAAAAAAGTAAGATTTTTCCTGCTGGACATTTCTAAAATCCCTGTTCAGAAGAATCAAATAACATAAACAGAGGTACCATTATTGATAATAATTGCAATATATATATGTATGGAATTTGTAATCCTTCTCTCTCAAAATACTTAAAACACTGAGAATGAATGAAAGGTACCTGTTTTGAAAGTCAGATTCCACTGATAACCCAAATACCCATAATAGTGAAAGAATGGGCTTGGTTTCTACTGATAAGATTTAAAAGACAAAAAGAAAGCGAAAGCTGAAGAGACCGATGTTTATACATTTTGTTATCTGATTATATGTAACATTTATCTTTTAATGTTACCTTAACTTCCTTTGAACTGATGTTACAAACATGCAGCTAATACTGTATAATCTCATCTTCTAAAGTAGCTCTAACAAATCAGATCTGTTGGACATCCTGACCTGTATCAGGAAAGGTGTGGCCAACAGGACCAGGGAAGTGATTCTGCTCCTGTACTCAGCACTAGTCAGGCTGCACCTGGAGTGCTGCGTCCAGTTCTGGGCCCCTCAGTTCAGGAAGGATATTGAGGTGCTGCAGCCTGTCCAAAGGGCAGTGAGGTTGGTGAAGGGACTTGAGCACAAGTCCTATGAGGAGATGCTGAGGGAGCTGGGGTTTTTTAGCCTGGAGAAGAGAAGGCTCAGAGGAGACCTCATCACTCTCCACAACTACCTGTAAGGATGTTGTAGCCAGGTGGGGGTTGGTTTCTTCTCCCAAGAAACCAGAGGTAGGACAAGAGGGCAGAGACTTAAGCTGTGCCAGGGTAGGTTTAGGTTGGATATTAGGAAGAAATTTTTTACAGAGAGGGTAATCAGGCATCAGAATGGGCTGCCCAAGGAGGTGGTGGATTCACCATCCCTGGAGGTATTTAAGAAGAGACTGGATGTGTCACTTAGTCTAGTTTTTCAACTAGGTCTTGTTGAAAAGATCATGTTGGGTCATTAGTTGGACTTGATGATCTCAGAGGTCTTTTCCAACCTAGTTGATTCTGTGATTCTGTGATCTTCCAAAACTTATCAAATCAATTTCAGTCTCAAAGGCACTTCAAAACCAATTGTTTCAGCTCTGTCTTTTCCATCCCATCTACCTACTGTATTTCTATCAGCCTTTCAGCATTTTGTTTGTCTGGTGGTTAACTCACGTTGTCTGCTTTTCCTATACAACCTATTAACCCCATCTACTGAAAATATTCTTACAAATACTTTCCCAGTAATTTCCAATATCTATTACTACAGTTACTAGAGAGATCAGTAAGCCACTTTCCATTAAGTTCTCTTCTCAGCAATATCCTTGTAAATTGTTCTATTAGAAATGCATTGATCAATATTGTGCAGCTTGATTTTTATTAATTTAACATTGAATTAAATATTCTCAAAAATCCCTTATCCTACCTGGGAGAGAAACATTTGAGGAAATGGTGAAACAGCTGTCATTCTCTGATAGCAAAAATATGTCTAGAAAGGGTTAATGTTAAAAAATTATCAGCCAGTGACCTGAGTATTTATTCATGAGACAGTATGTAGTACCATCTTCCATTTTTCTATGTACCAAATTTTAGGTAAATTCTGTCTGATTTTTGTTTTCCTAAACACTGTGGCAATTCTGGCTTAAAACGATCAAAATTTAGCCAGATATATAAGGGAAGCAAATAGCCTATGCACGGACCAAAGCATGAGGAGCTTCCTGGGGATAGTTTTCCACAAGATGCAGCATCTCTTAGCTGTGATAGAAGGATCTAGATGACTCCCTAAACTGACTTGTAAAACTCTTTGAGCTTTCATGCAATATGTCTTCCATACTCTGTATTTGAGACATTTGTTTCAGTGCCTAGCTCTGAAGTTTGCTCCATCTGCTGGGAAATATAAAACGGAAAAGCATTAAGAATAATTAAATAAGTAAATTACTGGAAGATTCTGAGTGTGGAAAAAGAGACAATATGTATATAATTGTTTCAATGTACCATGTAATTAGCATACACTGAGTATGTGTAATTGCTTGTCAGTTCAAAGAAGAAACATTTTCTATAATGCTGTCTGCTTTTCAAAATGAAGAACATATTTCACCAAGAGCAAGAAATCCAAAATGGAAATTTTATTATTATAGGGGAAAAAATTTGTTTTGGATTTCTCCATTTTAATTGGCCATTTGTCATGGTCTGGTTTTTTTTTCACCGAATTAACTATCTCAAAGCTAAGAACAAATAAATTTTTCAGTTTCACACTAAAACAGACATTCACTTCAGATATAATACTGATGTGTTTCATTTCATGTGAACAAAGAAAATCTTTCCTATTTTTTCACAGAGAAGAAGAGTTCAAATGACTTCTCACTTAGAACAACCAGATATTTATTTCTACCTGTAGAAAATACATAGAGTTTTTCCTTATGGTTCCAAAAACCCCATGTTCCTCAGTTACAGACAAAGCATTATGATAGTAAACAAGACCCAAAAGGATGTTGAGTCTAGTTGGAAGCAATGACAGATTTTCCTCGTTGTTTGATGAGCATAGAAAACGAGCCAAACAAAAAATATCTTTTTTTTTTTTGCTTAAATCTTGGGCTTAAAGGACTGAAAAATCTTTAACTGTGAAATAGAAAAACTTGATATTAGTCTTAAAGTAGACAGAGAGAAAGTAAAAGGGACACCATGGGATGAGCTGAAAAAGAAGAAAACTGAAGAGGGGCATGTTAAACCAAATGCACACAAAAGCTGGGTTTTGGCAAGCTGTTCTTGCATAAATTGAGTCAAGAGATGGTTTCAGACGAATCCTGAGAGCCACAAGGTAATGTTTCCAAAATGAAGTGTTACAAGATGAGATAAATAAGTATACCAGAGACTCCAAATGAAGTAAAAGTACTGGTGTCTTTGAACACAAAGTTCAAAAACAGCTAAATCTAAC
>JAWWLV010000121.1:40683621-40694583 GCA_035041135.1 Platyrinchus mystaceus
TTGTCAGTTCAAAGAAGAAACATTTTCTATAATGCTGTCTGCTTTTCAAAATGAAGAACATATTTCACCAAGAGCAAAAAATCCAAAATGGAAATTTTATTATTATAGGGGAAAAAATTTGTTTTGGATTTCTCCATTTTAGTTGGCCATTTGTCATGGTCTGGTTTTTTTTCCACTGAATTAACTATCTCAAAGCTAAGAACAAATAAATTTTTCAGTTTCACACTGAAACAGACATTCACTTCAGATATAATACTGATGTGTTTCACTTCATGTGAACAAAGAAAATCTTTCCTATTTTTGCACAGAGAAGAAGAGTTCAAATGACTTCTCACTTAGAAAAACCAGATATTTATTTCTACCTGTAGAAAATACATAAAATTTTTCCTTATGGTTCCAAAAACCCCATGTTCCTCAGTTAGAGACAAAGCATTATGATAGTAAACAAGACCCAAAAGGATGTTGAGTCTAGTTGGAAGCAATGACAGATTTTCCTTGTTGTTTGATGAGCATAGAAAACGAGCCAAACAAAAAATATTTTTTTTTTTTTTTGCTTAAATCTTGGGCTTAAAGGACTGAAAAATCTTTAACTGTGAAATAGAAAAACTGGATATTAGTCTTAAAGTAGACAGAGAGAAAGCAAAAGGGACACCATGGGATGAGCTGAAAAAGAAGGAAACTGAAGAGGGGCATGTTAAAGCAAATGCACACAAAAGCTAAGTTTTGGCAAGCTGTTCTTGCATAAATTGAGTCAAGAGATGGTTTCAGATAAATCCTGAGAGCCACAAGGTAGTGTTTCCAAAATGAAGTGTTACAAGATGAGATAAATAAGTATACCAGAGACTCCAAATGAAGAGAAAGTGCTGGTGTCTTTGAACACAAAGTTCAAAAACAGCTAAACCTAACCTAAAAAACCTGAAACACAAAGAAGCACTGGAGCATTTCGGAGCACTTCGTCATGAAAGGCTTACCTTTCACAAAGACTGTAACTAATTAAAAAAAGTGCATCTCAGCAATTTCTTTATCAATAATGAGCATTTTCAGAATACACATTGTACCCATAAGGGCATCCTTAAGACCCTGTCCCCATGTACAAGTTTCATTCCAGAGCCCAGATGTGGGATAAGCTGATGTAACCAGACATCAGCCTGAGGCTTTAGCTTGAAAGGAAATATATGATATGGAGACTCTACTCTGCCAGACTCTACAAAGGGAATGTTCTTTATTCAGGACTGAAGGATTATCCAATTCTAATACTAAAATCAAGTAATTAGAATTTTCTTGCCAACATATTTTCTCTACCATCAGTTTTATCTTACATGAGAAAGAATGCAAATCTTTGGAGAAAATGTATGAGCCTGAGAATATTGGAACTGTTTGTTTACACTACTTTGAAACTATTGAGATATATTTTGCCTTTTTTTTTATTGCTTCAAGATGGGGTAGTATCATATGGTTTGTAAGCAGCAAGCTTTGTGCACTTATTGAAAAGGCCTGTTTGCTAAAGTCTTCATAGCATATCAGGTTTGGAGACAAATATTCTGGAAATAATTAAATATAAGGAGACAGAAATAGGGAAAATTATGACGGGTTTATCAGAGGTAAAATACATAACACTAGGTTGATGTTTTTCTTTTGATGAAATAATTGATTGCCTAAACAAAGGCAATAAGACAGACCTAATTTTTCTGGACTACTGGCATCTGATATTAATTACTATGGGAAGTCATTAGTTAAACTGGAGAGTATTAGGTTCTCTGATGAGAAATGGACTGATGAGGGGAACATGAAAAGAGCAGTGCTGAATCCAGCTGGAGGAGTTTACCAGGAAAGGTCTCCCACGACTGCATTGAAAATTAATCTTGAAATTTTTCATTAGTGAGGTTGCCTCAATGACAATAGCAACAAGCTTATTATTTGCAGATGAACCATAATCAGGAAGCACTGCCAGTCTGGAGAAGGCAAGGAAGAACCTGAGTACAAGAGTGATGGAAATGGGATGAAAAAATATTGGCTAAACATGGGCCAGCAGTGTGCCCAGGTGGCCAAGAAGCCCAATGGCATCCTGGCCTGTATCAAAAATACTGTAGCCAGCAGGCTTAAGGAAGTGATTGTTCCCCTGTATTCAGTACTGGTGAGGCCACACCTCGAGACTTGTGTCCAGTTTTGGGCTACTCGCTACAAAAACGACATTGAGGTGCTGAAGAGTGTTCAGAGAAGGACAGTGGATCTGGGGAAGGGTTTGGAGTGCAAGTCTGATGAGGAGCAGATGAGGGACCTGGGATTGTTAGCCTGGAGGAAAGAAGGTTCAGGGAAGACCTTATCACTCTCTACAGCTACCTGAAAACCAGGTGGAAGAAGGCTTCTTTTGCCAGGCAGCTAGTGATAGGAAAGAGGACATAGCCTCAAGCTGCACCAAGGGAGATTCAGGCTGGGCATTAGGAAGAATTTCTTCACTGAAAGGGTAGTTAAATATTGGAATAGGTTGCCCAGAGAATTGATGGAGTCACCCTCCCTGGAAGTGTTCAAGAAACAACTGGACATGGCACTTAGTGCTATGGTTTAGTTGGCATGGTGGTGTTTGGTAGAAGGTTGGACTTGATGATCTTAGAGGTCTTTTCCAACATTAATGCTTCTGTGATTCTATGTGCAGTAGTAAAGTTAATGAAAAAACAACAAATAAGAATATATCCGGTAAACTGGATAATCGTAAGTTGAAAGTGACCACAGAGATTAAGTACCATGCAATACTTACTGGCTGCAGAATGAGGGGAGTCTTCTATTCATGCTATAGTGCAGGTGGGAAACCAGCATGAGCACCGATTCATTGCCATAGGAACACACCTCAAGTGAGAGCGGCTTTCTTATTTTGCTACACACGTACATTTGTCTTACTCCTTTTACACTTACGGGTGACAGGGTTTGCTAAAAAAAATATAGATCAGAGATCACATTGAACAGGACCTCAGTGAACATCATGGTGTGTGTGTGTGTACATGTGCACAGAATCATGTGTACATATATCCAGAAGGTACACCATAACTTGGCTTAAATAAAGTATTTCCAAACAGGTACTTATATGAATTTGGCAATTTAGATGATTCTTAGAAGACATTTCATTCTCTCCCTATGGTATTTCTGGTAAAAGAAACTCCTCATATAATATACATCATATTTCTGCAATCCACATAGATATCATGTTTAATGTCTTTAAGGTAATTTGGACATCAAATCCAGTAGCATGTTTGTCTTGTTACTGAACTATGGGAAACCATTGGGAACATAAACATGCAATTATAGATGAAAGAGCTCTTATGTCATCTTGTCCCATCTGGCCAATGTATGACTCTTCCCTCAAATATATGCCTGAATCCTTCAGATGGGGTGATATTTTACATAATTTAAGTGATAGGTCTTCCACCACTTCCCTTAAAATATTATTCTTCTATCCTCTATATTTTTATGTCCATATGAATTTTAAATCATATATTTGGAAGCAAATATATATCATACAATTAACTGACCTGCAAACACTGGAATGCTGGCATTACTCATTTTTAAAGAATATTTCTGGATGTAAAGACTAAGTAATACTAAAAATAAACAAAAAGGAAGGAAAATGGGAATAAACTGTCTGAGAAACCATGTCTTGTGAGCCCAATCTTCTGTAATAAGAAGCAAACAGGCAGTTCTGGAAAGCCACCCTACAGCTCCTCTGCACTTTCCTCTACACCCTAAACTTCAATGCACATCTCAGGAGTCTATAATAAACTCAGAGACTGCAATTAAAGACCAAATGCTGCAATAGGATACAGAAGAGTCGAGGATATCCTCATTGTCATAGGTCCTTCTAGTAAGGTAGTCTAAATAAAATTCATAGGTCTCGAGAATCAGACCTATTCCATGCAACAAGCAAGACAATCTACATCCCTCTCTTTCAAAATCTTCCACAAACATTTCCTCAAAACTCTTTACATCTTCATTGACTTTTCCTCCCTTAGAGCACTCAAGTCCTCATTTTATAAGCATTTTCGGTCACTAGCCATCTGGATTTTCTTTTCCATTGAACTGGTCACCTGTCGGAGATCAAGAAACATTTGGACAATGCTCTCAGGCACATGGTGTGAGTATTTGGGCTGTCCCATGAAGGGCCAAGAGTTAAACTTAATGATCCTTGTGAGTCTCTCTTCCAACCTAGGACATTGAACATTTCTGTGATATTCACAATATGAACCTGTTGAGCCTCAGGTCATTATATGCATCTGTTTTCCAGAGCTTCCTACACAGCTGTTTCATATTCTTTTTGTACCTATATCCTCAGTCAGGTAGATCTGATTCTTATTGGTGAGGACTTACTTTCTAGTCTTCTTTTTTCTAGTTTGTCTTCTCTCTGGACATTATCCTGATATATCCAAAGGACATGAACACCATCCCTCCTTTAATTCAAATATAACTCTTTGAGTTGGTGATCTTCCTCTTTGGGGAATTAAGCATCATGTGGTGCTGCTTGCTTTAACCTCTAACCTGACCAAAATTCATCACCATTCATTACCTTTACTGTTGTTGATCACTCTATAGCTAATTGTCACACAGACCTTTTTTCACAGATTTGGAATTTTATGGTCAATCTCAGAGTCATTTACTCCATCATCACCCCAAAGCCCTATAGATTTCTTTGTTGCTTTCAGCTGACTTGCCAGTCCTCTGTGATCCAGACATCCTATCATCTTCATTTCCTGCATCTAGTCTGATATTCCATGTATAGTTAGCATGGTTGCCATTTCAATCATCTTAATTTTCACTATAAATGAAGCAAAACAACACATAGGTCTACATATTTGTCTCTACAGGTTTTCACTTCTCTATGCTGTCATGTTTGCTAACTTCACATTTCCTTCCTGCCTTAGGCAATGGTACTCTGTTACAATTGTTTTGTTGGCAAACCCACATTAAGTTTTTTTTTTTTTAAATGTGATTCATCTTCCTAATCAAATTTAAAACTCAGATGAACAAAAAACACCAGTAAAGCAGGGAAGGAGCCGAAGGGGTTCGCCAGGATTAAGGGATTGGACCAAGTTGTTCATGACCAGGAAAACTGCAACATTTTGCTAGAGCTTGCTTCCAGCACAACTCTACAGGAAAACAGCCTATAGGAGAAGCTGCTCTTTGAAGGACAGACATCCAAAAGACTAATCAAGCCATGTCTGGTTTGGTATGCTGGAGTAGGACTTCTTCGTTAAGATGGAACAGAATTGCTGACACTTGTGTTCACCAAATTTTGAAAATCTAATAAAACTGGCACAATAAAGCTATCCTTGCTAGCCTTTGGGGAGATTAATTCTTTGTTACTTATCACTCTCCAGAAAGGGTAGCTCACTATGGCTCAAGAAGCCTGTAAGAGGTCCCGAGCATTATTTGTCTAAGGATAGTATACACCTGCTCCCATATATCTCACCCTCACATCAACCAATTCAAGGACAGCTGGACACAGTTAGACAGAAGATGGCTTACCAGTGTTTTTAATACATGCTCCAATCCAAGAACTGGAAGTCATCAAAAGTGATTATCTAGAAAAAAGTCGAAATAAAACTAAAAGAGGTTTTTCTTTACATAATGAATAGTTTACATGTGTGATTTTTTTTTTTTTTTTTTTGCCACAGAACACTTAAAATACTAAAAGTTTATGTGTTTAAAAAGTAAATTCGTGGAAGAAAAACATACCACATTTACTACAACTTTTTCTAGCTTAAGGAGTCCTATTGTCACAAATCACCAAAATAGGATAAAAAATAAGAGCCTGAATACCAGTGATTTCAGAGGAATGCACTTTAAAAATTGTAACTAACCAGAAGATTAAGCTTCATGCTCAAAAACAACATCTGAACAGGCAAACAGACATACCAATGATTAGTCAGTTTTTATTTCTTCACAAAAATAATAGCAATTAAATTATTCCAGGAAAAGAACTGTCTCAGCACTAGCTAAATCTGTTACAATGCTCATGATCTACAAGTGGTTGTAGCATAATAGGGTTGCTAAGCAGCAGAAAATTGCCTGGAAAAGGATTTCATTCTTAATACTTAGAGAAGATGAAAATTACTCTACTCTCTAAAAAGCACAAAAAGAATTTTGTACAATATAAACTTTCTGTGCAGTAAACATCTATCTTGCCAAAGAAGAAGGACTAGATTCTTGAATTGTTTCCATTGTCTTTATCTAACACTCTAGTTTGCCTAATGAAGGACTGAGCAGTGAGTAAGTAAACCTCTTGGTGATACTGTATGTTCTTACTAGTATAGGTAGTATGGCTACATTGAACGTGATGGAACTTGCTTGTCATCATCTGCCAGCCTGCTGAGATAAAGTATTCCTCTTTGTTGATACGGCCGCGCTTTGAAACCAACTCAGAACTGAATCATCATTTAAGGAGAAGGACTTCCTACCTCCTGCAAAGGAAAGGCAAACTGTGTACTGACCATTCTGTGTGACTGCAGATCATGTGTTAGCCAGTACACAGCACAAAAAATTGGACATCATTTCTGGTGTAAAGCTAGATAAGCTCCTGGGGATGTTCCAAACACAACACGAACAGTAAATGATTTCCCAGCACATTTTGGTAAGAACTGAGTGGCCTGGCAGAGCAGTTTATAGAGTCTTGTATTGCAATTGCTATGACTGTAATTTCTAGTGTTACAAAAAGCGCTGCTTGGGAACAGTTCTTAAACTTTACCAGCACATTAGCTTTCATAGGAAAGTCAGTACTTCAATAAAAACTCTTTATCTTTAGAATTAATGATATTATTCAACACAGGGATAGTGATTCACTTTTATAGATAAATTAATCCAAACTGAGAATCTGTCTTGGTATTAGACTATTTATTTTTATACTACGTGACACCAAAAGTGCACCTCAGAGCACTCTGCTTGAGCTACAAGTTAAAAAACAATTTGCATAGAATTTTATGGTCAAAATTATGTACTAATATATGTCTTAGGTGTTCACTTTGGGCTGAAAGTCAAACACTGTTGTATAGATTTTCTCATAACCACATTTCCCAGAAAACCAAGGCACCTCAGTTTTCCCAAGGCAGATCCAAGCTGTGGAGTTCATTAAGACAGTGGGGCTGTTTGTGTGTGTGTCTGAGTGTGTGTATGTGCCAGCCCTGGAAATTCTAGCTTGACCTGTTTCAGACTCTGACAGAAGACTATCAAGCTGACACATTGGCTTCTTTGCTAATATAGAGTCAAGTCCAAACTACTGCAGATTTTATAAGAGACATTCAAGCCTAGTATTCCTTTGCAGGCCTCTCTGCAATCATTCACTCTGAAACTATAAACTGTCTCAACAAACTAAAATATAATTTTCATATTCGCAGTCATTGTGGTCTATGTATTAGTGCATTACAAATATCTGATCAGTTCCACACCATGATTAATGAGCTTCTTAAGTACCTTCTATCTCAGAGGAAACCAGACAGAAATGTAATGCTGGTCCTCTTCCCTCTTCCATTCACTCAGACTTGGTGAGAGCCAGCAAGGCCAAGCATCCTGGGCTACCAACCATTTGAAGTGTGGGCCTTATGGAGGAAAACCCTACATCATAAGATGCTACAAAGCAAAGCAGCCTTCTGCACATCACAGCCATACTTAAGAAAAAAAAGAGCACACAGACTAAAACAAATGCCATGTATTATTAAACACAGTATATTAATTTCTAAAAAAAGCATAACCACTGAAAGAAATTTAGATCCATTCTGAGTATGAAGCAGACCTTAAGAGAGACCAAACAGCCACTCAGATAAATATTCTATGATTGTAAAGATGTGAAGCAACAGAGTTTCAAGCACAGTTTCCACACAAGGACAATTTCCGTTTTGGAACTTAGACCAACAAACCAGAGCTCAAAAAACTGTTTGAGTCCTTTCAGACAGTGCATGACATGCTAGGTCCTACAGCTAAGGCACAGTTAGTTGTTCTAATTGGTTTAATATTACAAGAGAGATGCCTGCTGGGTGCCTGCAATGTGAAAACGACAGGTCAGCACTTAGAGAGTGTTTCAGGAGTGGCCACAGCTGCTCATGTTTAAAGTGTAGTGAATGTCTAAAAGGAGATTAGCTTTAGGCAGATTACTTAGATAGGTTCTATCTCAGTGATATTACTGAGTGGGTTTAAAGGTGGGATGCAGTCATTTAACCAAGGGTTGGAATATAGTGTTTGTTGCATAAGAAAGGATTGGAGATGTGTTCACTTTCTGTAGTTCTGTGATTCTGTTATGTCATAACACGTCCCATGAAAAATCTCTCTCACATACACGAGCTTCTAGGGTCTAGCTTCATACACTTAAGCTGAAGTTAGATAGTATAATCATTATGATGGCATTTTGAAAAAAAGTGTTTGGCCTATGGTTCATACCAGAAAAATCTTCATTCTCCAAGTGGGTGCAGCAGCTCATATGTCCTGGGATACCATCCTGGGGTCCAGGAAATATGGAATAGGAGTGGAGGAGACTCATAACCTTGTGATGGCTATCACTCTCCAGGCTGGGTTCAAAATAGAGATTGAATTTTGAGTATGAGAGAGAGACAGATATGCTTTAATCTAAGAGCAATTTCACTTAGGGAAGCATTATGGTGTGTTTTATAAAGGAGATCAGGCAAGATGAGTCAAATACTCCCTTGTAGATTTGGGATCTATGGTTTTATGAAACAGATCTATTGTGCATTACAACTAGTCTTATAAGATTTTTTTTAAAAAATAATTTTATGAAAAATAACATGACAGAAATTCCCCAAATCCTGCTCAGCTCCCTGGGCAGCAACCTCTTCAGCCTGTGGTGCGGGTATAACAGACATCCCTATTACCCTCATCACTAGTCTTTCCTGCCTTTGTAGTTTTACTTTGTCTGTATTGTCTTGCAAAAGAGCTATACTGCAATCAGATTCTTTCCTTGAATGTTTGACAATCACTGCATGCTTACTGGTAGCCCTGCAGCCCTGACAGTCAAGTGTGAGGAGCAATCACCACAGTTTCTCAGTCACCACAGTTTCTCAGTACCTTTTTTTTTTTCCTGACTAATTTAATTGCATCCCTCTCAAATCACAACCTTATATTCCACTGTATGAGAGCCTTATACACAGGATCCACAGCATGTATCTACTACAGCACTACTACTAGGAACATTTTGGTCATACACAAAACATGGTTTTTGAAGCAAGGAGCACCGCTTGTTTTAAGTGTGCATGGCATGTTTATTCCCCCTTTTTCTTGTATTAATGTAGGAAAATTATACTTCTCCCTCCCACACCGTCCCCAACCCCCTTCCCAGCTCCACCCCTCACCCCCATTATCTACTACAAAAAACTTCATATTTTGGAGCATGAGGTAATTCAGAGCCAGAAATACTAGATCTATTTCAGTGGATATTTAGATTGCCAGCCTTGCAACAAGATGTAATAATGGTTATCCCAAACAAATTGCAAACTCGTGGTGGTTAACATCACAAAAGTAAATCCTGAATGTGTTAGAAAAGAAAATAAGAGTAAAGGCCATCAGAATTTAGAGGGAGATGGATGCTGTAAAAAAAAACAAAAAAAACCAGAAATTTTAAAAACCTACAGTGTGTTCTGAAATATCTCTAAACCGGAGTCTAACTTATAAACATGATAGGCCATGTCGTAAAAAGGTTTTATTGTATTCATAACAAGGTGTTGTCGAGCACATTCTTGGCACTTTATAAATAATAAATAGTGATAAGGAAATACTCCTGACTTCACCACATATGAGCAATCAGCCAGTACAACCTAATGTAAATAAAATCTTTATATCTCCACCTGTCGTCATGTATTCCCTCTACATATTATGTCAGCATTTTTAAACAGGAACTAAAACATTGATCAGATTACTATACACTGGATGTTTTAAAATCTCTGACATCTGGAACCTTTAAGTTCCTAAGAAAAGAAAATTTTGAAAGGCTCCAGAAAGTCAGAGGCAACTTGCTTACTGAAAAGTCAGATTGTAAAAGAATAAGCAGAAAGCAGAGTGTGTCAGTGGAAAATAAAATGTTTTCTCTTGGTTTAAGCTGAAAAACATAGAGAAAGCACTTAAGTTTCTAAAAATAATGGGAACTCTGTGATCAAAATAAAAAATTTGCAAACAGTAGGCAAAGGAGAAAACCCAGATGATTTTGATTTTGTAAATTATACAATGACTCAGTTAAACAGTGTTCATTTGACTTGTAACAGCTTCTGTTCTTCTCTTGCTTTCCCTCATCTTTTCTATGTTCTTGATTTCCAGGAAAGAGCTGAGATATTTCAGTCTGTCCAAATCCATGGGTTCTTTAGAAAACTAAAGCTGTTGGCTTTTTGTAGCCTCTTTTTCTGAGGACTTATATTATTGTTTCAGGTCTTAGATTTCAGGCTTTTCTGTCTGAAGTAGATACTTTTCAGGGGATGGGTTGGATTGATGAAATGGTTTCTTTTCTCCAGGGTTTGCCAGCTGAAAGCTTTACTCTAAATGATGGCACCCTCTCCACTTTTTAAATATATCTTAAAAGAAGCAGCACACCGGCGGTATTGCTAAAAAAGCTGCAGCACTACCCCCCTTGATTTCAGTTCTAGGTACCTTTCTTAACAGGAAAATGCATAGCCATGCACTACATTAAACATGTTTCTGTGAAACTAGATTGGTTACTTGCTCAATCTGCTTCTGATGGAAGAAAAAAAAAGAGAAACTAAATGCAACACAAAAGTTGCAATGGTACAACAGAGGGTTACAGGTGATCTAACAATCTTCTGTTGACATAACTTGGAAATATTTAATAAATATGCTAAACTTGGACATGTGTGTTTTATTCTTGTTAATTTTCTTACCAGCCAGATTTTTCATTTTTCATTTGTTTCTCATGTCCTGCCATAAATACCAGTGTGAAACTCCCATGGTCAAGAAAGAAAGAACTTTTGG
>JAWWLV010000121.1:40694683-40706855 GCA_035041135.1 Platyrinchus mystaceus
ATTTTTCATTTGTTTCTCATGTCCTGCCATAAATACCAGTGTGAAACTCCCATGGTCAAGAAAGAAAGAACTTTTGGATAAAAGGGATATTTATATGATCCCAGGGCTGAGAGAGATTAGGAGAGGAGTGGAGGACTTGCAGAGGAGAAACGGAACTAGTTATTATTTGTGACAGTGATGAGACATCTTTCCTGAAGAAAAAGCTACAACATATACAGTCAAAATTGATGTACTATCGCTATTTTGTCTTCATGTTGTTTGTTTGGGTTTTTTATTGCAAGCTTATTTTTCTCAGCAGTGTTCTGTTTACAGAACATAAATGTATTTGGGCAGTATAAAAACTTCTTTACTATCTCCTTTAATATGCAGTGGTTTGTTGTCTATCAGGATAATGAGCAAGGGAAGCTTTCTGTTAGGCAACTAAGTGCTTTTATACCGTGTATCAGTTAATTATTAATCTGTATGCTAATTTTTTTCATTTGTGTCAACAGTCAATTAACAACGGTATTTTTCTCACTGGAAAAAACCTTGATCTGCGGATAAGGAGATATTTTCTACAATGTTTTTAGAAATTAGATCAAAAGTCTTATTGTCTGCAGGAAAAAAATATTAGCAGATGATTTCTAAAATGTAGATAATACACGTTATTTCTTGTAGAATGTTTTACACAGAAATTTCAGCTTCTTATGTGCATTTCCTTGTTCACTGATGATATGAAAAAGAAGATAAGTTTTGTAGTCAAGTTGATTGAAAAGTTATTACTTTTCTCAATCATAAGGTAAAAAATTACATGGTTACATTAATTTATTTTAAAATTGTGTTCTCATTTATTTAAGGTTAAATTTCAGAAGCAGGCATTGCTCATGATTAGAAAACAGGCTTCACCTTAAGAAAACTACTGACATATCTGAAAAAAATCTTATTGAGACACTGGAGAAGTTCCTATTTAAGTTAGGAGGAGCCACATATCAAAGTCTCATATGGATGAAAGCCACTGACCACAGCCCCTCAGACAGCAAAGCAGGAGGACGTGGGGAGATGCTGGGAGGAGTACATAGGCAGAAGACTAAATATTGAAAATTTATATGAAACAAATGTCTGAATTAATTACATCAACTATTCTATTATATTCGGCTATTTTTCAGACATTTCTGTCTGGATTTCACCCTTTCTAAATGTTTTTGGTGCACATTGTTTTGTTAAAACACTTTAGAAAAAGAAAAGCTGGAAAATTAAAACATTTTGCTTACCAAAGGTCAAAATATTCTGGCAACTTGAAATATATACTGAGTGTCAAAATTAGCTTTTCTGCATATTTCTCTTTTGACTAATTGGTATTTTCTCCAGTCAAAAAATATTTCATCAAAATATGTAAGACAAATCTAAGGACTCTGACTGTGAGCAATTTTTGCCTAGCTGGTGACATTCCTGTACTCAGTAACACAGAAAAACTACATCCAAATCTGATGCAGCCAAATGTCTTGACCATGTAGCAAAAGCATGCACAGCCACCAGCCCTTCAGTCATTTTCTCAGAGGACACTCTCTGGAGAAGGTGATGGAGGCTCCCCAGGCATCCCATGGCTCAGAAACAGGATGGCACCCTGCTGCCTGCAGATCTGATTAGTTTCTCTTCCCCCTGGGAGTCTGCATTGCCTTTATGCTGGTGTGGTTCAGTTGTATCCATGCCAGGTAAGCCTATGAAAGGCATGGGTTTCAAGGGCCTGAGGTTGTCAAGCCTGACATCAGGTTGCAGCCCCGTTCCTGGGTGGGGGCAATTTTGCCCCCTGACTCCCACCCCTGTGTGGGCTTGGGTGAATCGCCAGCCAGCTCATGACTGGACCACCAGATTTTCTTGTCACCAAATTGGCATATTTCACAAAATCTTTTGTAGATTTATCTTATGTGTCTTCTTATCCTCTTGTAAAGGATGACACAGAATAGTAGCAAAAATGCCCTTTACTGTTCGTGATGTCATGTAACCAAGTATACCTGAGCAGTGTGTCTACAGTCATCACAAAACTATAACATTATAAAATTGGCTTTCCCCAGGATGCAGTACATCTTTGAAAACAGCCAGACCTCCAAACCTAGACATACATTAGGTGCATATTTTGAGTCCATCGCAGAAAAAAAATGACCCTGCACTGTCTATATACATGTGCATATAAGGTGCTTGTAATTACTTTTGCATTTATATGTATATTATACACAAAAATGCATAAGCCTGAAAGAGATGAAACCTAAGAAAAACACTAGGGGTCCCTCTTGGCAGTGAAGCGTTCAATAGTGTTGAAAAGAACAGAGCCAAATTCTGAGACAAATTTAGCTTTTACTGGAAATGCCTTCTCCTGAGAAGGGGAAAAGAATGGAAAAAAAGGGAAAGATAATTTATGGCTTACTGTTCAAAACCTTCCTGGACCAACTTCACTTTTGCACTTTTTTTCACCTTCCAGCTCTGAAATAGAGACTGGCCTGAGCAGTATTAGGGCTCATCTATCCTGTCCTGAACTTCCCTGCTGAAACTGAAGGCATCAGCACAAAAGATCCCAAATACGGCTTGAACCTGGATCTTGCAGGGGGTGGGGACCTGCCAAGACTGAACTCAGTGCTCAAGCTTCAATAGCTCTGTAAGAATGTGGTTGAGAAAGGGAAAGGAGATTCATGTCTAATGAATGCAGTTTGAAATATATATTTTGAGACTTAAATGAATAGGTTTTTAGTTACAGTGTTGTGCAGAGAAGAGTAGATGTGGAACAACTGCTTACACAGACAGAAAACAGTCTCTCATTCTCTCACACTCTCTGGGTCCCTTAGGATGCAGTTGGACAGATGGATGCAAAAAAAGCCTAAGAAGACAGACAGAGAAAAGTTCTTATGTAATATAAATGTAATTAAATCCTCTAGTAATGAGGACAAGATCTTGTAATTGCACATTTGCTGGGCATGCTATTTACATCAATTACAGGGTTGCTAATTTAAAAATATTTATCAGGGACATCTTTCTAGTTGTATTCTTCCAGGGATTAGTATTCACAACATTTCTACATAAAACTATCTGGGAGAAAAATTGTAAAGTCTTTCAATTCATTTTAAATGTATTAAATTTCATTAAGTTTGCAGCAGATCGTTTTCAATGAAAGCATTTGGCAGTAGATACTGTTGTGACAATTTTTACAGTACCCTTACTATTACACTGTGTCTGTTGTATCTTGTATTTCCCATTAATATTTGTGACAAAGGAAACAACAAACAACTCAGAAATACAGTATTGGGTAGTTATTATGGTGTCTACTTGTACCTATGAAGTGTTTGCAAATATGAAATATACAGAAGGCTATAAAAAGTTACAAAGACACTTCCAAGAACCATAGAACCGTTTTCATAGAACCATGGAATCATGGAATGGGTTGGGTAGGATCGGACCTTAAAAATTGTCTAGTTCCAACCTCTCTGCTATGGGCAGGGACATCTTCCAGCTACACCAAGTTGCTCAAAGCCCCATCCATCATGGTCTGGAACACTTTCAGGAATGTGGCAGCCACAACTTCTCTGGGCAAACTTGTTCCAGTGCCTCACCAACCTCACAGTAAAGAATTTCTTCGTAATATCTAATCTAAACCTGATTTTTTCCAGTTTAAAGCCATTCCTCCTTGTCCTATTGCTTGAAGTAAGTTAGGTGTTTGTCATTTCCCACTGGATTTCAATGAGAATTGAAGACCTTGTTCCTTTCAGTATTTTAGAAAATCTCATCTAAGAGATGAGTTATGAGTTCCATTGTTGTTACACTGTATTTAATTAGGCTTCATAATAAGCCTAATAACAAGGTTAGGGAAGTACCATATATTTTGCTGGAAGTTCATGGAGAACAACAAGCCTGTGGCCTGAGGCAGCCACTGAGTTGGTGTGTGGGTTCTAGCCTGACAGAAATGGCTGCAATCTGCCTCACTCAGGCAAAAAGCAGCACTTAGGCACAACTGCTCTGACAACAAAGGATGACAGCAGTTTCAGGGCCTGGCAGGTGGAATAGTTGTCCTAGCGTCTGTATCAGGAGACTGAGCCTTGACCAACATGCTACTCTGGAGCCCACCCTTTGTCTTGCCTAAGCAGAGCCTTTTCAGTTTTCTCCAATGCAGAACAGAGCAGAATGTAGCAGGATGGGACATAACTTTATCTGGGAATTTTTGAGGCTGCAGTCATGATCATGAGATACCATTCATCAAATGAGTCAACATCCGGAGTTATCACTTAGGCCCTGAGAAAACTTTAGCATTAAAAAGATTTATGCCAGAGAACATATGATTTGATTTACAATACATTGTTATATCTGATAAAAAGAAGTGCAGAGCAGTTGCCAAGAAAAGAGCAACAAGGAGCAAAAACAGTGCAACAAAACTGTTTTCATTCAGTTCACCTTTAAGAACTGGGCTAAATATCTACAAAGAATTCCCACTTATATTTATCCCAAACATGTAAAATGCTCCTTTCTGATCACTACAGAGCCTTTGCAGGATTTGCCCAGGTTTTCTTAGAGTGCTTTTGCCTACATGAAATGGCAAGGTTTCAAGTACTTCTAAACAGTTTCAAATTCAAATTATTTACTAGAGAATGAAACAATTTCAAGTCTCATTTGTGCAAGGTATAACTCAGACAAAAAAATACAGTAAAATACAGTGAGATTTATAAAACAAGAGCTTTATGGGATATCACAGAGCAAAACTATCAGAATATTTGGGAACAAAATGGTTAGGAACCTTTTTAGATTTAGCTCAAGAGGATTTCCTAGAAAGATACAATTTATGAAACAGAGAGTTGGTTGCATCTTCATCTAATGAAGAAATATAGCTGTTCTGCATGTGATCTGGACAAACATAACTGAAAGGAGAAGCAATTCTCTCTTAGGACAAAGACACCCTGGTTTCAGCAGAGGGTTTCCTGGCCAAGAACAGCTGAACCGAGTCTGCCTGTGTAAACCATGACTGTAGCAAATAGTGACTATTACAGAGCATGTCAACAGCTAGCAGTGATGCTATTCAAAGGTTTTATTTCTAATCCCTGCATCTGATATGGTCCAGTGTTCTCTCAACAGTAAGAAGAGGTTTTCTAAGCAGCCACACTGAAAAGTAAAGCTCTATTGCAATGGATCATTTTCCTTTCTTTTTGTTTCTAGTCCATTTTTTAGAGCTTTATTTCACTTTATTGCACAACATACGTCCTTCTAAAAGAAAAGCCTATAGAACGAGACATTTTACTCACTTGCTGGAAGTGTCATGACTACAGCTTACAAGGATAAGTAAGAGTTTGACTCTTAAATGTGTTCTGCCAACAAAAAATTAAGGCACTGGCATAAATGTAATCTGTTTGTAATACTTAAAATTTTCTAGTAAATAGGAAATGGTTTTCCACATTTGCACATCACACAGTATATGAGACTTAAATTTATGGTTGTTGCTTTCCCAGGAAAGCATTATTTCATAGTGTTAGAACTGAGTAAAAATGTGAATCATGTCCACTAATTGATGTTTGCTTTAAGATAATTTTCCAGAATTAGTGATTATAAAACCTTACATTAGAATTAGAGATCACAAGATCTCATATCATAAAATAGGAAAATACAGTAGTCCAGTCCTGGTTTATCTTATTGTAAAGAGCTAGTGAAATTCAGATTTACTCTGGGTCTGAAATGCCATAATTATTAGGTTTCTAAATCTGGGTATCAATTTGAGCTTTTCTATTTTTCATCATTATAACTTAACACTAGGAACTTTTCTATTACATTTTCTAAGGGATTAGAAGACATAACTTTTCATTAACCTGGAATACTGGGATGAGATGAAAATGCATTTCTCTAAACGACTGACTAACCTGGTTTAAGATGCAGGTGATAGTAATATGAAAGCATCAGAAAAGTATCTGAGAAGCTATTGCAATATCATAGTAGAGACATGAGACACATGAATGTAACTGTCTGAAAAATTGATAGCAGCAAGACAAAGGAATAAGATCAGGTTAAAATACTTCAGAACTCCACAGAGGACAAACTTTATGATGAATATTATGTTTTTTGAACCACAGAGTCAACTATGAATTTTGGAAAATTGAACAGATGATGAAATTGTTCACAAATGACACCAGTGAAGAAAATTTGACATTTATCTAAGCAATTTACCAAATTAATAAGTGAACATGTCCTTATTTAGGCTTTTTTTGTTTTTCTTATCATCTATCATTTAAATGGTAATGGTATCCTACCTGTACGATAATCAAAAAAGGAATAATTAAAGCAACTTTCTGTAGATTCTGTAGAATTATATTTACTTCTAAAAATAATATTAATAAAACTCTCCTCCCATTTTTTTTGCTTCCTCTCCTCAGTTGTGATTGAACTTTTTCTCCAGGGGTTAACTGGTTCATTCTTATATCAAGCAGATTTCAACTGAGCACACAACAGCCTAGAGTGCATTGTCCCTGGCACTGCTGGGGACCACGACAATATGTACAGACTTTTTGAAACAGAAATTCCCTTTAATCATATCATCTGCTTCATATAATCACTCTGGCCATTCTTCCACTGCCTAAATTATGTTATTACTAGACAGTAAATTAAGAAGAGGGGCCTAGCTCAGGTTCTGTACAAAGATGTATCTGTTCAAACATGTCTACCCTCCTGTCCTTTGTTCACTTTAATGTAAACCCTGTAAATCCACAATGTAGTCAGGACTAAAGGGATTTTCTCCAATCTATTTATCAGCTGTCACTGCTTTGACACTGATACCATCCCAAAGCACTAGGAAAGGAGTAATTTATGGAGGAGCTGAGTGTGCTTGACTAGAAGTGGCTCAGCATTGGCAGGATAGAGGAGTAATAAGGGTACTACGGTAAGTTCTCCAGTCATTAGGAAGAGTAAACATGTTTTTTCTGGAGCAGTGGAATGTATTTATAGTACAATTACAATTACAAACATTTAATATAATTTTTGAAAATTAATTCCCCATTTACTTCGCTCTGTGTTGCATTTTCAAAGTAGGAATTTCAAACACTGTAAGATCACCCATTTAAATCCAAAACATACCTTTACTTTTCATTTTGACTGTATCATACAATTCACCACAGACAGAGCTTCTCTCAGTTTAATCCTGTGTTGGATCTGTCTGGGATGGGGTTAGTTTTCTTCATAACAGCATGGTAGTCTGTTCTGAATTTGTGACTAAAACGGCATTGATGACACAGCAGCATTTTGACTGTTCCTGAGCAGTTCTTGTGCAACATCATGGCTTTGTCTTTTTCGAACTCAGCACCTCAATGAGTAGGTTTGGGATGCACAAGAAGTTGAGAGGTGATGCAAGCAGGACAGATGACCCTAACTGACAAAAGGCATATTCCATGCCGTATAACATTATGCTCAGCAATTGCTCAGTAATAAAACAAAATGCAGAGATTCTGGGATGATAGACATTGCTTGGACACTGTCTGGGCATCAATCTACTTGAGGGAGGTGATTTGCATTACTTATTTTCTCTCTTCTTCCTATTTCTGTTGTTTACTTAACTATCTATCTCTATTTCAAACTATGAGTTTTCTTAGTTTTGTTCTACCTATAATTTCTCCTGTCCCACTGGAGAAGGAGAGAGGGCGTAGGTGGTTGAATGGTGCTTAGCTACCTACTAGCTCTAATCTATAGCAGATCCTTAAAATGTTCACCGAATCTGACTTCAGCTACCAACAGCTATGGTTCAGATAGCAAAGCTAACAGAAGCATTTCTTCTCAGCTCCCTCTATAATCCATTGAGAGGTACAGGTAAGGATTCAACTTCCTTTCTCAGACAGCCATTCCAAGGGCTGACTTGCTCTTTGTCAGTCTCTTTCCTCCCACTGACTGAAGAAGGAACTTAGAAAGTACCTCAGGTGCTGACAGTAGTAAAGCCAGAGGACAAGTCTAGAGTTGGCATGGGCAAATTATTAGGTATCTGCTTCACTACACAGGCAGGTTTTGGATCCCTAACTTTAGATTGCCCACACAGGAATATGCATACATATGTGCTTTAATACATGATCTGTGTTTCTTGGAGGAGAGTCTGAGGCCGCAACTCCAGGGACAACTGTCCTACCTTTCTTGTAAGGTTCATGTACCAAAGCCATCAGATTAAACCAGATTAAAATCAAATGTTTGAAAACAAAGCCCTCCTCTAACCCAGCATATTTTCTCAACATTAATTCTTTGCTCCAGCTTTGCTCTTCAGTCCAAGCACTTTCCATAGCTCCCTCCATAACCACAGCTTTTGCAGAAGCTCTTCTGGGGCTATGGGTGGGCTCCCTGATGCAGGCTACCATGCACCTGCCCCATGTAACCCTGTGGGCTCTGGCAGTGCTGCAGGCTCACTGCCTGTTGTGGCAGGTTCTGGCAGCTTGGACTTCAGATATCCTCCCTCAGGTCTGTGTTTGTTGTCAGAAAAGAGGCAATTGCCTCATTTGCCCAGTTAATTATTCCTGAACCTCTGTCATGAACATAGTCTTCTATGCTATTACAAGGCCATGTCATTTTAGGAAAATATAATATGCTGTACACAGTAAGATGTGAGCAAACAAATTAAACAGTCTGTCAATGAGAATCAGACCTGCTGTGCATTTTTTCTGAGCATGAGTAATAAATTTGACGTGTGCATGAGGCATTTAACTTCTGCTGCATATGCAGCCCACATGAGAAGGGGAGGTTCAAGGGGTTCAACCAATGCTTCCCAGAACTTGTGCAGTTACACAGGGCTGGGCTGGCTGCATATGGTAATTCACTGCAGCATGCAGGATCATCACTTCCAACCAAGGCACGCAGCAGTCTGGAATCTTGGGACATATGACTGAGAGAATGCCTGGGGTCTGCAGATGAAAAGTCTGATAAAACCATCTGCCCTGCAAAGGCCACCAGTCAGCCTAGGCAAGTCCTATTTTTCCACTTCAAAAAGAGATTCAAGGTGAGAAATAAATATGCCCAGGGAAATCCCGGACACCTGATAGGCATTCCCAAGTTGGCTTCTGTGGTATCACAGCCACAGCTCTCTTGTTAGCACTACCCATCAACCTGTTGAAATCTTAGAGAGGTTTCTCTACACAAGGCCAAACAAGGTATTAACTGCAGTGTGCAGACAGTAATTTGATTAATGTTATGACAGGAACAATAGAAAGAGGTGTGTTGCCAAGCACTCTTCTGAGTTGCAAAGAAAAGCAATGGAAACATGAGGCAAAATATTATTTTTGGATATTGAAGAGTGTATAGTATGGAATATTTTAGAATTCGTTTGTATTTGTTCGGCAGCTTGTTTGTTTGGGACAGATAACATCTGGATTTTGTTTTGTGTTTTTTCTTCTTACTACATTTTTTGGCTTTTAGACGTGAAACAGCGTGAACGGAAAATTAGGAGGAAAAAGTTATTTCCATACTCTGAGAGCTCTTCTTTCCCCTTTACGTCTCTTTCTTTCCTCTTCAGATTTTCTGCACATCTGTGTTAAAAACTCAGTGCTGAGCATGGAAGATAATACAGTCTCCTCTAACTGAACAAGAATGTCTCTTAGATATCACTGCTGACTGTTTGGATTGAAAGTGCATTAATAAGAAGAAAATAGGGGATATGCTGAACTTAAAAAGAAAAAAAAAAAAAAGGAAAAAAAAGACTGATGAGTAGGAAAAAAAGATTAAAAAAATTTTTTGCCCTGGAGGTTCCTGCTGTGCCTCTGATGCTCATCAGTAACATTTTAGAGTGATAATCTCAAAACTATCCCTATGAGGGTCACAAATGGAGCAGTGAGTACTATGAATTAGTAATGATAGCTGTGTATCAGTTGCTAAACTTTGAACTCAGGTCCTAAAATGCATAGTCACAGTGCACATGCAAAAGAATCATCTTCCCTACAAAACAAAATCAGGTTATAAGTATGAGTAGCTAATATTCTGTGAACATGTCATGCTCTTTTAGACCACTTTTCTGTTTCAAATCCCTGAGAAAGTGACACCATGAGCAGCTCTCTGCTTTGTTCATATACATGACATAGTTGGGTTTTTCAGATATTTTTCTTACCAGAGATCATGCTGGTAAAATATGTGCATTAAGGGTAAAATTTCTCCCCTCATAATTACTATATTTGGTACAGTAAAGAATTTTTTTTTTCCTTAGAACATGACCATGTGCAGTGCAGCTCTTTTAACTGTTCCTGCTTTGTTTTCTGTCCCTTAGACAGTTCCCATACTGGAGAGCTCCTGGAAATAATTTTGGAGTCAGAAATTCTTTCTATGTAAAAAATTTGAGACTTCCTGCAGCTGTGGGATATAAGCCAGCAGACAGGAGATTTGGACTTGCTTGCCAACTCCTGTACAGTGCATGGCAGAAGAAAGGTCCATAATACCATCAAAGTTTGATGTGAAGGTTTTCCACTTTAAAAACAAAGTAGAAATGAGTGTTTAATACTAGAACAGAAAGAGAAGTAAAAATGTGATCTGGTTATTCAGGGCAGTTATGTATGTAGCTTTTTCACATGGATTTCCATGAAGAGGAAACAGTATCAGATGTGGCACATGGCCCACTTACTCCTCTGTCTGGCATGTCTCTTTTCCTTATCCACTCCACAGCCTGGACCTGGACCACACATAAGGGCTTATCAGATTGATAGTACCACATGAGCATCCCAAGTTCCCATTCCAGACAAAAGCGACAACTGTTCCCAGAATGGCTCCTCCCAGAACAACCTCAGGGGGACATGGTCTGCCCTGGAGATGGGAAAATATGCCAGTGGAGTCATAGGGGGTTAACATTTCTGTTAGCAAGATTGGAAAAAACATACTCGTTATGAGTGAAATTTGAGCTCTAGGAAAAGTCAAGAAGAGGTTGATGTTAGTTTCAGTGATGACAGGATTTAACTCTGTGTCCTTATTGTCGAATTTAAAAGGGTTTTTTAGGTAAATGCAGTAAAAAAATCATAAACATAAATCAAAATAACTTTGATTTCCATAGTGAAATTTCCATTAGCAGCTAAACATGAACTTTCAAATTGACACCATGCTATTATTTCTCATCTGGAAATCTTAGCTGAGGTTGCTATTCATTCAGGAGTCTCTTCATGTCCTATCACTTTACACATTCTAGATTTCCCTAAGACATATATTTTAAACGCATTTAAAACTAATTTAAAATGCAAATACAAAACTGGACAAAGACAAGGCCAAGGGTAATGGTATCCAAGCTCAGCATGTGTGGCAAGAAAATGTATGAGGAGAAGAGTATTTATGATTAATAGGTCCAAAAATACCTTTGTAAAAGGAAATAAGATATTTAGGTATCGGATTGGAGTAGTAATTTAACCTTTGGCAGTTCCATCATGGACTTTTGACTATGGACCTCAAACGAAGGGCTCTGGTAAAGCAAATGAGGACCAAACGTCAGTGTCTGATAGGACAGGCAGCTGGACGTTTTCCTTCCTTCAGTGAGATCTGCTCCAGCCATACTGCACCACAGCTCATTCTTGCTGCTGTTGTGCCATGTCCCACTCCGTCTCCCAAATGCCATGAGAACAAGCAGCAGAAGCAAACATAAACATTTATTCCTTGCCTCATAACAAATTCATAGTGTTTAGCTAAGGTTAAAACACTTAGGTATATGCTTTTTATATGTTTGTTGCTGTGGCTTTGCTTTATGCTAAATAATATTTTTATCTATCTTGAACTTCAGAAGTGGATTTAAGGGTGGGGAGGAGATGGTGATCTAATGTGCCTCATCAGGGACATATTTCTCATTTCCTCAAAGAAGGAGAAAATGCAGTGAATCTTTTAAAATGTCTTTCATTACAGAAGCTAACTACTCAGGAAAGGGTCTGCTGGGCCTCAGGAGAATGAGTCAATAATAGTATTTAACATTTAGGCCTTAACTCAGCACTTTGCTAATACATGCTATTCAGTGCAGTGCTTTCTGAAGTGAGGTAGAAGTTAACCTAACCATTGAGTCCACCATTAATTTGCAGATGACACCAAGCTGGGGCGGAGTGTCGATCAGCTGGAAGGCAGGAGGGCTCTGCGGAGGGACCTGGACAGACTGGAGAGTTGAGCTGATTCCAACAGGATGAGGTTCAACAAGGCCAAGTGCCGGCTCCTGCACTTTGGCCACAACAACCCCCTGCAGCGCTACAGGCTGGGG
>JAWWLV010000121.1:40706955-40721965 GCA_035041135.1 Platyrinchus mystaceus
GCCAGGTGGGGGTTGGTCTCTTTTCCCAGGCAGCTATCAGTAAGACAAGAAGGCATGGTCTCAAGCACTGCCAGGGGAGGTTTAGGTTAGATATTAATAACTGTGGTGGTAGTGGATCAAGGGTTGGACTTGATGATCTCAGAGGTTCTTTCCAACCCATCCGATTCTATGATTCTATGATTCAGCATCCAAAGACACAGTACCAGAAACTTTTGGTCAACAATTGTCTAGCATCTGCTACACCTACTTAAAGGCATCTACTGCTCCTTGCTGGTGCTTAGGTATTATGGCCAACAGTGTTTAGTCTATACAGTCATGAAGGCTTTTTTCTGCTGCCCCTACACAGGCTTCTTCATTGGAGATGTGCTGGGTTGTCCAAGGGATCCACATGGGGCTGGTAAATATGTGCAGGACCTATAGGAGATCAGTGCCTTGCTGGGGGTTAGATGGGATGCCTTGTGGCATTAAATGCCCATGTGCAAGCAGCTGTATGGATGTTGATGAATTGGAAAGGTATTCAGCTAACTGTTGCCAAGTATCTGTCATAGGGTCAGGTTAATTATTCCATATGGATTCCATTGATTTTATTGACTGGATTGCCAATGAGTGCTCAGTCAGGTACAGAAGCCTGAATAAAGCTGGAGCTGAATCCCACTCTCACTGAGCACAGTTCAGAATAGTTTATTCAGATCTTTCTTGATCTTAACCCTGTTTTATTGCAATGGAGACATGGATTCTCTTTCCTACTTAGAAAACAGAGGCAAGATCTCAGTTTTTCAGTTCTCTGTGCTTTTGATCACTTAGGTATTGAGTATCTAAGAATTTGTTTTCACCTTAGAATGTCTAAAAGCAGAGCTAGCCTTAATTCTAAATGTCATATTTGACCTCTTTAATTTGGGAAAATTCAGATTTCTAAATAGCCACATCTGCTTTTAGCATATGTCCACAGATGGGTCTCAGCCTCCATGTCCACATGCCACAGGCTGGATTCCCCTGGCCAGGACATGTGCCCAGGCTGTGTGCAAACTCAGCACTTCCTGGCCAAGAGAATGTTGACTGCCATGACCAAACCTCTGCTGCCTTCCCTCTTGCTGTCTGAGCTATATCCTGACATCTCCTAGTACGTAATTAATTGTCTCAGCTACAGTGCTATCCAGCTGCAGGATTTTTACCCAAATGACTCATTAACCCCTCTGCCAAGAAGGTTTTTTTTTTTCCTTCTTTGTTTTGTTTTGCTCTGTTTTGTTTCTGCGTAACAGACAGCGAAACAGATTCCTGTATGTTGGGCAACTGTACCAGATTCAAATCTTTCTCAGAAGGAAGTCTTAAGACAAAGAAACATCAATTACACATGTCTTTACTTTGTCGCTATGCAAGACCACTTTCCCAGATTTTGGTGTTCCTGGTCCATGACTACAGTCCACATTCTTCCAAAGTGTGCTTTCCTCAGCTATGGAACACATACCTAGTTTACACAGTCTTACACTCCCTTGCCACAGGCCGTTTCTGCACCATTGTTAAAAATATCCCTAGCGTAGACATTGATAATGCAAACAGTCGGGAATCAAATGCATAGCTTTACAGAAAAGCATTAAGACAGATGATTCTATTGGCAGAGGTGTGCAGCAGTCTCATCTTACTTAGATTTCAGGCTTTGTTTGCCTTGGATGAACTAACTGTTCCTAAATCCCCCAAAGTGACATTTATGCACGAACAAAGCAGCCTAAGGTACTGCACTTCATTCTAGTTCTTTGAGAGGCGTTGATAAACACAGGTGAGCAGCCAGACAGGCAGTGACCTGAAACTTGTGATGAAATCAGATCTGAATGAGGGATCTATGGCCATCATCTTCATAGCATCCTTCACACAGAACAGAACCCACAGATAAAATTTATCCAAAGGCTCTGACTTCAAACTTGTGTAATGCACAGTTACCTAAAGTAAAATATATTTCAGGGCAATATGTGAGTAAGTATTAAACTTACTATACAAATACAAACACTTGGTATAGACACCACTTTCCAAATAACTTTTTTTTAATTGAATATTTCACTAGAGAAGATATATATTCACATGGGGTTTTGCCAGCTACCTGCAAGATAAACCTACACAATACAAGTAACATTAAAATCACCAGTGGCTTTAGCCATTGTCAGTGACTTGAATACATATTGCAATCCAAAACAAATAGGAAGCTCAGAGAAAAAGTTATAGTGGACATGACAGAATTTTCGTAGTGCTGAGAGAACAGAACTTCTATCAAAAATAGCATTTTTTAACCTAAAAAACCAAATAATTTAAAAAACCACAGGATGTGTCCTTGAATGCCTCTTGTATAGAAATTGGAAACAGCAAAAGGAACTACACAGCAAAATGTGGTACAACTCTGAATATGGAAAATATTGTTGTGAATCAGAAGGGGGTTAGGTTCAGACACAGACTTCCTTAGTTCTTTCACATGGCTGAAAATCATGAAATTATCTTCATGACCAATTATGAAATCTTTGTCTGTGGCTGAAAAGAAGTTTTTAGCTCTGAGTATTTCACACACATCAGGAGAGAAGAACTTTTAACTGAGTTGGGATTGGAGATTTTTTAATTGTTTTAAGGGCTGATGCAGATATTATGAAACAACAGATACATTTGCACTTTACAAGATTATGCATAATCTATTCCTTAAAGTCAGGAGTTTTTTCCCCTACAAGACAAAATATGACATACAGAAACAATCTTGCCCTGGATGATTTAACACAGCACATAAATGAGTTGCTGGGCACTGTAACACACTTTATTTTTATGCTGACTTGGATGAGAAAATATTTTAAATTTTTTCTCAATTCATCTTTTACTCTGAAGTTCAGCAATACAAAATTGACACTGTTCTACTCAAGATACCTGCTCTTTCCCCCTAACATCTTCTGATTTTCTGAATTCAGCGATTAAAAAAAAGTCATTTTCTCTTTTCTATTCCAGGCCACACTGTACAATCTCTTCAGTATGATTTTACATAAATTGTGATTCCAGAACCTTTATTGCTAACCCTGGAGCTAGAAAGAGCTCAGACAGACTTTTCAATTTTGTGATAAATATTTCAAGGTTCTTAGCCAGTTAAGACACAATCTTTTACTCATAATTAGAGTAGATTTTATATGGAACTCCTGAAAGACAATATATACATCCACAAATTAAAGACACTCAGAATGTTCAAACCATTCTAAAGTTCCGTTGCCATAAAAATATTAAGCTTTCTGAAAGAACACTACTGGTCTTTCATCTTTAATGTCCATGCAGAACTTTTGTCAGAACTTAAGTTACAGGTTTTTTTGTGAAATGAATATAAAATAGTCTTAAGCATTCAATGCACTTATACTTCTCTTAGTCAAAATGACACTTGTTATGTTAGGAGGCTAGAGAGTAGCTTGTACTATTCATACAATTATCTCCATGATCTTAGCATCAGTCCAGAGAGACAGACAGAAGATGGCAAAGTGTTCCTCTCTGGAATATTGGTAGCGTCTGTAAAAAAACAGTCATTCAGATTTTAGTTTAGTAGAGCTAATGCAGTATACCAAAATATTTCCAAAATTGCTAATAAATCTCTATTAAGACCTCCCAAGGCTTGTCTTCCAACCAGTTCTAATTTTCAAGTCCAAACTATTTTAAAAATGCTTATATGTTGTCAGTGGAATCTGATTTTTTTTTTTTTTATTCCCTAGGAGGCCTCATTTACACGGCTTCCTTGCTAATAAAAAATTGATAATTCTTCATCTTAAGTGCAGAAGTGAAAAAATACTTCTTACTGAGGAGATAATATTCTGTTGACAGATCTATGGTAACTGAAGAAAACAATACACTGTCAACTGCAAAGCCACCCACACAGCTCCTGACGCTTCATCCTTTCTTTAGATCAACAACAAACAAAAGCCAAGTGACTTGATCTTTTTCTTGAGCAGGTCATTTACTTCTTAATCTTCCTAAGGTGAAATCCATCCTGTTGAAATGGGATTTACATCAGGTTTACACGCTACTTAGTCCTGCTTAAGTCCCGCTTGTGTTTAGGAAAATAAGTGACTCAGTTTTTGCACACGCCTTGTGCAGCCCACCAGAAGTAAGCAGTGGTTAGAGATCGTAGATAGCGATATCTGTCCTAATACAGGCAAAAATTCACAGAGTATGTACTGAGGGGTTTTTTCCTCTCCTGAAATTTATGGTTCCTCCTTGTGTCTGACCCAAGTACATCACATTATTTCAGGCTTCAGTGAAACTCTTTCTCCTTCCTCTCCCTTCCCCACTTTCACCTGGCTTACAGAAAAACTCCACATAAATGCAGTAGGGCAGTCACTGCTAGTAAAATTAATTTGGCTAATACCAACCTTGAAAGCTGAAAGCTGGAAATCTACTTTAAAATTGACAGAATTGAAATTTTCTCACAGCTGATCTGATTTGATCATGTTGCTTAGCAGCACTGACTGTATAACCAAGGTACAATGTGTCCCTAGTGAATTTCTACTTGGTTACCCACTTCTCAAATCAACTTTTGTGTGATCCAGTAAAGATATCAATTAGCTTATTTTTATAATTTTTTAAAAAGTTAAAATGACTTAATGTTTTCAGCAGCTTGACCTAAGCATAAACAGAAATCTTTCTGACAAACTTTAAGGAGTGCACAAAAATATATCATAGGGGTATGATTCAGTGAAAAATCAGAGCATAAATATATGCACTAGAGAAAGGAAAGAGTCCAGAAAAAAGCTGCATTTGTCGAATACTTATCAGTTGACCTCTTCTCCAAGAGTCAAGGCCAAATGCTTTTGGAACAATAGGTTAAGGTAAAACCTATTTTGCAGTTGCTGCTGTTTTGCTTGTAGTTGTTTGGGGTCCTCTTATAAAATCTCCTTATGCACATAAAAGAACCATGTGACTCCTTTACTAAATTGCATATTTGTAGTGAAATAGTTTGACATATAGACTCAGAGAAGCACAGATACGACTGATACAATTTCTGTTTGTTTGGTTTTCACGCATTTTTCAAAACTTGCCTAGATTGTTTGGTTGCTGCCTTGTATGACTGGGTAAGCTTACTTTTTTCCCAAGTCATAAGTTTTACTGTAAAAGAGAAAGATAATGTCGCTGCAGTAACCAAGACAGGAGAGGAGAGACAAAATATGCAAAATCTTGTCTCCATACAGCTTAAATTCTATAGAGGAACTTATCAGGGGAAAATAATTCTTTTTTTTAGTAAATTTCATGTCAGCTAGAATTTTTAACTGTATTCCAGTAATAACTTATTTATTCATTGAAATTTATTTAAGCTTTTGTGGGTTTTTTGACTAATGGACTTGGAAACTGCCATGCCATTTTTCAGCTTCATGTTACAGCAAAACCAGAAGGATGATGAGGGTACTATTTTATCATCTCTGCACTTTTCTGTATTTTTACTTTCATTCCCTGTAAGTATCAAACAGCTATATTGGCTTGGCACACAAATATTTTATCCAGTAGTAATTAGGAGTAACAATGGGCTGTCATCTGGGTGCTTCAGACTATCCTAATCAAAACCCCAGGTGCCTGGGAGTTAGATCACAGCATGAAACCAAAGCAAGATTTGAGTTCAGCCCCAGTGGACCTTCAGAGAAACAACACCTCTGTTTGGACTACTAAAGGCAGGGAAAAAGTGGAAGAGGGGCAGACAGATCTGCCACTTCAGGGAGGGGCACATTACTTCGTTGGTTTCAAGGATGGCAGACAGGATATTCTAATTTTTCTCTGTCCTGTGGTCTGACATCTCATTGGCAGCAGCAAGTCATGAGACTTGCTTCTGAAGTGTATCTGCTGGTTTCATTTCATTCAGAGACATCAGGTTCACACACACCAGGATGACTCTGCAGCAAGAACCACAACATGAATAGTGAGAGTTATCAGGAAATTCCCATCAAAAGCACACACATCTCATCTACAACACTAAAATCTGTCTGAGTTCATGTCCTAGGGTTTTCAATTAGACCTTGGAAAATTCCACAGATATGGTCAGGAGGGAATAAAGTGATCTAAAACAATAGTCCCTCTCTCCTTCACTCACTGAAGCACTACAGGGAAGGTTAACGATAGAACTAGGCATTATTCTACTCTTCCCATCTCAAGGAGTTCCACAATAGAGAGAAAAATATGTGTTACAACTGTACTGAGGATTGGTTATAGCACTAAACATTTTCTCAGGGACCTTCAGGAATTGATATGGTTGCGAACATATGCCCTCTACCCAGCTAACTTTTTCCTTCTGTTCCTGAGCAAGCTCACCTTTCCAACCGAAGAGAAAGTTTATTCAGTTCACCATCATTCCTCATGTCTTTTCTTTTTCCTTTCATACACACCATTGCTCTAGCTCACATTTGATATGCTGTCTAAGATAGAGTAAATAAAATTCTAGCCAATACACTGATGGATAAAAGCTAGAATAACTAAAAAAAATAATTTTGAAACAACAGATTTGCAAATCATCATGTGTCTTATGCACTTTTATCCTTTCATGAACCCGTTTTTTTCCACTGCAGGACCTTTCAAGAGAAGACTGTCTCTTACCCTCTATTTACAGAATCAGTCCTAATCATCACCAGAACCTCCAAGGACTGCTGCATTGTAAACAATAAACAAAACAATAATGCACAAAAGAGAAGAATGTATCTATTAGACAGAATGATTTAGTTCTTCTATTGTTATTGCATAAATTTAATCAGATATTACTAAAATTTTTCATTCAAGTTTTCATTGCCAAGAAAGCTTTGGTAGATCCTTTTGACCCAGACAAAACAATTACAGAATTGTCTGAACTATAAATATTCATGTTTCTTTCTTTAACCTTGGCTTGCATTTCTTTTTCCTCTGCTTAAGCAATACTATTTCATTCTAAAAGGTTTAAGGGGAGTGAATAACAAAATTAATAAGTAAAATAAATATAAAATAGATACATAACAGTACCCCCCTATGGTTTATTTAACCTTCACTAGTCATGAGGAAAGAGTTCTGAATTCTTACAAAGGTTATACCCCTTGGGCAGATTTCCAAAGATTATGAAGGTTGAGACTATAGACTTAACATGAATTAATAGCTAGTGTTCTGCAACCCCCTCACAATATGATGCGTTTGTGTGCTTATGAAGCAACTTGGGAGGTTAATGAGTAGAAGTGCATACTCCCATTTAAACTAATTCTATTTACAAAAATAAAAATTAGCACATTGTCTGCATCTTTGCTTTTGGGCATTTAATAAAATATGTAAACTGTTTCCTGATTACTATTATCCACTGATACCTAAATAATATCAAACACTAGGTATTCCATGACACTTTTTTCTGACAGATTTTTCTATTACCCAATTCCCTACGACCCCAATCCCACCCCTACCCTCAAAGTTCTTTGGTTACAGGCCCATAACCTGAGGCCAGGTGATTTATCTGCCAGTGCTCATATTAAGAACTTCTCTTGCCATATCAAGTGGAAACTATAAATGATGTTGAAACACCTTGTTAAACCATAAATATCATTGATAGGTAGGAACTATCTCACAGAAATTAGGCATGTCACAACTGTCTTAGGCCACAAGTTCATAGAATCATATATTCAATACTTACTAACAATGTAAATATATACACAGCTACAAAATTAACCATATTTTACAGTAAGAAGAGGCTATTACAAAGACTTTTTGCACCCTTGAGAACACAGTTAGACCACTGATGTGCAGCTGAACCTGGTTGCTGTGGAGTCCTTGGTTCATGCTCAACCCCTGCAACAGCTGTGCAGGGTACAGAGTGGTTCCTCCATCCATCCATCCAAACAATACTGCTGGGCTGAGGTTTCATTTCTGAGTGTGCACCAGTAAAAGCAGAGATGAGTGCCATGAAAATGGGGAAACAATTTTATGACTTTTTAAACAAAACACTGATGTTTCTCCATTACAGAACTTCTTGAAAGAAAAGGATGAAGACTTCTTGAACAGCACAGCCTGCGTCAATAGCATAACTTGTCTGAAAAAGCTGAAGATCATTTCCAGTGGGATGCCAGCAAAGCTGAAGCTCCATTTCAACACAGCATCCCAGTTAATTCCCTAGTGAAGAAGCGGCAGAAATTCAGGCAGCGGGATGACTGCTGTCCTGCTGGAAGGTAACGCTTGGTATTGAAAAAGCAGAGGGAGGGGAGGGAGGAGGCAGGGAAATAGCTCTAGGGAACACATGCTGGCTCTAATTCCTATGTGGGATTAAGCATTTTATGTTCTGGTTTCTGACAAAGAAAGCATGAATGCAACTGTAACTGATCTGTATGGCTTAAAGAAACCTTTCACACCGTCTGCAGCTCTGAACCACCTGGTCTGGCAGGCAGGACTGCTTTTGTGCTTCACTAAAAGACCACCAAACCTGGTATGAACCACAAATTATCTCAAATTTTACAGAAGAATCAGCCCTGCCAAGACTATCACACCAGAGAAGTTCAGAATAACGTTTGTGTGCATCTAAATATCAATTTCTCAGGGCCCTGTGTGGCCTGCCTCCTTCCTTCCCTTCCTCTCTCTCCCTCCCTCTCTCCTAGAAGTTTAGCCGACCGTAGGCAGGGCTGTTGCCTATGGCAAAAGCTGCTGTGAGGGAAGAACAGGAAAATGCCCTGGCCAGAGCTGTGTAACCTTTCTTTGGGGGCTGCCTCAGATGATGCCTCAGTCTCACCATGTTTTCCTACACTCACATCTGACCCTGGCTCCCCCCATCAGGCTCATATCCTGACCCCCACCTGCCGGCCCATGTCCTGGCCCATTCTCAGCCCATCACCATCTCCAGGGAGGTGACTGATGCCTGGTGCCCCAGTGCTCCCAGCTGCCCAGCTTCTCCTTGGGGAATAGGATGGACCCTGGCTCCTTAGCTATGCCCCAATGGACCCCCATGGTCAGGCCCACCACCCCAGGGACCACAGAATCACAGAATATGCTGAGTTGGAAGGGACCCACAAGGATCGTCAAGTGCAACTCCTAGCCTTGCACCCACTCCCAAGTCTATGAGCCCTAGCCCTGAGCATAGGACCCAGCCTTCTCCTCACAGAGATTTGGGCCACAAGCATTAGGACTACAAGATAACCATGATGGGACTTAGCTATCAAAGAGTCTCACTTTTCTGAAGAAATCTAGCCTAACAGATTTTGAGGAGAATAGCATTAAAAAAAAGTGTCCCTTTCATCAAGATGCACAACTTAGCTGCCAGTAAAAATGAAAATAATATCCTGTACACACAGTCATTGGCTATGGGATTTAAAACACTAAAAGTAATCTCATTGTCCCAGTTCTGGCCTCAGTAAACACTTGTTATGTATTAGAAAGAACCCAGAACAACTAATATCAATATTGATTCAGAAAGAACAACCATCTTAAAGCATTCTTATGGGCAAAACTGCCTCATTATTTACTTTACAAGCTTCAGGACTAGGATTTCTAAAGCTCTTTTTCAGTCTGCTTTGAAAGTGACAACACACCCCATCTTTCCTGCAGGGCTTCCCTATTTTTCAAGACCTCATCACCTAATGCTTATACATAATGGAGCTGTTTAACTGTGGCAATAGGTGGTCTAATGAAATATTACCACACATTTCTTCAAGGGCTCCTTTGGCTTCTTGTGTCATTTATCCTTCTCCAAATCATAGTGTTTACTTTGGACTCTTTTTCTGGAATTGGTCCTCAGTGCCTGATTGATTTGATGAATCACTGGGCTGCCAGTGACCTTTGACCCCACTCAAGAACAGAAATGTTTCTCTGAGGCTGGCAGCCTGTGTTCGCTCTTGGCACTGCTCCAGGTTTCCTCTGAGGAGCAGCTCTTTGATGACACGTAGTCTGCTTGGAGCAGGCCTGTTGACATCACTGGAATTGGCTTCCCTCGCAAACTGGCGGTAGGAGATACAATTCAAGGAGATTTGAAAGGCACAGGAGGATGGGGGAAGGGATGGTCTTCTGCAAGTCGCTGATCAAATGGCTTGTTTCTTCTCCAGAGTAAGAAACAGTTCTCTTCAAACTGGTGCAAGGGCTTTTAGGCCATCGGCCTGTGTGCAGCTGGGACTCCAGCGGAGTTGCTGTTGTCTGCTTAGTAACAACAATTGTTCTCAGTTAGGAACTTCAGAAAACAGCATGTGTTTGGAGAGGCAGGACGATGCTGTTGCTGTTGCAAAGTACAGAGTATCCTCATCTCCCCACTGACTGCAGTGGGAGCTGAGAGCTCTCAGCACTTTGTTGGCAGTGATCATCACCTCGTGATTAGGTCCACGCACAATTAAGGCTTTCAGATATTCCCACACTGAAGTGATGAAGAGTTGCAAACATGAGGTTCTGATTCTCACTACTGTTATGAAGTGTGACTATTGAAACATTTATTTCCACTTTCAGTGTTTGTCCATATGTGTACTCCACTATGGGTATGAACACAGTGTGGGGTTGCAATTTGAAATCTTTGGCCAGCAGGATCTTCTGGGGACATTCCTATTTCCCATATGCCAATCTCCTGTGATGACAAAAGTGTAAAGGGCAGTTCAGGTATAATAGCAGTTTCTTCTCAGCACCCGTGTTCTCCACAGATAATCACTGGTATTGTAGTCAATAGATGCAATAGTGTTAGCTTAACGTGCTAATTAGGTAGCTATTCCCTGAAAGTTCTTTAATCAGATTTAGAAATCAAATGAGATTCCTCCTTTGGGATAAGCTGTTTTGAGATTGCTGTTTTGAAACAATGCCCACCTTTTAAGACAGAATCAGTTCTTGCTTGAAGAATCCACTTTTTTACCAAGAAGGACCTCAGAAACTGAAACAAGTATTTAAATATGCTCTTTTCCTTTCTTTTTTTTTTCTTTTTTTTAAATTTTCTCACACCCTTCCCTATTCAGTCCAACTAACCCCATCTGAAACCTCACAGTTTAGAGTAACAATTCCTCCACAGTTCTGTGTTCTCAGGATTCATACTCACTTCTCCTGGTTCAGGAAGCTCTTCTCACCCTCATAATTTTTATCCTGAAGGAATTATCACTCTTGAAGGGTGTGTTTTTAGGACAATGGTAACCAAACATGCAATCTAAATGAAAGAGGTCTCTTCAATCAACTTTGCTAAAGAGATCTAATTGGTTTATTCAATCTTGTACCAAAGGGCCTCTGCGCAGAGAAGTATGGACTTCAGGAAATGCAAGAGACCTAGCAGTCTGTAATTTGTAGCCAGGTCCTTACCTAATTATCCATGTGGAGACTGGAATAACTGCTAGCTTTGCTTACAGAGATCAGTGGCTTTGCTAAGTTCAATAATATAAAGGGAATCAACACTATATGCTTTTGCTTCTTTAACCTATGTCCGTCCTAGTCCAGAATGGAATGCACAGCACTAAGTTCACAGTGATAAAGGATATCCAGATTTAAAAAGAACAAGTTATTCCTGCTCTCAAATGGGTTGACCATTCCTCTAGTACACATGTAAGATGTCTGATGCAGACAAGTGGAAAAGCAAACAGCTGTCCAAACAGAAAGTATGTTGCAAAGAATTTGGGCAGAATTGTAGAGAAAAGCACCCTACGTGAGAGGTGATCACAAACTAAACTTTTGAAAAAATAAAAACTTCATACTGGATATTTCTGAACTGGAGCATGGTTTTGCAAGACACATGATGCAATCCTTCTGCTCTGCTTGTAATCAGATTTGGGTCCCATGCATGTTAAAAATACAGAACACCTGAAAACAGTCCAGTGAAAAACAAGAAAAGTATTTTGAGCCCTATAATTTATAACTTATGAGAAGAGATTGATACTGGCTTGCTTGGGAGGAAGGGATTTAGAAAAAAAAGTAGGTTAGCTTTCATAAACCGTATTTCTGACTTACCTTTCCTTATAGTAGGAAAAATCACAGACAACATATTAGGAGTCAAAAATCCAGGACATTATTTCACTGCCAACTATAATTACAGTAAAAGATCAGTCAGGGGAATATTAACAGATGTTTTTAAAATGAGAAATTAGGAAATATGTTCAGCTCCTTTGAGCTTATTTTCTTTTGTAGAATGAAATGAATGAAGAGTCACTGTGTGCTTCAGCAATTCATGTACCAGTGAGAAGTGGAAAAATTCAGCTAGGCCATTCAGGCAAAATAAGTGCTAATCTTGGATAAAAAAGTTTCTTAACCAATTAAATTTTCTAAGTTTAAATGCATGTAAATACTGAAATAGACACAGAGTCAGACAGGATTAGTTTCCTTAGTTCTGGATTAAAATGCTTTGTGAAGCAATGAACCAAAGTTGAGTTGATCAAAATATTTGCAGGTTCTGGGGATGCAAAAATCAGTTAATAATTATGCAATTCCATATATTTATGGTTGGTTGATTCATTGGTTGGAGTGTGGCATACATGTTTTCTTCTGTATGTCAAGAAGGAAGATAAAAACACCATGATCTACTAAGAGGCTATAAGGAGCAAAAGTGGCATGAAAGACGTTATGAAGTCTGCCAGGGAACTACCATATTGTTTTACTATTTCAAACTATTTTTTGTTGAAATATAAGTAGCAGGTCCTTGAATGGCACGATTTTTTTCCCCCTAAGTCTTTCCTAGATGCATACCTGTTACTTTTATTCATTTTACCATAGACATCAATGTCTGTGTCCATCAACACGGAGGAAGACAATTAGTTTAAAAGATCTTACCTGCTAGAGGACAAACTAAACTCATTCCTTTTGCCTTTTCAAATCCTGACTAAGACTTCACATTAGATGCTAATGAGAAAAAACAAAAACTGGCATTTTTGAAAATTGTGTTTTGTTCTCTGTTCCTCAGTGACCTTCTGTGGAAATCTGGGGAAAACCCCTTACCAGTCTATTACACCATTTTCCATCTGTCCTTCCCTCCTCTTATGACTTTCATACAGGCTTGCACCTGTGTACCACACAGGCCACTTAACAGGTTTCCCAGGACAACAAAATGCATCTTAAACTGTGCTTGTGCAGTACCTAGCAAGTTATCCATGAAGCTTAACTAGAGCTTTCAGTACTGATATAGAACAAAGAACAACAACTTGTTTTTGTTTGTTTTAAATTAATGTAAATGGGCCACTCATGAGGGGTCTCCAGGGACACAGGCAACTCCATGGGCACTGGTGACTCACTTCTAGTCCATTTTTGGTTTTTAGCTCAATTTTGCCCCATGAGATTTATACTTCTAACACATGAAAGAGATTAGAAACCTGCTAATTATAAGAAAAGATTTCAGTGTTTTTGTGACTTACTAGTAAAAAGAGAATCCATATGGAATCTCAATCAAACATATTGATGTAAAAAATCTTATGTACTTAATAAACTTTGAAATGTCTGTCAAATTCAGCTCTGTCAAGTCAATTAAAATTGGCCAATGAACTTAAAACTTCTGTTAGTCATTTACTAGCAGATGATAGACAGATGGTTGCACCACCTTCATTTCTTTGAGAAACCAGGATTAGTAAAAATCCTACTTCGAGTACTAGTTAATTTTTCACTGTAAAATTGATACAAATCATGGTCTGTATCCTCAATGGCTTACTTTTTTGACTGCTTGGGTTTATTTTTTTTATTTTATACTTTTCTTACTTAAACTGCAGTCAAGGCAAATGATTTTCAGTCAGGTGGAAGTCTTTGAGAAGAAGCATCATCATGATGCTCTTCAATTGTTTGATTTTCTGATGGAGAGCACATGTCTTGGGACTAATCGGGTAGTTCTGGTAATGGTCAAACCCAGTGCCAGCTCTAGACTTCTACTGGTCTAAATAGGACTACACTGACTTCCTGTGTCTGTCTAACAGCATAGCCAGGACCTTGTCTTCCTTCAGGACCTATGTAATTTGATAAGTCTGCATGTGGTACCAAGTATGGGTTAAATATAAGAAAACCATACAGGCTCACGCACATCCCTGCTTTAAAGTCAGATCTAGTCCAACACTGAAATCCCAACCTAGTTTCAGATATTCTTGTTCAGTCTAATTTGCTGTTGAAGCTTTGCCATTAACAAGGAGGCACCTGAATCCAGTGCTTCTAGCAGTCTATATAAGAGTTCCTTTATTTTTCCATCTATTAAATCATGTAGTGGCTGAGGTGGGAACGGACTGCTGGAAAATGTCTAGCCCAACCCCCCTGCTCCAAGGAGAGCCAGCTGGAACAGTTACTCAAAACTGATTTTTGGTTTAGTGATGAGGTTTCTCATATCCAAGCAATGACCTGTATATCACAGCAGCATTACTTAATGTTTAGGAGAGGACTTGTATCTATTCCAATATTGTTAATATCTCTAAAAGTAGCAATGTCAAGTGAATGCAGCTGCTATGATCCAAAATCACAGTCATTTGGGTCCTTCTGTCTGGTCAGAGTCTTTTTGCTTTAACTCAGAAATAGGTCATTATTGAATCATTCTATTTAAATGCCCCAGTGCAGGGATGTGAGTAAAGCAAAGGTCACCTTGGATGAAGTCAGTCCAGTGAACACAGGTAATCAATGCTGCTGAATCAATATGTTCAATCAATCGCTTGCTCCCATTTGTCTAGATAAAATTAAGTGCACCTTGAAAAACCTTTACGGAATGATTTTAGTTATACCCCACAAAGAGTGTGTAAGAGAAATGTTCTCACTTAAAGGCCATACCAAAAAAATATAGATATCTCTAGTGTTATATTCACTTATGAGTGAAACAGGAATGATGATTTCCTTCTGCATCCTGAAGAACATGTTTTATGAATTTATACCTCTTTTGTTTTGGGCTTGAACTTTTTAGCTTTACTTGTCTTATTTTATACATCTAAATTAAAATAAAAATTCTGTTCTAAGAAAGCCTGTTGTTCTTTACTAACTGAAAAGGAAGTATAGGTGTAGATATCCTGCTAAGCCTGTTAACACCTGTTAAACCAGGTGTAGATATCTAAAAAGTAAGTGGCCAGTCTTCGCAAACGAAGATCTGGGAAAGGTCTTTTTACCTTTCAAGCCTGCGCAATGGATTTTT
>JAWWLV010000121.1:40728360-40738980 GCA_035041135.1 Platyrinchus mystaceus
ATCTCATCCAGCTATCACTCAACTCCATAGCAAAACTCCCACTGAGCTGACCAAGATGAAGGTTTGGCCATTGACTGTGATAGTCTGTTCAGCTCCTGCCCCAGTTGTCTCCTCCTAGCAAGGAGCACACACATTCATGATGCTAATATTTGGGCTGCCTGATGTGCGAAATCACAGGTATAACACTTGGGTAGATGTTTTTCCTTCCTTTCTTGAAGAAAGTATGGCAGATGCATCACTCTTATAGTGGACAAATCCTTAAACGCTGTGAGTTCAGCTTAACTTTTCAGAAGTCAGTGGTTTATCCTAAGTTTATCCAAAACACCCATGTCTTAAAAGTTGTCAAGAAGTCTCATCAGAACTTAATTTCAGGGGAATTTCAGTATTTCCTGGTTTTATGGCTGTCTCAGAAACAGTAAGATACATAAAACATATCAAAAGCATTTTAAAGGGAAAGAAATTTATCACTGACCTTTAGCAGATGGGAACCTGATGCCCAGGGAAATGAAAAAAAATTTTAAAAATTTTGCCTAGTATCACTCATGAGTGAGTGGCAGAATCTACACCTGCTCTACTCAGTTTCCCCTTGTGAGAAAAAACAGCCCCTCCTCAGGGATTTCAGACCTTCTTCTTCCACATCCATATCTCTCTGGGAACCAGAAGTGCAGACGCTGCAAAATGTTTAAATACGTATTTTTCCCAGATTATGCAAATACTCCTAAATATCTTCAAAAGACTTAAAAAAAAGTAGTTAGAACAACTGACATAGTTTAGAGGATACCACTGCTATAGTGGACCTGCTCATTTATAGCATACTTTTTTTGGTCCTTCCCTCCCTGTTTTTCTGAGAGACGCTGTACTAGTACTGAAGTGCTGCTGTTACATTTCCACACATTTCCAGTCATTTTATGTCCCCATGTTTATTTTTGTGGTGTTTTGTTTGGTTGCCATCAAGAGATTTTTTTCCTCTAGAATCATAACTAAGTGTTCATGCTCATAACCCTCTAGCAGATCCATACCAGAGTTTAAAAGAAACTGTTGAGAAAGTGGATAACAGATTCTTGATCACTCTGTTACATGAATAATGTCAATCGTTGATGATCTTGCACCTCTTTACAGGAATAAACATTTGTTTAATGGATTCATAAAAAATTGTACTGAAGACTACATGGCTTTCTTGTATAATGTTCCAAGTACTCACAAGGGAATCAAAAGCCAAGGAAACCAAATAGCTGGGATATCTGTAAGACCAAGAAAAGTTAGAACTTGTGTCCATACCTCAAAACTTGCATTTTGACATGCTGGGCATCCTTACTTTTCCTAATCGTATTCAAATTCCCCTCCCTGCAAGCAGTTGATACTTAGAGGAAAGATTTCTCATGCTGAGAATTTTTTTTTGTATTTTATTCTGTTTGGTTTGTTATGTCTCACTCATTCCTGAAAATTTCCAGCAGGAAGACAATGCTCACTCACACCAGTGAATCCCAATGACTCAGATAGGACCCTCAGAAGCAGCAATTACAGAACGAGATATATTTGTTCAAACACATTGGCCAAGACACAGTACAGAGAAGCAGGACCAAAATTTCTCAGTAACAATGCTATAAATAAAATTTGTGATAGTTTGCCAGATAAAGACTTCATGGGGAATGATGTCTTGTCAGAGATACTGAGAAACCTACTCTTTACAACCTTAGAAGACGGTGATCTGCAACAAAGCAACAGACTTACTGGTTTGCTTGAAATGAATTGGCTTACAGCAAGGCAAGAGGCTTAACTGAGGGCTTTTGAGAATGGTAGATTTTCTTTAACAAAACATTTTTACTATAAAAAAGGTAAAGAGATTTTGGTTTATAAAACCTTTTTACAGTTTATTTCCTATTATTAATTTCTTAATATATATATATATAAAAATGAGGATCTGACTAAATGAATCAGGACGTTAATTGATAAAGTTACGTCCGTGTAAACAAATAAATAATTATTTACAATCTTTGGCAAAATAAAAGGAAATTTCATCACTGTCACTCTCTCACACACTCGCAAGGAAAAAAAAGAAAAAGAAATTTAAAAAATCATAAATAATTTACATAGAATAGGAAAATTATGATACAGTCCAAATATTAACATCTTCATCCCCACCCTGATGTCTCTCTCTGACAAAACAAAAAACCCTACACAGTTACTACTTATTACATTTAATGAAGTCACCCTACCTTCTTTCTTGGAACTTGGGGATGCCTCGAAACACCAAAAGAAACCGAAATATTTAAAAACCTCATGAAGAAGATTTTGGGAAAAAAAGCCCAACTCAACCAAAACCAAAAATAAAATAAAAAAAAAAGATAATATGAATACTACAAAATGTGCAATAAAGCCAGCAACTGTTGATTCTTTTCTAATGAATGTAGCAACAAAATCTATTTCAAGGGAGAAAAAGTTGATTCAACATTTAGCTCACTGTGCCCTAGAAGGCGGCAGAGGTACTGTATTCTTCCATTACTTAACCCATCTATGAATAAAATTACACCAGCACGTGTTCTTTTTGTGAACAAAGCTCATACAACTTAAACAAAATAAAAATGTTAAACATGTCTATACTATTGTATATCTGAGTAACTGTTGTATCTGTTTAGAATAAACACTGGTATCCCTTCAGCATTATTTAAGAAGTTCTATATACAGCAGACATAGGTAACAATACAAAATATTAAAATTAGGGTAACTGGATATATATTAAGGTTCCATTTGTAAATTATTTATTATTCATTTAACTTTAAAGTATACATGACTATAAACCATGAAACTATACTTAAGTGTAGGCCATGCTTTGACAATATCTACATATTGTGATATGCTTTAAAAATAGCTTTAAAATATCATTATTTGTGAATGTATTACTGATGCATTATATGACATGCTTTAAAATAAATTATCAGAGAAGGTAGCTCCGTGTGATAATCATAATAAATACTAACAAAATATTTATAAATGGAACCTTAAATTCATATGTTACCAAATTAAGTAATAGTGGCGTTGCCACCTTTTCAAAAACCCACATCAGGATTCAGGATGTCAATGTGCTTTTTGCAGCAGAGGTGGAAAAGTGGTTCAGGTTCATTTTGCTCCACATAGTCATGGTATGTTCTTTATTACAAGGCAATGCAGAATATGATGAAAACAGAGCAACTGGAAGTAATTTTTTGAAAGTCAGACAATAGTGATAGCTTTGGATGTTTAGGTGAATCACTCTTCCCTTTCACATGAAGCCTCTACTAGAGAATGCTCTGAGTTACAAATTTGACAATTCTACCAACTGTAATTTTAGTGGATGTTACTAAGAGCATCCTCGTCAGCTAAACCCCTTTTTGAATCAAGAAATGTTTAAAATTGATCTTTAATATCCAAAGCAATTTTCACTGTTGGTGTGGTCCTCCATTACTTTGCTAAAATTAGACCCAGAGGCTTTGTGTTACTGATGTTCAGTCCAGATCAGAGCAAGGAAGTTTCAACCATACACCCAAAAAATTTGAACACATTTCCCCTCACTTAAACACAATGACTGATAATCATCACTCCCCTCCTCTTTTTCTCCATATATATAAATACATTAAGTAATTACATTTTTATATGTAAACGTCATTCTTTAAAAAAAAACACATAAACAAACAAACAAGTTTTGCTAAGTTTTCACTCTACAAAAGTGTTGTAATGTATCAATCTGCTTTTGCTTCAGTGGTGGGTTGGACGTTCATGTTTAGGTTTCATTAGTCCTGGCTGTGAGAAGGCACTTGGGTGGAGGGATGGCTGAAGCACTCCTGGCAGCAGGGAGGTACCTGGTGAGTGGAGCACGAAGACAGAGGGCAGAAGGTACACAAAATAGAAACTGGGAGTACGAGGATGTACTGAGGTGTCTAGGTTGCATAGCATCTACAGTACTTTGATGGTAATGCAGCAACCATTGCTCAAGCATCTGAAAGAAATGGGAAAAAAGGTATTAATTGTGGTTGGGCTTTTTTTTGGTTAGGAAGTCAATAACACAAGAACAGAGCTCCACCATGGTACACTACGGAGATGCAGCACAATACTTTCTGTTCTGAGTTTTCCTACAAATGGGAGGACATTTATATAAAAATATATATATGCCTATATATAGAGAGAGACACACATGTGTATGTGCAGCTATGTATCTAAATGTATATAAAAATAATATATAAGAAAACCTGTGAAAGTATTTTCTGAATTCCAAAACATTTCAGACAAGGCACTAGAGACATACATGCTCATTAAAGGTATTCTGCTCTCTCCTTTATGCCTCTTGAAAGAGGAGTGATCCAGAAGTAGCTCTGTGCCTGCAGAACACACTGAAATAGCCTACAGAGGACAGTGGATATGCAGAGAGAATTCTAAGCCCTTTCTAAGACCTTTCTCTCTCAGAGATTTCTACCTCATTTTTTCCACATGGATAGTATTACACATCTGGGTTTTACTATTCAAACTGAGTTTACTACAAGGGCAAGGGGCATTCATGCAATTTCAACAAATCAAGGTTTACGCCATGCTGTGATATTACAGATTGCTTTCAGTAATTGGAGAACACTTTTCATTCCCACATTGTTTGCTCCTCAAGTTATTAAAGGCTTTGGCATTTTCCAGACATTTTCTGTAACTAACCTCTGCATTCATACTTGAGGTCAGAGAAATAGACCATCTCTTGAGAGAAGACAAAAAGACCTAATCGTCCACCAGCAAAGGTTGTGTCATAGATCGGTCCAGAATCCACCATGACTTGTTTCCCTTCATACACTAAAACTCTGTAAAGAAGAACATAATTCAAATTAGACAAGTAGCATAATGCAGTGTCCAGTGTAAGAACTAGTAACAGTTCCTAAGAACTGAAACAGAATTAATTTTAACAAGGCACCAGAAAACCCAACTTCATTGTAGAGATCACTTCTTATCTCTCTCTCACACCCACGTGGCCGGCAGCCATAACACATTCATCAGGAAGAGTGGGGCTGTTCCATAAGTAATTTTATGCACACCATCTGCAAAATATTTCCCAGTTCTTTATTTAGAACAGTCATGTCTCCTGGAATGAACTATGTCATGTACTAGAATTCACTGATAAGCCCCTGTCCCTGTGAACTCAGAGGTTAGCACACGGCCTTGTCACATCACTGAGCAAAGCTGTCATTACAGCTGTGTGAATGCCTGATTTATTTATCTTTAGTGTATGGGCCAACACCAGAAATTGGAAGAACCATTCCTTTAGAGTCAAACAAAACATTAATTGGAGACATGCTGAATCTCAATTTCAGACATTTTAAGAGCTTAATAAAAGCTGGAAAAATTTGGACACAAATAGCTAGACTAATAATAAACTCGAAAAGGAGAACTTGATTTTTTTTTTTATTTTTTATTTTAGCATTTCAGGCATCCTCCCTAGAGACAAAAGACTTCTAAAGACATCACTTCCTTCTCTATCAGAGAGACTGCATTTTCTTGAACTTGGATCCTCCACTTCTCATGGGAGACCTTGAAAAGTCAAGGTTCTTAGGTTCTCAGCCTCTTGGGCCAAATGAGAAATTACTCTGTAGTTTGTTAATTAGAGCAGTCTCTGGAGGGAGGGATTATGGTCCTGCTTCAATTGACAATACATTAGTTAGCAAAATGCCTTCACATGAGGATGAAAACACTTGAGCAGCTTCTTGTAACTCAGGGGTTAGGGACAGATTTCTGCTTAGGCAGAAATGTATTTCCAGCACTTGCTCTGTCTTGAAGTGTTTTATTTCCTGAAAGGTGCACAAAGACAAGTATGAAACTGCTTCCTGACATCAGTATTTAAAGGATGGTAAAAAGAACAGCAAAAAGAATGACATGTTTTCATGTTCATGTAAGCCTATTTAATTTCCTTCTCAAAATATCAAGAACCTGAAGAGTTTAATGGGAAGAGTTTAATATTCATCCCACCAAAAAAATTTCGCAGCTCTCATCATGTTTATATGAAATTGATATTTCTGTACAAATAAAATTTTCTCATGACCACATTAGGGAAATAATTCATTTACTTTGTATAACAACACCCTGAAGAATGAAGGAATTTAATGCTCTGGACCACAGAATTTGTCATGCTAGATTAATCTACTGATACCAATTGAATCATGCTTGTCTGACACTACATAGATTCTGCAAGGGAAGTTACAGGTAACAGTAACATGAATGAAAAATCAAGTTTCCTTTTGACCTGCATCAGTCAATGCTTTGCACTGCAATAATTTGATGCATAAAGAAACTCTTTCCAGTAAACAGGTAGCAGTCTATCCAAATTTGTCTACGCTTTGTCTTTCACAGACAAATGAAAATCCCCTGCTCATAAGCACAAAAGAGACCTTTAGAAGTAAGGTCTGACTTTAGCCCATGAAAAATATTCTTTACAGTTCCAGCAGTTAGTAGAAGATAAAACTGACATGAACAGTTAATTCTTAATCTTTGGAACATCAGATAAACAGCTGGGCTCTAAGGAAAGTCATACGCCATAGCTCCTTGTTGTGTGCATTACAGATGTGCTCATGGCCACTTCTGCAGTGTCTTGTACAAGACACTACAGGAGACAGGATGCTGAAGTAGACAGGCTGTTGGCCTTCTTCCCTGTGGCAATGCTGATGTTTCTAATTAATTTCATTCACTGAAATTCCAGAGGCTGGAGAGCAATCTCATGTTCTAATCTTGCTTTGAGTTTTGCTTGGGAATTTTTGGTATCTTCACAGAAAAGCTATTGAGAAAGCTTTTTAATTTGGGAATATTTAGCTGATGTAAATATTGAACAATCCAGACTAAATTAAATATATCTGAAAAGTAAAATAACTTATTCTGAAGATAACAAAATGTCCCCCAAACTCTCACAAGTATCATAATTATCAGAACTAACAAAGAAACTGGTAACATAGCTTTTTTATCAACAGAGACAGAAGTTTTGCTACTAGAAAATGTAGCGGTGCAGAAATATTTCTTACTTTATTAATCCTGTTTTAGGCCTATGAATCAAATGCCACCTGTAAGCCGTATAATCTTTCCAGCCAATGTTCTTGGGATCATGCCACAAAGTACGCACCTACGGTAGGAATAAAAAGGCCTTATTAGAAACAGACCGTGCTCCGGTAACTGAACACACCCACTATAGTAACCGTATATGAAGCCAAAGCTTATTTTCTGCAGAGCATGAAACTGAAAATAGAGTTTAACATTTGATGGCATGATCAGAAGACTTCTTTTATAGAGTGAGAGTAATGGAAAGTTCTGTCTTAAACTGGTGGTCAGTTACTCATCGGCAGTTCCATAGCTAAGAGTCACTGAAGACCATTACAGCATTGAACCTGACTTCCTTGATGAAGTCCTTCAGGTTTGCAAATGCACACTCGTGCTGACAGACTTGATTCTATTTTTCCTATCTGTACAAGCATCTTCAATGAGGGAGAGGGACTGCAGCTTGCACAGATGTTACTGCCTGTGACTCACACTCAGTCATGGTCCATGATCAATTCCTATCCATATGTGAATCCCCACTAATTTAATTTCCAAACAGCACATGTTCCTTCCATGCTTGGACACTATTTGGAACAGCAGGAGTTTTTCTCTTTCTTTTCTCTTTTTCTGTCACTGGTTACTGTACTCTAAACCACGCATAATTCAAACATGCTGGAACAGCAAAGAAGCAAGTGCCAATACAGAAGTAACAACAGATTTATGTATAACTGAGATCTCTCACTCCTTTCCACTTGATCACCTCATCTTCCCTTTTATACAGGTAGTGTTCTTTGTTATTACTGATACTACTAATATGGGAATTGAAGAAAAGCTGATAAACATCTGCAAAAAAATGAGGTGTGAAAGGAAATTCTTTTTGAGACATCTCCTTTATTTTTAAAATATTAGTCATGCACTGTTGGCCTGAGGTTTTAAATCTCTCACCTGTCCAGGGGTGTTTCCTGTGTGCCAGAGAGCATTTCGTAAGTGTTCACCAGTACCAGTTGTTGAATTCACTACTTTGAGTGACACACCAGAATAGCCATAAGCCCTGGTGGGTTTGTCCTCCCAGTAGGTCTGAGTGACCTGCTTCCACATCAAAACATAAAACCGACTGCTGGACTGGTAACCAAACACAAAGCCGGCATAGTCGTCATCGCGGTCTGTGTTAACATAGAATGTCCCACTGAAGTCAACAGAGCTGAACTCATCGTAGCCTGGGAGAGTACAAAAGAGACAAGCCACTGAGTTACATTGCTGGATCCAGTTGTCCACACCCAAGAGTCCCAGCTACATCCTGAATTTTGGCAGGAGTTGTAAACAGCCACTCTCAGTTTCCTTACCTGTAGAAGAGGAGTTAATTACACTTGCCTACCTATCACAGGGAGACTTCAGGAGAGAAATGTGTTATTTTATGGATGTTACAGTCAGCGATGAGATGAATGGACAACAAACGCAAACAGCATTGAGCTGATTTTACTTTGGGCACATACACTGTGCTTGTACTTAGTCTAAAGTTTGCAACACCAAAAAAGTGCATTTATCTACCTTTTTTTCCCTTTCCTTATCACAGGATCTACTGGTTACTTTTCCAAAGATGATGACTGACATCTGATACTCACCTACAGCTATTCCAGGATCAGAGTTGGCAGTCTGTACAAGTTCCTTGCCTTGGTGGCGAATAACCCAGTTGGGATCAATCTGAGCTGTTCCCTTGGGGTCCAGGGGGACCATCTGGAACTTTCTGAAATCAGTTTCACTGATGGCATTGTTTTCAGGGCATACATCATAAATATCTGGAACATTGTCATTGTCAAAGTCATCTTTGCAAATATCACCTCTGCCATCACCTGTAAGCAATGTGAATAAACAAATGCAAGTTTTAGCAATTTATCCAGCCCTTGTCTGTACACCACTTTGGAATTAGGGTGGGAAAAGTTGGAAATTTGCTATGTCAATGTGGCTCACTAATGCTTGCAATACATTTTCAGTTTGATTTGTCCCAGATGTGGCTAAAAAACCACATTTTAATATATGTTGTGCAAATTCATTCAAACAATAGCATTAAAATCTTTATCTTCCCACACACTAATACATCTTTATATACTGTTGATCATATTACATTTTTTTCAGAATCTTTTATCACTGTATCAAGATTCTTTCTGCAACAATCCTTTTTAGATGCTTCAGATTGCAGAAGTGTCATCTTTATTTCAAAAGAAAGTGGGGAGAATGTTGCAGAAAATATGCATACATGCTTAGTTGCTCTTTCACTCATAGGTGAAACAATTTGACTTCTAAAAAACATAATGCTTCAAAAAACTGTATGAGAAAAGAATGCAGCACTATATCCAACAGGACTAACCTCGAAGGAATGAAAAATTTAAGTTTTGTTACATGAATTGCAACAAGTCTTTTAGAGAACCAAAAAATACATACATACAGCTAATCTACAGTTGTGCTTCTGCTCAACACTTTTACTACACTCAATATTTTAAAAAAAAATACCAATTATTTCCTTTCTTAATTTACCCATACTATTGATGGAAACCAGGAGATGTGACTTGCCTCAAACAACAGGCAGTGAAAGGAGGCATCTATAAAAAATATCTCATTGCCAATGCCACTACTATTTCAAGGCACACAGTAGTACAAAGACTTTAAAATAAGGCAGAAAAACTTGAATAGACAAGGATGGAAACAAATTCGCAAATGCTCCAACTTTTACAACAGAAACCACTGGATTTTGTAGTGGGTAGTAAGGTAAAACCAGTACTGTCAGCTAATTTTGTTTCTGTCCTCATGTAGCTGAGCATTCATTACTGCTCTAAGAACATGGGAATTAACACAATGGGAAATAGCAATGATCCAGCTCATTCTATATTGGCCTACTCCTAGACGCTTCATAGAAAAATGGAAAACTCCATTACTGTGACTAACTAACATAGCATTACCCGAGTATGGAGCTTTCAGAGAGAAAGAAGGATGAGTTTTAGGCAAGAGCCAAAAAGAAAAGAGCAGCTAGAGACAGCTGAAGCATCTAATATCTCAAAGACTTTCTGCAGTTCAGATACGTGATAAAATGGTCCCTGGATATCTGCCATGGAGAACTCCAAATCCTGACCAGCTGTGTGCTCCTCCACCTGTTTGTCTTAGCACTTATTGGAGAAAAGGGACCAAATTTCCTATTTTGTTTCCTTTGCCAAATCACAGAGATAATTCACAGTAGAATCTAATATTCACTGAAAGGTCAGCTGATGCTCATTTGGTATTGAGCTGCTGATGACAACATTGATTCTCTGTTAAGGAAAGTTATAAAGTGTTTGTTTACCCAGTCACATCCAACAGCTTTCTCTCTCCACTGTCATATGCTACAGTTCACATCTTCAAGAGCATGGGAGCAATTTTTGGCTTTATTTACCCCTTTTCCAAGATTTGTTGGACCTGCCACTAATGACAGCAATGAGCTGGCTAAACCAATTAAATATATGCTTTTAGGGAATCATTTATCCGCACATAAATATAGTGTTCCTTACAAGATCCAGGTGACAGATGACTATAACAAACTATCTCATCTTGGGGTCACCCTTATTC
>JAWWLV010000121.1:40739080-40763492 GCA_035041135.1 Platyrinchus mystaceus
TAAATATAGTGTTCCTTACAAGATCCAGGTGACAGATGACTATAACAAACTATCTCATCTTGGGGTCACCCTTATTCTGGATTTATGAAATTAAGGGACTATTCCAGAGTCTGGCAAGTACACAGATATTCCAGGTATATATTACAGGACAGAAAGGTTAAATAATTTAAGAACTATTACTGACTACCAATGAGAAGCTACCTACTGCCAGAAGTTGTCTTACCAGGAAATCAGTCAAGGCTCAGTATTTTATCTTTCTAAATGTATGTAAAACCGTATAGTGCAGATACTAAATTCTGCTTTCACTTTCAACAGTGTAACCATGGAATGACTCCAGCAATTTCTATAACTTGGAACAGAAATTGCTCACCTGTATTTATTGCAAGGGCCTTACTTGTAAAAATATTTTGTAGTTTTCAAAGGATAATAACTGTTTTCTAAATTAAATTCATGATAGTGAAACTGTCACTGTTTCATTATTTAAATAATGCCAAGCATAGAGAAGGACTGTTTGAGAGTAACCAGCAACATTTTACCACAGAACTGGAAAAAAGAACAATCATGTATCCATTTTTTTAACTCTGACATGCCCATCCATCAAGTAACTTAAAGTAACCTATGAGGGAAATTTGAGAAAAGCTGCTCAGGAGTCTTTTTTACAAAAATAGTTAAAAATTAACACAACTTTGTTAAAGGTGTTCTTCTAAAATTTGTGCATATTTGATCTCCTGTCAAAGACGATTCCTAATGCCCTAACCCTGGACCAAGCTGGCCAGTTCAGTTCCATTGAAGTCCATGGTGTCTAAAATAGCAAAAGCACCTCCGTTTGATCTGAAGTCTTTATCTTCCCTAGATATTAATATTTCAAGATAAAAATTGGATATTAAGAATTAAATGAAATTCATATGATCTTGTTCTTACCATCTGAGTCCTCCTGCTCAGGGTTGTATCTGAGGCGACAGTTGTCCCTGTCATCCGGGACACCATCATTGTCATCATCAGGATCACAGGCATCACCTTTACCATCTTGATCATGGTCAGCCTGGTTAGCATTGGGGATGTAAGGGCAGTTATCCTGGTTGTTCTGGTGACCATCCTCATCTATGTCCTCATTATTGTCACACTGGTCACCAACAAGGTCATTGTCTGCATCAGTCTACCCCAAAAAAAATTGTAAAGATTAATTTTATTATTTTTGTTAAATGCAAAAGTACAGCCTAGTACTTAACACCTATCTTCAAGGACTTCTATAGAAACAAGTGATACGACAATGACAACCATGCTTAAAGCACGAACATAACTTCAAACTAGTATGGCTATTTAATTCTTCTATCAGTGGACAAGATCTGGTCCCCAAGATATTTCCAGGGCAGGGCTTTGAGAGTTTTCATTGTTGTCATTTTAGAGATGACAAGTGTCGTGGGTGTCAGTATGGGCAGCACATTTTCTGATTGCTTCTCTGTATGCGATGTTACTTATCTGCACATGGACCAAAACACTCTGGCATGACAAATGCAGCCCTGAATCTGTACTCACTTGCCACAGGGGAAGAAAACAGTTCAACAAAGCATTGCAGATGGAATGAAGGCATCATCACTCTACTCCCCTTTCATCTGATACTAAGAGATCTCACAACCTGAGATGTAAAAGTGAGCAATATAGATCCACCTCTTCAGCTGTCCAGTAAACAGGGACTGATAGCAATTTCTGTGCTCTTTTTTCTGCCCTTTTTATAAAGTTAGCATTAAGGAAATTGTTTTCATTATTTACCTGGTCTGGATTATGCATCAATGGACAATTATCACACTGATCACCAACTCCATCACCATCTGTATCAATCTGGTCTGTGTTATAGACGTAAGGACAATTATCTCGTTCATTAAAAATGTCTACGAGGAAAAGAAAACAACAAAAAATTGAAGATATCAGAATGAGGTAGCATCCAACACAGACAGCCATAGACTGTAGGACTCACCAGTAAAGAAGTAAGGCTTTTAAGTGGTTCATAGGCTTTTCTGATTGCTACATCATTACTACAACATAAAACAGTTAGGACTAATATTAGAAATAAAAAATTATGGTATCAATTTCACTTTTGTTGCTATGATAAAGTCTTCTATATGTATTTTTCTAATGAATTTTGCTAGAGTAAGGGCTCATTATGTCTTAAGAATTTACTCCTTTCTCACAGAAGGAGAAATAAAGGGGTGGAGTATTTTTCTTTTTAAATAATTTAAATAATTTGGATTTTCTTCCCGCACCCTAAGAAATGGCATAGAACGAACAGCTATATCAGGTTTGAATTTCTGAAGTTTTGTACAGAAACAACTGTATTAATGTTCAGCTGCCTCAGCATTATCAAATTTAATTTTACCAGAACATGTTCATCATTTATTGCATAGCATGCCAAATTTCAAAAGAAACTGCTCTTCCTCAGGCAACTTTATTATAAAACCAACAATCTCCTTCAGAATTATAAGATCAAAAGAAACAAACACGCATTGGTATATCTGTCTGGAAAAGATACAAGGACCCTTTCCTATTTTATATGGTCTCTGGGTATTAGTGTAACCTTTCAGCCAATAACAATACGATTACATTTTTCTTCAAATGCAGAACTACCATGAGTACTTTTATGAACCTGATGATCAGAAGAAGAAAATGTTCAGAAGCTGAAGTCAGATAGGCACCCAAAAATTTAAAACATTACTGAAGGAAACTCAAAACTATATTTCTTCAACTTTCAGTATTTCTGGATTCTCATACACTTTAAATGATACACTAAATATGATTTTTGAGATATATTTAAGTGTTTTTCCCCCTTTTTAATTCTCATCAAATTGGGGTCTTATAGTCATGTACTGGTAGATGAAACAAATACCTTTAGTAATATTTTAAGACACACAAAAAGTGTATTTGGATTACTGTGAGCTTTTGCTTACATTCATAGAAAAGCAGATTACTTTCCTATGGATATTGTCTTAACCACATGAATGTTCTGATGTTCTTTTCCCTTCCTCAAAGGAAAATCAAAAAAGTCAACAGAAGTGTTATATTAGACCCTGATTACTTTGGAACACAGATGAATGAAAGATTTAATTTTTTTTTTTTAAGGTTACACTGATAAAAGACTTGCTGTGATTTATTTTTCAACAATATCCCTTATAGTCATTTAGGGACTATATGGGCAAATATACTACACAGGACAAATGAATCTCAGTCTTCTCTTTTTTCCCCTGTGTTTTTGAGCGGCTAGACACAATTTTATTCCATGTATAAAAGCAGGTAGCCCATCTTACTGGACATAAAGCAAAGTGCACTTTTGGAACAGCACTCAATTCTCAAAAATGAAATCATACCATCTCCATCAATATCCACAGCACATGAGTCACCCTCCCCATTATTATCTGTGTCAATCTGAGCAGGGTTGTGCACATAGGGGCAATTATCACAGCGGTCACCAACTTCATCCTTGTCATAATCAAACTGACGAGGGTTGAACAGAAGAGGGCAATTGTCCTAGTAAGAAGAAAGAAGATTCCACAATATAAATCACAACTCATGAGAGCATACTATAAAGTGGTAATTCCTCCTTTTCATCTTGGACAGAGGTCAAAAATCAAAACATTAATCCATTATTTTTTCAATAGACAAGCTGTACCTACACTGAAGATCTTGGTGTAACAGAATGGCATCTGGGCAGCCTGGTTCACTGTCTGGTTTTGTGGTTTTGTACAAAGCATGGGAATTGTGCTCCATATCTCACAAGAAGAGCAACAGGGATTTTAAACTGGATCTGTATTCAGATGCTTAAATAAAGGTGCATCACTGGTACATGTATTTTTTTTTTTTAAATCAGAACATGTTGCAAAATCAGGCCAAATTTAGCTGCATTTTATAATTTTTGGAAAACAAAAAAGACAACCAGAACTGTTATTCTGACTTTTTTTGGAACAACCTAGTGTCATTATTTTCAATTTCATATTACATATTTTGATTTTTCCATTCAAACAAGGATTGACTTTTTTGTTGGTTGTGTTCTCCTGCATATCATAATAAAAAGTTTTATAAAAGTTAAAATTAAATACTCCCATTTACCAAAAATAATTTTTTCCCTGAGACCATTCCTTTTAATGGACTTCTGAAAATTTCCTTTCAGTTTAGTTTATAATTTCAAAGTCTGCCAGAAGAAGAATGCTTATGTTTCACACATCCCCAAATTACAGATGCTCTTTTGCACAGGCCCGAGAAAATACTCAGTGTGAAATGCAAAGATCAAAATCAAATCAAAACAGTAGGGATGAGGGCTACATAAGCATCATCAAATCTGAGGGAGGTCATAAAGAATAAGTCTTTACATTACTTTTTCACTGCTAACACAAAAAAAAGTTTACTAGGAAATAATTTTTTTAGTACAATATTTTAAATTCTCCAGGAATACATTTTATATAATCAAGGACAAGATATAGAGGCAAATCAAAATTTTACACTGCTCACAAAACAAGTTCTGGCTACAATTTTAAAAATCTGCATACTAAATCATATTACTTTATCAAATTACTCTTTGGAATTTTTTTTAATATTCCAAATAGAGAACCCATGAGCATAACTCTACCGCAGCTTTAACCACTTTAAACTCTAGAGCACCTTGGCTCCCTCTGAAGAGAACAAAGAGCAACAGTAAAATTCTAAAACCAATTCACTCATCCTCACTCAGAGGATAAGTCATTTTCACTCAGAAAAGTCAGAGTGAAGCCCACTCTGGAAGTGCCTATGTCTTTTTACTGGATATACAAGGACAACAGTTTTAGATTAACTGGCTCTTTTAGGCTCTGCAAGTAATTGAATTTTAGTCTTTTGGGAAAATCTGAAGGAAAGTATGAACCAGTCTAGGTATTTTCCTACATCATTTCCCCTTGATGCTGGCTGTGTTTCTTTTATTCATCATAACATGTTTCTAACAGATCTCATATATAATATTTACCAGCTTTTCAAATACAGTAGACCTGTCATTCTCCCATTACAACATAAATAATCCAATACCACTTTCCATTAAACTGTTTTCATGTACATAACTGAACTCAAATCTGATACAGAGAACATAATTCATCCCCAGGTTTCCCAGGCTGCTTTACTCTGCACAATGCTCCTCTCTTTTGACTGAACACAGCTTTGTTCTGCACTACATATCTTTCAGTGCAGAATAACTCAGCTGAAGCTCTGAACAATAAAGTTCACATCTATTGTAATGGTTTTCCCTAAAACCAGATGTTTAGGTCAAATGTTTTGCAGATAGACACACATCTTACTTTGTCATCTTCAACACCATCATTGTCATCATCCTCATCACAGGCATCTCCTTTGCCATCTTTATCAAAGTCTTCTTGGCCAGAGTTAGGCAGAAGAGGGCAGTTATCCTGGCCAAAATAAATAATCAATAATCAATGTTTACATTACGTCAGAAAAACTTGCCTGGGCAGAAGAGTAGATACGGTACACCAGAGACTATAAAACAAAAGCAATCAGTCACAAACACTTTTTAAAGTGCCTGTCTGTCTGCTGCCAGAGATAGTAGTTCATTTGCTGTTTTCATATTGTAAAGTAATTGAAATGCATCTGCAAATCATTCTATTTCTCAGCTCCTATTAAAATGATGTTTCCAGTAAATTTTAGAAGAAACTAGCAGAGAACAAACATACCACACGCACAGACATGCACACTTACATCAACTTTTTATAGATAATTCATGGAATATGTTTGAAGATTACATAAAAAATGTGCAGGTTTGGTTGCCGGAAAAATAAAGATACAAGCCAGGAGAAGGTCTTCAGAAATAGTTGTTCCTATGGAAAGTTACTGGAATGGAATAGTACACAGCAATGATGGGGAACACTGTAAGAAAGGGTTCTGCAAAACAGTAACTTTGCACTCCCGTGGCTTTGAAACTAACAGGCATATGTATCTCTTTATTTTTATCAGCTTTGTAAAAAATGACCATTTTAAATGAGCAAGTCTTAGGATATAATGAAAAGACTGAGATAAAATAGCTTGCCCAACTTTTAAAATACGTTTCTTTTTAAAATAATGAAATCAGTTAAAATGGATTGCAATTCTACCACTTGCTATGAATAAATACATCTATAAAACCACACTGTTATTCTCATTTTTACTCACATTCCAGATCTACCTCAGCCCAAAATTGAATCTGTCAATAAACTGCAGAAATACCTTCTTTGTAATACATACTTCAAAAAATGAATATTATAGTAAGATTCCTAGCCCTGTTTTCAATCTCAGTGGTTCTAACAGAATAGATAATTTAAGAAAAAGAAAACTGGAAAATTTGTGATAAATACCAAAACCCAAAAATTTTTACCAAATACCTGTGAACAGTCTTGACTGTCCAGCTCAACACTGGTTACCAGCGATACAAAAAAAAAAAAAAAAAGAAATTATGAAAGAAATTAATCAAGATGCTAAGTTAATTTTCAACCATTATCAGCTCAAGGAAAGAAGCTTTTTTAAAATCAAAGTACTCAACTAGGATATTTACATATCCTTATATTTAAGGATATATAAGGACCTGAAAATATGTGGTATTTTTGGGGAGGTTGGAGGGATCCCCTTAAATGAAGTACTTATGTCTATGAGATCAACACACATAATATAGAAAACATGAATCAATCTATGGAGAAAGGTTTTTTTCTGAATGGGTTCAGCATGTTGGATTTAATAAAAACTAATCCTTTGTGTTACATCATGGGTCAACATGTTGCAGATTCTGATGACAGGAACAAAAAAAAAAAAAGGATATATGAACTGCAATAGCCAAATTGGCTGAATCCACAATGAAAAGACATCAGCTACAGTGAGGAAGATCAACATTTGGGGCTCAAATTTCCACCCATATCTGAAACTCTTCAGCTGATAGAGTCCAGATTCACAGCTTCAAGTGGATTACACGAGTAACTTATTCTCTCAAACAGCCCAATTTCGAACTTCCTAGTCTCTTGATCTGTATTTGCTTTAACCACTGTAGTGGTCTAGAACTCAGACACTTTTGCATTCCTTTCCTCATTTTTAAAGCAAAAGTTATTGTGCTAGAATTTTGTGAGTGTTTAGAGGTAGATCACTTTAACATGGAGAAGGAGGAACCAGGGAACACAGCATGGTGGGCACACATTGCTAAACCTACATGCCACCACTTTTAGGCTCCCCGATGTTTATTTTCTCCTCGGTGTAGTAATATTTCATTTTTCACTACAATGGCACAGCTGCACAACAAGATTGGACAAGTCCCCTGCCAGGTCTAGAGCCAATGGTGGCAGGCAGGTCGTTCCCTGGGGAGGGTGAGAGTTGGGACTTCACATCTCTGAAGGGTGAAGGAAGCTGAATTTCCTATCCTCTCCCTCTGGGCTTTTGCAATAAGGAGAACTCTTCTGTCCAATTTTTCATCTTCATTCCTCTCTGAGGGTCCTACTGTCAGAAATTATCTCACGTTCTGAATCCAGTTTTCAAAGAGTGTGGTCTGCTTAACTCTTTTAAAAGGAACGGGTAGTTCAAGAAAGGATTTAGAAGTGTAGCCCTTACATAGCTGTGTCTTGTTAAAAGCCTTTCAGGTGGGATTTCACACCAACCTGGACTCAGAGATTGCTGTTTAGTTTTCACTAGCTGTGTGCTCCACACCCATGCTTTAGGCAACTCCTGCTCAGTGTGCTAACTCTATTCACAAGCATCCCAGTCTTCCATGTATTTTGAATAGGAAGAAATCCAAAGCAGAGGACTCTGGATTTAATTTTGAGAATTTCTTACTAGATCTTACTGGATTAGGTGAATACACATTTCACAGCATCTCCTAGAAAATGAGAATGCTGTAACAGTCAAAAGTCAATGAAAGCAACCACCAGCTTTGTGAACTAAAAGCATTACTCACACTGTTTAGGAAAAAGAGAAAAAATTTTGTTATCACATGGCATTTTATCAACCTTTTTCACTCACCTTCACGCAGTGGTATGTTGCATTAGCAGCACAGACCAAGTTATTATTAGGCCAGCCATCCAAATCCGAATCCTCACCACAGATGCGTCCATCGCCAGCATAACCTGTCCTGCATTCACATTTGTACATTGGATCACTGAAATGGCCCAGATAGATGCACTCAGCAGACTTGTGGCAGCTGTGGGTCTTGTCCTTGCATGGATTCTCAGGTTCACAGACCTGTAAAAGATAGAGCATATTCAATGAAGCTTGATATTCACAGCCAACGGTGTGTGCCTCACCTTTGTCAAAATCAGGCCAGTTATTTAGAGGCCTGAAGACAGGAGTTTTGTTTTAATTGTGAATCGTACTGCTCTGTCAGTTCACAACTCCAGCAAATGTGTACAATGAAAATAATTTAAAAAAACCCCACAGGAAAATTATTGAAAAAGCAATTAAAGTGATTAACACTTTCAGAACTCTATCTGCCCTCTTCCAGATGTCATTAATCCCCAAAAATTAACTGCAGCAGAAAGTAGACTGTTCTCACCTCTTTCCTTTAGTGTTCTGCCTGACAGTATGCAAGGACCCTTATTTTCTTAAATCAAAGAAACCCTAAGGAATTTTCATGTTCACCTCCAGTAAGTTTTTGTTACCTCTTTTCTATCATTTTGCTCATTTTCATTGACGGTATCTGTAAATCTTACACAGATGTTTCATATGTAGACTTCAAATGTTGAGCGAACCACAGATTGATTCAACAGCAACAAAGAGAAGGCATCCCATGACATCCATTTTAATGTTTTTGTTTCATCTATCTAACTGTAGTCTCCAATGTCACTTCCACTTCCTGCTGTCTTTCACCACTGACAGACTTTGGCCCAACGGAATTGAGGGAGTGAGAACATCAGACATATATGTCTGATGACACTGGCATTAAAGCAGTACATTTATGAAGAAGACAATACTAATTCTTTAGTTTCCAACCTCCAGAATAGGTATACACACCTCAGCGAAAGAAGTGCAAAGCAGGGATATGTTTGCTCCTGGAATTTTTGACTCATATGGTGCAACTGTGCAGATGTCTAGGGAAAATAAAACCCTTAAAAAGTCCAACCCCAAATTCAGTGTTTTGTTACTCAAATCAAAAATACTCTGGAACAGCAGTTATCTATTGCAGGTTATTTTTGTCTGATACCCAAGTTTATCATATGCTGTCATTAACAGGTATTTTCAGTTCAGAATTACTCAGTTTCAAAACCATTCTCTTTGACATCACTTACTTGCTTCTCCGTCTTGGCAACTTCCAGCCCTACTCCATAGGGCTGACTTCCTTTATAGCGTGAAGGACATGGCAAGCAGTGGAAACCTGGATTTGTGTTAACACAGCGATGGACTTGATTTACTTTAAAGCAGACATCTGACACAGCTATACACTGCAGGCAAGGAAAGAAAGAGGAAAACAATTAGATGGCTGCGTAATTCCTAGATAATGAAAATTTCATGGTGATTTCCTAATGTTAACGGAAACAAGTCCATACCTCATCAAGATCCTCACAGACAGTACCATTGCCAAGGTATCCTGCTGGGCATGGCCCACATGACCAAGACCCATCTGGATAACTGTTGCATTCTGCTCCAGGAAAGCAAGGATTTGACAAACACCCATCTGGCAAAGACACACGGAAGTGTAAATTAAGTATGGAGCATAAAAGGCATTTAAAACTTCATTTAAGAAACAGGTATTCTCTGTTCACTAGCTTAAATAACACCTGATGCAACAGACTCTCATAAAACCCCTTAGAATTAGGGTTATTAAGTGCATTTAATATACTTTTGATTTAATATGAAAAGACTACAAATTGGTACATCCAACTGAATACATTAGAGCATAGTAAATCCCTATTTCAGAAATGAATACTTGTTCAGGAAAAGTCAACATCAAGAATATATATAAAATTCCACTAAACAGCACCCAAAATAATTAAATATCCTTTACTGAAACAAAGGTATAATTAGCAAATTTCTGTAGTATCAGTTCATAGTTACCCATTAAAGAAGTAAGAGCATCAATAACTATTCAGACTGACTAACGAATGACTAAATACCAACCAATTGGGCAATCCTTCTTATTGCACATATCATGTTGCTTGGTATCTCCCACACATGGCTTTCCTCCATACTGTGGCTCTGGACTGTTACAGAGACGAGACCTCTCCCGAATTCCTCCTCCACAGGTAACAGTGCAGGCAGACCATGGAGACCAAGGACCCCACTGGCCATTCACTAAGAGATGCAGAAGAGAAGAGCATCACAGGCAATATACTGGGGACAACATTCGGTGCCGATGACAACAGCCCTTTCTTCAGATCCCTGACTGGAGACAACTTCTCACTATGTACATAGAAAGATGCTGGCAGAGCTTTGCACTGAGATAGCAATATTTCAGAAACAAACAAACAAATGAAAAATACCCAACTGCTTTACAGGCATTTTTTTGGCCAATAAATAAAGACAGCATGCCATGCCAACTGACATGGTGTATTTCTATTTAAGTTGATCGGAACCAGTACAGTGCCTTCAAAGCTCCCTGCTAAGTTTTCACTTTGTACAGAAAGCAAGGTGTGACCACAGGATAAAACTTCTGCCAAGCCAAATATGAGATCTATGGCTTTATTTTAAGGCAACAGTAAGGTTTATGCTCAGTAAGGTTGCAATTATTATTCTTGTTTTGTAATACATTTGTCAGTGTATCTTCAATAGTACTTCTTGATTCAGTATAAATAATTTAATTCAATGATGCTTCTGCATGTTTTATATTGGTAAAATTCTACTCATCCTGTTGTCATCAATTCTGAATTTTCTTCAAATAAAAACACCTTTGAATCAAATTGTTTGTGCTTGGTACTGAAAAAAACCCCAAAAATAAAGACAGTGGTGTGTGTCTTTAACTAAATAAACTTTCACTAACTTCACACGCATAGATAGATCAAAAAATAGATGAAGTGGTTTTAGTTATTTAAGTACTACTGGGTTAGAAGCCTGACAGCAGTTTCAAGCTCATATCCTGTACGTAAAAAGGAAAGGCTGAACAGAGGAGGGAATGAAGATAGATATATAGAGAAAAAAAGTGAGGAAAAATTATATGAAAGGAAAGTGAAAGTGAGTGGAATGAACCATCTCTAAAGAGGTTTAAAACTGTAGATGAATAAGAATAATAATTATTATAACAATTGAATGTGGTGACTACGTGTAAAATATGTATGCATATTTTCAAAGAAGCCTGACTACTGGGGGACTGTATGTCTTTCTTAACAACTACAGTGACAACTTCCTTTTAGATAGAAAGTGGGTTTTTTTGGATATGCAGAGACAAATTGCTAAAATGAAAATTTTTCAAACTCTTACTATTTAAAGACAAATTATAGCTTGGAATGTTTACAGAATCTCTGACTGCATTGTTGTCTTCATTTTCAAAGGACCCTTTTGTGCTATTTAACTCATAAGCCAGAATTATACTTTCTGTCACAGAAAATCACTGTAATTTAGATCTGAATAAAGAAGAAAATCAGCTGGAATATTATTGTGTCACTTTTGATTCAAGACCACAGACATACCTGGACATGGAACCTTCTCACACTTTTCTGTCTCACGCCCATTTCCTACACAGTTTTTCCCACCCATCTGTGGAATAGGAGAATTGCAGAGGCGGATGCGGGTGATATTTCCTACTCCACAGGTAACTGAACAGGAAGACCAGGGAGACCAGTGACTCCAGCCACCATCTTGACGTACTGTCAGAGAAAAGTAAAAGTCTCAGGGAAACAGCCCACTTGCAGCACGAATAGAAACTCTCTTGTGAAGTTAACCTCTAATGAGTCTCTCACCACATTTGATGTATGTGCAATCTCTTTCCCATCACTGCCATTTACAGAGCCCAGCATGCCAGCTCAGGCATTCAAGTAAAGCTTTCTTAGGAATTTCAGTGACAAACATATGACTAAAATTGATGTTAGACATTTAACTTAAAAAACCCTCATTCCAATGAAACAAACACTTGTTTAAAATGCACATTTGGACATCTAGCAGCTTCAGCTGTTAGATACTGTCATGGGTACTACATTAGCCTCAATATAGCAGGTACCTGCAATAGCATTAACTACATTTCTGGAATATGATCCTTCTAAGTGCCTTAAATATAAAAGCAGTTTGATATTTTGCTTCCATGATTATTGCATTCCTAAACACAACTAAGCTAATGGAATGGGCCAATAACCATGAATGAACGGCAGATCTAAATGTGGCCCTGTATATCATGATTACGAATGTTGTCTCCAAACTGAATTCAAACAAGAGACTCCAGTTAAAAATGCTGAAGAAAGGATCACTCACTATCTTTTTGTTTAACAGAGATGAGCCCAAAATGAACATACCTATTAAATTGTCAGGAAAAAGGATGATTATTTGAAAGGGGGAAGATGACACAGAATCTAATCATAGCTACTTCACTACTATACCATGCATATATGAGTATTTAAGTATGTACTGTCCTGACTAAGCTTGGTTTTGCTTGTCCAAAGAAGCTTTTGAAAGGTAAGAAATTTTATTACTTACTGCGATGGTCACATTTCTTAAAGCTGCACATCCTTGTCTGGATGTGTGGACCTGTACATGCGCTCCTGGTGACATCACATGACCTTCCTCGCATCTGAGTCCCAGAGCCACAGGTAACCGAGCACTTTGTCCAGTCTGACCACGGTGACCAGCCTTCCTCACTGTCATCAGCTGCAGAGCAAAAGATAAGAAAAAGTGCTTAGTTTCGAAAGTTGCTCTATTATCCTACTCAGAAGATTTTCACTTCTCTTTTTCTGTAGAATATTGACTTTATCATTTAGATCTCTCCTTTTTTACTTTTGCTTTCCTGCACTACCACTGAAGTTAGGGAATTATGATTTAAAATAATGAGAGGTTAGTCCAGATAAGAATCATAAATCTTTATGAACTTGTGTGCAGTGTATTTGCACAAGGCACTGATCTCTAGAGGAAGAATATCTTATCTCTAAAATGGACTGAGCCAAAAACTTGAGTCCCAGCTGCCTTTGACTTCAGAAAATAGGTCAGTATGATGAGATGTGCCCCACCTTTGAACACTAGATAACAGTGAACATGTTTAAGAGCACATTGTAAGAATATGCCCTATGCTCTGAATGTGCAAAAAACTTTCCAAGTTTATTACAATGCATTTTTATTTAGAGCATCTAAGCAACCGTTTTCTTCTGTAACAGACCTGTCTGGCACAAAGTGAAACACAATGAACCCACACTGAAGTCAATTAATCACTGAAGTTCTTAAAACTACTGTCACTCCAAAGTCTAGCTCATGGTCTGTGATGCTGTCACAAATGTGGACATTGTCCAGGTAGTCCAGGTTTATACGTAAAGCAATACACCAAAAAGAGAATATATGACAGAGAAGAAATAAAACAGAGTAACAGAATGACAGTAGAGAGGAAAAATAATTTGCACTCTTAATAAACATTGCATAAAACTGCATAAAACTTTTGGTCTGAAACTTAAACATCCTCCATAAGGAGTTAAGAAGACATCCTAACTTATGTTAGTCTGTTTTAATTGGTAGTACGGAAAAGAAACAATAGGAGACAGTGCTATTACAAACCAACAAAAATCAGAAAGTCCAGCCTTGGAAAACACGACTGGGGAGAAGGATGCTTTTGTGTCCAACATAGCTAAGCAGGTTATCAGCTTAATTCTAAGCAACCAATAGAATCAATGAAGAGAGAGCAACTCTTCCAGAAGGTAACTTGAAGAAGCCAAGTTACTTCATCTGATCTTTGTTTACATAAATGTTCTATATTTGATCTTACCTGCCTTGACCTCTTACTTGTTTTGACTTTTCCAAAACACTAGAAATGATTTTAAATATTGCCAAAGACTATTTTTCTCTTTTCGAAATACTCACAGTGAGAGCAGACTGGGCAGCATTCACCTTCAACAAAAGATGGATCAGCACAGGAGACTGCTGGGCAGGTGATTTGATGGCACACAATTTTAGAATCCTACAAGCAAAGAAAATCAACTTACTGACCTACGCTCACATACAGAGGCAAATGAAGGTGGGCATCTGGGAAAGTTTCACATGTGGAAATTCTTTGATTTGTTCTAACTGTCATGGACAGGGAGACTACTTTTTATAAATATCAGTAGGTCCAGGACAAGATCTGAGTAAATATTACCTGACCTGCACAGCTGAGCTGGATTAAATTTGCTATGCATTTCCACAGAGAAGAAGACTGTTTCCAAAACCTTACCTGGCAGGTGCACTTGGTGCAGCTATCTACAATCCAGCTTTCATTATCTGCAAAGACACGACCATCTTGCCAGCAAACTGACTGATTCTTCAGTGTTTTGTTAGGCCCAATCAATTCCCACATAATTTGGTTCTCTTCAGACTAGAAGATGAAGTAAATGAAAACAAGTTGTGTACTTTGTAAGCAAACTGTTTTAACTAAACGAAATTGAGACACTACTGGATTTAATTCTTCCATTAAAAATGTATATTTTCACATATTTCTGATACATAAAGAAGAGGACCTCAAGTATCGCAATACTGCACAGCAATTCTTCTAGTAATGGTACAAACATAGTCACACAATATTAGGGGAAATCTTTTCTTAGAAGTTTTGCTTTCCTCTAGTATATCTCATTTTTAGGTGAGAAGATTTTAGTCCTGAGACATATGGCATAGTAATAAAATTCCATCAGAAATAATTAACTGACCCAGAATAAAAAGAGGAGTGGACTTCTGTAAAATGTTGCCATCGTACTTCAACTATGAAAATCCCATGCATTTACTTACAGTTTAGGTACCCTGTCTAGACACCTACTGATGTAATCATAAATGGTATAAGCATGGTAACAATGCTTTAACAGTACACAGGCAAGGTTGGGATTGGTAGCTTTCAAGTTCCAAACCTGCAGTAACTTTTAGGAGGATTGACTTCCCCTGTATACGAGTAAACGTGTGTGTGCTCTTTTAAATCCAGTCTGCGAAAACCAAGCCTTCATTAAAGTGCTATACTCAAGAACCGCATAACTAGTCACAATGAAAACAGGACTACTCTACATCATGTAGGTATACCAACAGGTACACATATGTAATACAGAGATCTCTATTAACTGCCTCTGGTGTAAAAGCAAGAAGGAGAGAGCACTGCACAACAGGCCTCTTTCAGTTTTTCAGACTTACAGGTACCTACCACTTTTTGGAGGTTATCAGCTAAGTTGTTCACCACAATGCGCAGGCCAGTGAGCTCCGTGAACATTGATCCCAGCTCCTCACAGGAGCGGTCACAGAACTCGGCCTTTCCTGGTTTCTCACCCACATACTCGGTTGCGACCGCAGGGCTCAAGTGAAGGATTTCAGTGCTCTCATTGATGGTGTTCACTTCAGCTGGTAGCAAGAGAAGGAAAGGGAAGAGCAGCATATACAAAGTTCTTCCACAGATTATAGATTCCTGCTGAAATCACAGACTGGCACCCATGGGTAGGATTTAAACACATCTATTTTGGCACAGCTTCATGTTTATTATACCCATGAATAAAAGAGAGGGGTTAGATGTCAGCTGGTTCCAATTATAGGATTTCTCCTTTCAAAATTTAGAGCCAAGCTGTGTCTCACATGGCCCTCACTTTAAAACTGTTGGCACTGCAACACATTCATTTATGAAGGTGGCTAACAAAAGAACACAGTATCAAAAAAGCAAACTCATTTATCTACTCAAGAGACATGAAAGGTTTTGGATTATTTCATGACCTATCACATTTTCTTGATGCAGAGAAAAAATGCAAGAGAAAGAGTTTTCTTGCAGGAAGTTATTGTCCTTGTTCTTTCCATAAACTCCATGGTGACTTAGAACAAATTTGGGCCATTATTATACCAGACTTTGGGCTGCTCTATATTGCACTGCCTGGTGTTACGTACAGAGGAGCTCTTACAATAATAGTTCAATTCTGAAGTGAAATGGAGGTCAAGCTAAGATCAGACAGAATATTTGATTTGTCACTCCAAACACTCCTCCAAGAGGCAAACTATAATTAAAACAGGACTTTGCATGCATTATATAGGGAAAACTGGACATGTTCTAATACTATTTTAAAAGACATCCCTGTCTACAGCACCTTTCTAAAAAACAGCATCACAGAAAGCATAATTTTTAATTAATAAATAAAGCACATAGATAACTAAATAAAACAGTCTGTGTTTTGTTGTACACTCAAATTTGGTATCAGCTATACAGAAATCCACACTGCCCAGTCTCTCAGTAAAGACTTATTTACCAGATTTAGTGATGTTGGAATGGCTCAAGGTTACCAAAAAGAAAAGGCAAGCAAAGGAATATAGCAATTTAAAAAGCAAGAATCAGCACAGAAATGTGTGCCATAAAATACACAATTCAAAACAATACCATTCTGTGTTGACAAGTCACAGAATGTGGCAACGCTTCAAAAATTTTAAGGGCTTGATTTGGTGCTTTACCATGCAATGTAAAGTGTATATTTAAATACAAAAGGAAATGAAAATGGTAGCAAAGTACTCTTCTTTCATTTAGAAGGCTAGAAATAAAAGAACAAAGGACTAACCCATAATATAACATTAAATGATTACTTCTCAAACATAGTTAAAATTATTGGCTTGATGTGCTTTTAAACTAGCTATGAAGCATCTACCACTAGCCAAGGTCTACAAAAAATGTGCAGTTTTCCCAAGTTGAAATAATTGTCCAGCTTCATTTACAGGATGGGAGAAAACCACATAGCAGACTAGAATTCTGTGTCATAACAGTTTACTTCAGCTGCTTTTTGATTCCCTGGAAAGAATGCAATTTTCCTACCACATTGAAACACTAGATTTCTCAGATCCTCCCATAGCACTTCTCAGGTCATTAGTTTCATATTTTTCAAGCCAACATGGAGTGTGCCTTGACCGGAACATTTTGAGGACATTAATAAAGCTGCAATCTCAGCAGGAAACATAAACCAAAACTATGTTAGAAGAACTAAATCCACACTTCCTACTGGTACTTGGCAGTGACTGAAATAAGATGCCTGAGGATCACTGGGAAATCAGTTCTCTGCTGCTGGCTTCCTGCTAATTTCCTAAGGACCACATGATTATCTTTTAAAATGAGAAACCAGAAGAGCAAAATGTGAATCCTTTCACATATGCAAATGACATTCTGTTGATACAGCTCAAGAAGGGATTTTATTGCTGTTTTTAGGCATGTTTTTGTTATCTCTCCTATCCACTGCTGCATATAAGTCCTGCCCGAAGGATCTGCAGCCACCACACTACAGACATATTTTCCTACCCTGAACCCAACAGCAATCCCAAGCTACCATTTCACCATAACTCACAGTCTCATATTAGGATGAAAGATACACTGGAAAAACACAATCCTGTCCCTTTTCGTGTCCTCAAAGCTGAGAGCACTTCATTGGCAACATCTGCCTTGCTGTTATGGGACATTCACACATAAATATGGCATCTTTGTGCCCGGAGCTCAGCTCAACAAGTGGGCCATCAAAATGGGGAAATATGTACCTTGTGGTCAGTAACATAGCATCCATGGTTTTTCACCTGTGGTAACTGTCAGAAGCAGTGTCCCCCAAGGATCAAAACTGGGCCCAGTATCATTTAACTCATTCATCAATGACTTGGATGAAGAGGCAGATGCCTTCTCACCAAGTCTGCTGATGACACAAAGCTGGGAGGAGTGGCTCATACCCCAGAGAACAGTGCAGCCCTTCAGAGGGATGTCAACAGTTTGGAGAGATGGACAGACAAGAACTGTCCTGCCATCTACCCAGCCCTGGTGAGGCCACATCTGGAGTGCTGTTTACAGTTCTGGGCTTCTCAGTACAACTGAGTGCTGTTCTGTTTCTTAAGCATTTACTTCCACTAACCAAGTTGAAAACTAGTAATCAGTAGTTCTGAGTAATTTCAGAGTACAGAAAGCAGCTTGGCTGGGAAAGATGACAGCCACCAATATGCGGGCATGTCTTCTTGCCTGTGCCATCCAAGGCCACTTCCTTTCTAGCCCACTCGACTCATTTCTGACACACTATCACACTTGTGACTAAGATCCTGCACCAGGACCCACCTCTGAAACATACGAAATAAGCAAGACTCTTTATCAGCATTTAAAAATCGACTAGAGAGCTCAGTCAATTTTTCTAGGCATATGCACTCCTATGTGTATGCCTATATATATATATACATTTACATTAACACATTTATTTACCTTCTAGAGTCTTTTTATTACAAAACCTCAATACTGTGTCCCCCTTTGAAGGAGTCAGGACCTGCTATGGATTAATTTCTGAGTTTTGCATAAACAAGGAAAAAAAATTAGCTCAGTCTGCTTAACTGATTGGCTCTATGTTTTAACAAAGTGACAAATCATGGCATTTCAGATGGCAGGAGTTTCAAACAAAACCCTGAAGTCCTGGGTGGCTTGTGCACCCACCACATTCCTCTGATAGATTCAATTACCTCTGATTCTTGTCAGCTACAGATACTGGGAAGTAAAACACACAGAACCTCCCATGAGCTCGAGTACAAACCTTAGTGCATACTCGACAATTAATCACAATTCTTTTAAGAGGAATCCAATACGCTCCTACGCACAAAGTGCTCCCTCCTGGTGAGGTCAGCGTGAATTGGACTAATAAGAACTCGTCAGCCTGTCACATACATGCTTTCCATATCTCTTCCTTTTATTTCTTACTTTCCTGAGGCTGTTTTGATTAACAGTACTTTGGAATTCAAACCCAAAGCCTCTTTCAGTCAATGAAGTTATTGCCAAGGAATTCAGTGCCTCTAAGACTGGCAGACTAGTTCATGCACCCATTGCCAGTCAGAAGCAGAATTCAGAAGCAGCATTACTTGTTTCGTGCTCAAAGAATCACAGAAAACTCATTGAATAATGTAGACATTTTTATACATGTGCTTTTTTTCCTTCTATTTCTATTAATTTCTTGCTCGACAGCTTTTCTCTCAAAAACAAGAGGCTCAGAATTGTAAACCTAAGCAACAGGGACCAAAATAGTAAGCTAGAGAGTAGAAATGGTATCTTAAGATAGCTAAAATTATGCTTCTATTACCACCACAAAGCAATTCATTCTCTTTTTCATTTCAGAGGGATCTGTTTTAGGATAATATGTCACCGTTGCCATTTCTAATTTTCAGAGTCAACTGAACAGTATAATAAGATAAAAAAAGCCTTACTTGACTGGCTTCTCTGGCATCCTTTTTTACGCAGAACATCCTCTATCGAAGTATCAAAGATCAACTGAATATTTTGCAAAAGACCCTGTAATAATAATTTTAAAAACAATTAAAAACAGTACGATCAATTTGGGAGTAACTGATAACTGATCCATCCCAATCCCATGCTACTGACTGGATTCAGCCATCAGTAAATACATTAAAAACAATCTAAAAGGCATTAAACCTGACACACAGAGAAAAAAGTGTTTATGATTCTGTTATATAAAATTGCAGTACCATAAAGCAACAAAACTAGGTATGTTCTGAAATAAGTCCTAATAAAAGTTATTAATCTGCTATGACCTCAAATCTCCATTTTCATAGTGTACTTTATACTGTAGTTCTACAAGACATTAATCATGAGGTTAGAGCCAACTTTCCTTCACCACTGCACTTCCATCCTTAGCCAGTTATTCCCAGGCACCATTCAGTGCTTCCTCAATTGTGCTGACAATACCCTGAGACAACACTATAAAACCAGACTGTATCTATTTCACTTAAAAAAAAACTCAAGAAAAAACAATAACTAAAAACCAGACTGTTTCAGCAACCAACTTAACAGTACAGCTTCAGAAACAACTCTATGAGCACAACTGATGGAGAAACTTAGTCACAGAAGCTGCAGGCAACAAGTTCTGCTGTCCTTGCCGCAACTGGTCACCCCAAGGAACCACTCCAGCATGTCATGCTCTGGCTGAAAACTAGATGGCACAACATGATGAGAAAGAAAGCATTTTTGAAATTTTTGAAGCCATGAGTTCAAGTTGGATTTCAGCTGTCAGTGAAAAGATGTCATCCTTAAAGTACTTGGGCCAGATCACATCACTATATGAGGCAGAAGGTAACTTTCATTTAACAGGAAAACCAGAAAGTTTATAATTGCTTCATTTTAAATGCTTTCCACAAAAAAAAAAAATCTTATTTACAGGACCAATAAAAACATTTTATTATTTTTTTTTTAATTTTTGTTTTTTAATCTAAATTGAAATGAAATGTTCAAAATGGCAAACCAGGATGTTCTGTTAGGGAATGGACCAACACTACATACTTCAGTTCCATTAAAAATTCTTTTTTTTCTTCTTCTTTCATATAAGAAATAAAAATATTGATGTGCTCTTATGATTGGAATAGATAGATTTCAATGGAAAAACAGTTCTTCAAAAAATTTCCAAAGAATTCTACAAATCACCACAAAAATGCAATAAATGCAATATGTCTAGGAGTCTTACATCTGGAAAATAAAATGGAAGGTTGGACAGGAAAGCCCAAAAATTGGTTTTGCACACTTTTCCTGGACTTTGACTTTGCTTTACCAGTCCTTTGCTTTCAGGAACCCCAAACTCACAGAGCACAGACCCAACAATTAATAAAAACACATTCTGAAGAAAGTCTGCTTGAGAACACCTGTGACCCCGCCAAACACAAGAAGTGCTACAAAAAAACTGCACCTATTGCATCCTCTCAAACTATTTGCAGTTACCTTCTTAACCTCACCAGAGACCTAAGCTTCTGCAGGTCACCTACCCTGAAATGATTCTCCCGAATGGATCCTTTTGCCACGTACAGTCTGCTGTTCTCTGCTTTCAGCTGTTCATAGAAAGGCTCCTCCAGGATGAAGCTGTCAATAAGGTCACAGCCAACATAGAGGTTGTAGTTCTCCCCTGTTATTTGCATGGTGAGGTTCTTCCACTGTGAGTCAGCAAGGTCCACGTCTTCCAGGGAAATCACATTCTGGAACCCATCCACCCAATAGATAAGGTCCAGGGTGTTGGCCCGGCCATTGGAAATTATCTCAAACTGCCTCTCACTGATGCCAGGACCCTCTAAAGCAAGGATAGTGCCTCTGGATTGCCTGTCCTGCCTCAGGGTGGCTGAAAGGATAAAGCCCTCATTCTGTCGTATTAGTCTGACAATCTTTTTCAATTTCTCTGGTTTACATGGAGGTATATGGTCAAACCGAATGAAACGATACGCTGGGACAGTGGGGTCTGGACCCCGAAACACTTTTGCTCCAACTGTCTTTCGGTTTATGTTACTGACTTGAAGTAAATCAAAGGTAGTCTCCTCTTCCTTGTCACCATCTGAAAAAAGTTAACAGTGTGTGACAATGTGTCTACAAAAAGTTTTACAAGAAACAACTCTGCACATTACACTCAGTAACTGCAATCATATGACAGATGAAAGGAGGAGCAGAGTAAACCCAGTACTTCCCTAATTCCACAAACAGAACTTTTTTCTACTAGCATGCAAGTGAATCGTATTTTCTACCTGTCATTTTCATCTACATGACAATTCTTTCCTTCTGTAAGCACAGACAAAAGTACTTTTGATTATATAATCAAACACGAGGCTTTATATGTTATAGCACTATATAGTACATACTTGTAGATATATATACAAGCTGCACACCATGTATATGTGTGTGCATGGATGCATGCAGCAATTTATTCATTAAATATTTTTAATATATATGAATGGATAAGGAAGCTGGGGCAATTTCTGTATTTTGACTATCAGCTAATAAAAATCAAATTATGGGAATCCATGTGGCTACATGACAACAGGAAGCAAGGGATTTGCTTTTAAAGGTTCCAACCAAGAAGTCAGACATAAATGAGGGTCTGGCACTGTGCCAATTTGCCTTCTACTTATATTTGGTCTGTAGATGTCTATTTCTCTACCTCTGTCTTTTTAAAATGTTTATCCTACTCAGTAATTCTGTTTATGTTGCTTTCACCATACATTTCCATTGTACAGAAAAGTATAATGGTAATTATTTCTGAGATTATATACATTTTGATCAATAATTTTTAAAGACAGCGATTTTTGGATATTTACTGAGGAATCTTCATTTAGCATTTGTAAGTTACATCTACCAAAAATAATCCAGGCACTTCTAAAAAAATCCTTTAAGATTACTTTGCCCATTGTAGCTCAGGTAAGCCAACATTTTACACCAACTTTTAGCTTTGAAAGTTACTCGACATATAGTTAAGAAGTGCCAGAACTTACCCTGAGCATTTGAGGAAACCCACAGGGTTATCAAGACAGCAAGCCACAACAGCCTTCTCCTCTGCAGCATTACTCCTATGAATAAAACAAAATGTAGTAACAATTAGAGAAATTTATCAACCTCAAATATTTTAATTTACCTCATGAAATGCCATAAACAGCAACTATACGTATAAAATCTTGTCTGATTCTTGTAATAGTAATTTTGGGGCTATTTTTTATGCTAGAAATAAAACATGACATGAAGTGAAGAGTAATTCTGGATGATGAAGGTCCATTTTATCTAAATGCCTTTAATTAAAAAAAAAAAAAGGAATGAAAATATACACTATTATTTTCTCCACAAACTTTCAGTAGCTGGCAGAGACCAGATGATACTACAGGAGATACAGCATATTGCTAGCTATACTTTTACTTTGGAGCACAATATTCAGCTAAAAATCCCTGTAGGATAATGGGATCTCACTAGATGTTGGTTCTGAGTAATAGGGGTACTTTTCAGTACCAGCATAAAAACTTCTCTTTCTTGTGTGTGTGTGTATATATATACATACATATATATACTTTATTCATTCACACAGTTCTCCATACCCATCCATAGCTGGATAAAGTGACTTTTAACGTGATGCCGTTTTTGCCATCTGGCACTATGCAGTTATAAGCCACATGATTGCATTTCCATATGTGCCTGCACTCACAATGAATGGAGCAGAAGCATTCCGCGGAATGCGCAGGCATCCAGTCCTCCGGGTACAGCCAAATCACTTCAGCACTGCCAACTCCACACATTTTTTTACGGACTCAGGGATACCGCCACCTCTTACTGTCTGCATTCTTTGTCCTACGGGGAACCCTTATTACCTGTCACGCCCAGGGTACCACCGCTACATCCAACTACCGTCAGGCGCCGGGACGCCTTCCTCCCCTCTCGCACTCACCGGTTCCCCGCGGGTCCCTGCCCGGACGGGGGGCACGGAGGCGGGCAGGGCCGCGGCGGGCAGCGGGGGCAGGTGCCGCACACCGCCCCCGGCCCCGTGGCCGCTCCTTTCATCCCGCGCCCCCGAACACCCGCGGGGGCGGCAGCGCGGGCGGCCCCGTCGAACTCCGAGCGGGCGGCTGGCGGAGCAGCCGCCCCCGCCTTCCCCGGCCCCGCCGGGCGGCAGCCGCCCCCCAGGGAGCTTCGCGGGGGGGCACGGCACCTCCCCGCCTTGCGCCTCACCTGGCATGGGGGAGCCGACGGTGCGCTGGGGCTCTGCCGGGGCGAGGCCGCTGGGGAGAGCAGCGCAATGCGATGCTGCCGCCGTCGCAAGTCCCTCCGCGGCCCCGCGCCCGGCGCCGCCGCCTTTATGGGCTGCGGGCCGGGCCCCGCTGTCAATCAGCGGCGCCGGGGCGCGCCCCAGCCTCGCTCCTCCGCCGCGGTGACATAACCCCCCGCCGCCCCCTCCCCACCTCGCCTACCTGCGGGGCCATCGCGGGCCCGGGCCCGCCCTCGGCGGGCGGTGCAGGGGCGGTGCGGGAGGCCGGCAGAGCTGTCGTGGCCTCCCCCCCGGGCAGCGGAGCGGCGCGGAGGGGCGGGAGCGGCAGCCGAGAGCCCGTCGGTGTGGCGGGGGCCCGAGCGGGGCCGCCCCGGCGCGGATCTGCCCCCGGGAGGCGGCGGCAGGCTCTGGCAGCGGGGACATGAGCGCGGCCGGGACCCGCCGTCGGGGCGTCCCGATCCTGGTTCCCGCGGGTGGGAAGCTCTTCCTCGGCCTCTCCGGCCTGACCGGGCTCCCCCGGGGGCTTAGCGGCACCCCGTCGGCTGAGAGCTCGGTGCTCCGGCCGCCACCGCGGCAAAACCCGGCCTTCCCGAGGGCTCAATTCCCTATCGTTTTTATCCTTTTTATTTGTAAATTGCACAGCTGCCGAAATAAACACAACCCCATGCAGCTCTACAAGCTGGGGACAGAGTGGCTGGAGAGTAGCCAGGCAGAAAAGGACCTGGGAGTCTGGACTGACACGAGGCTGAACATGAGCCAGCAGTGTGCCCAGGTGGCCAAGAAGGCCAATGGCATCCTGGCCTGGATCAGGAACGGTG
>JAWWLV010000121.1:40763592-40828456 GCA_035041135.1 Platyrinchus mystaceus
CAGAGAAGAGCAACCAGGCTGGTGAAGGGACTTGAACACAAGTCCTATGAGGAGAGGCTGAGGGAGCTGGGGTTGTTCAGCCTGGAGGAGGCTCAGGGTAGACCTCATCACTCTCTACAACTACGTGAAAAGGGTTTGTAGCCAGGTGGGGGTCGGTCTCCCAGGCAACTATCAGTAAGGCAAGAGGGCGTGGTCTTAAGCTCTGTCAGGGGAGGTTTGGGTTAGATATTAGGAAGAAATTCTTCATAGTGAGGAGAATCAGACATTGGAATGGGCTGCCCAGGGAAGTGGAGGATTCTCCATCCCTGGAGGTTTTTCAGAAGAGACTGCATGTGGCAATTAGTGCCATGGTCTAGTAACTGCAGTGGTGTTGGATCAAGGGTTGGAATTGATGATCTCAGAGGTTTGTTCCAACCCAGCTGATTCTGGGATTCTGTGAAAGGTAAGTCTTGCCCCAGTCCCTTCCCCTGCTACATTGAAAAAGATATCAGTGAAGGTCAGTCAGCAGCTCCTCGAGTGAGCCCATCATCTTGGTCCTGCTGTTCTCCACAAGAAGCACCATTGCCTTTGATCCCAAGGAGAGTGTTCTGGTCTTACTGAAGCATGCTCCTCTTGGAGGGAGCCTTGCTTCAGGGTAATGCAAGTGGCACACAAGAAACCTCACTATTAGGCTGATCCCACTCACATTGGGAGGACTGGGAAGTATCTCCAAAAGCAAGGACTCCAGTAAAAACTCTTGAATTAAATGGTCACCGTACTGAGGGGTGGCTGGTGCAGCTGCCAGCACTATGCTCTGCATGGAACAGGAGAATGGATCCCTGTGGTGGGTCCACAGAACCTGCCCTGACATGTGGAAACATATCAGAAGCCAAACAAGAAGACCAGGATCCCATCTGCTAAATCCTGAACTGGGATTGCAGAATATCTATGGAAGGATCATTTAGCCAATTTAAAGAGGCACGGATTTGGCTCATTTGCCCTCAGAATCCAAGAAATGGAGCCCTACCAAATGTATAAGTATAGATGGACAAACTTCACCAATGTTAACAAAAAAAAAAAAAAAAAAAAAAGGAAAGAAGAAAGAGCATAGGAAGTCACCAACTTTGCTCATCACAATTTGAAATTCCAGTAGAAAAAGTTTTCGAATGTTTCAGAACTCAGAAGACTTCAAAAGTTTCAGTCTGTCACTAGAGCAGAAAATGCCAATGCAAGCACTGCTCGCTTTCCTTTTGCCATGGAAGCTCCTTCCAACTTAGCTGGCCTTGGCCCCGCAGGGTAGCAGGAGCCAAGGAGCCTTCCCTTTTCTCACAGGGTCCAGGAGACTGAGCCAAGCTAGGAGGGAGAGGGCATTTTGTCTTCCCAAGACATTTGGTTTTCAGTTTTGCAAAACCTCAAGAATTTTAAAAAATAGCTAATGATGTTCACAAAACCTCAAATTCTACTGAGTTTACTCATTGCCCCCGCTATATTAAGCCTTAGTCTTTATATCTATATATGTAGCTGTATGGTGTGTTTTCCACAAGACTTTGAACAGCACTGGCACAACTCTCATCAGGAAGCTGCTCTAGGATTATAGTTGGAGAAGAGAGTGCAGCAAAGTATTTAAAAGACCAAGAAGGTATCTTTGAGATAGTGTGGTGTATTATTTGTACATTCATATGTGAAGCCTTTTTACATTTTTAAGTCAGTAAAGTGATGATAAAGAGACATTTTATTTTGACTGCTTTTAACCACCTACCTCATAATAAAACTCTTGTTTCCATCTCTGTGGGTGTTACAGGAATGAAGGATTGATAGCATATTGTTTAAAGCTTATTTGTTTATGTATAGGACAATGATCTTTGAGAGGACAGATTTGGTTGTGTTCTTTCCACGACTGTGAAAATGCTCACTGCTCACTTTCCTCTGGCCATCTCGGGAGAGGTAATAATCTTCTTTCCAAGATTCCTGATGGAAAGTCTCAAAGAAACAAATATGCACTTTGCTTTCCTCAGCTAGCCAATGTACACATGCAAACATTGGAATTACATTCACATTTCTCAATCTACCTGATTTTTCAGTGCAAGGTGAAAGTGAACAATGATAACAAGAGAGATTTTTATAAAGTCAGATTTACTAACATCTAGGAACACAACTGAGGTAACAGTAGATCTCATACTAATGTTTTTCTGTAGTGTTTTACCTTCCATTGTATTTTGCTTCAGACTGGCACATCAGGCATGAGCAGAGTTCCTTAACTTCTCATTTATTTATGCACCTCCCTTTGCCTTTTTCATTCTACTATTTTCCTCCTGCACCAGCCCTAGGGGCCTTCCGTGTTGGACCATGTAAGCATCATACAAGGTGACATGCAATACTGAAAATGAGTATGGGGAATGTCTTGACTCTGTTATGGCACTACCTCAGAAAGAACTGTGGTTTGATGGACCTCCACCCAATATTCCGTGGTTTTGCCTAGGAGTTATCACTGACATTCTGACTTAGCTTGACTTCAGGCGAGGCTTGAACTCTCCTACATTAGAAGAAATCCCAATAAAGTGGAATATGCTATACATGCTAAAAATTTTGTTTTATTGCTTTTCTGATAAAATTGAGGTTTCGTGATTTTGGCATGATCCAAAAGACAAATTCAGTGACTTTTGCTGAGTGAAATTCTTATAATTTTTTTTTTCCTTTTCCCACAAAAGCATCCCCACTAATTGAAATGGATCTAATTGCATGAACATGATGAGGAGTCTTTCAGGTTTTATCCTTCAGTCCTGGATGTTCACCTGATGCTTATAAACATTCTTTCTGAAGTGCTGTCCCACAGTCCTGAAGACTTTTTCATTTTCTTTTTCCTGTGGTGAAGTTGGATTCTCATAATTCACTATAGCGAGGATCCAAAACTGAAACCGATGACCTGAGATGAGCATGTGACCCAGTCATTCAGTTTTTTGAATGAGCTTGTAGGGACAGGGAGGGAGACCTGGGTGTTTCCTCAGACAACATGTTGTAAGTACGCCAGCTAAATGCAGATTTTAAGTTCTGGAATAGAATACACAAGGGAGAATGAATTCATCTATGATAATGGAGAAAGTTGTTTTGACAAAGCTTTATGTATGCTTTAGTTTAAGTTCTGGTGCTAGTTAAAAATAGGCATCATAATCAGATATTTAGTTTTCTGCTCTTTGATTCAGAGGGAGAAGTACTTTGGTTTGTTGGGGTTTTTTTAAACCTTCCTAAAGTAATTTCCAGATATAAAATATATCCAGATTCCAGATATAAAATATATCCAAAATGCCAACACAGTCTGTCAGAACAAATGGCCATAGGCTGCACAAGCACCAGTTGGTATACTTATACAAGAAACTTGTCAAAGAGGGAAATCTTGCTACCACCCATTTACAAACTTCATCTTTACTCAACAAAGTGCTGTACACAAAAGCTTGTGCAGTGATTTCGGCAGCACAACTTGGAGTTTAAAGCTAAGTTCATGTTTAAGTGTTTTGCTAAATTGGTTCCTACAAGATTTAATTGGTGTCACACAGTAACTTATGGAAAGAGCCATAAGTGGAACCCAAGGCTTCCAACTCATGGCTGGAAACTTTAATCTGGAAACTTTTTTTCCCTGTTCTTATAGTACATATGACAAAGCAAATATCCATCTACAAACAGTTAACTTTGTACTTAACCATTTTACAGAATTTTTGTAATCCTTCCCCACATGTGAGCTGCTGAACATATTAGGACTGCCAAGTATTTTCAGCCTCCAAAAAGGAACATTCCCCTATCAATTGCTATGCAAATGAGCACTGAAAATGCTCAGTAAATCCCACGTTGTTGCTCTGGATTCCAAAAAAACCCTTTTACCCGATTCAGAACAGATTTATTACCCAAGGACCTTCTTTTATTACAACATTTTTACATAGTTTCACTTCTATTACAGAAGTATTGATATTTTTACTTATAAAAGAATACATCACTACAGCACTGACTTTTAAACAACAAAGACTATCCTTATTATCGAGACTGTAATGCTGTAATTTTTATTTTATTTGCAGTACTGTGCTTTTTGTCTGTCAAATGGGATTTGGTCTTTTGTATTTATATATGTTCAAAGGCAACCCAAATCTCAAAGCTTTTAGATTAATTGGATTCAATCCTTAATTAGAAGTAAAACATACTGAAATGGATGGTAGTTTTAGCAGAGGTGCAAATGAATACAACTAAAATTATAACTTGAATGATCCACCTGGATTCTAAAAGTTGTTCAAGGGACCAGATGCCATTTATTTCAGAAGGAGGTAGAGCCAAACTACTTTTTAAGGCTTGGACCTAGTTCGTTTTTATTTAGTCAGATAAAATAAAATAACACATTCCTACTGAGAGCTTAACAATTTATACCAAATGTTTGAATGATCTCAGTCTAAAAAAGAATTTTTTTGTTGCAATGAGACCCTTGTTTTTGTTTTGCCAGTGTTGTGATGGGTCCTTGTCTTTCCTGAACAACTGCCATGTGAAATGTGGGTTATTCCCACTGCTGTATGTGTTGACTGCTGAGGGGGCCCATTCTGAGGGGACTGAGGTGCAAACACAGGACTGGAGCCCCTTTCCTTGGTGGACATGCAGTCCCATGCCCGACAGTGCTGCCTCTGCTATGCTTTCTCCTCCCTCCCAGCAAGGGCCCTGGGCATCTGAACCCTTCCCCTTGACCCCCATTTTTCTAAAGCGGGGTGGCTAGCTGACAGCAAAGTATGGACTCACCAGGTAGTGTGTCTCTGAGACACAGCATTCATGGAGTTTGAAGAGATCAGGAGGCACAACTGGGAAGAGAAACTGAATGAATGAAAGTTCCAACAAGCCAAGAAAAAAAAAAAAAAACAACACTCAAAAGAATTGAAATTGATTGTAAAAAAATTTGAAAGGCCACAGAGAACAGTCTGTGGGTTTGATATCTCTCCATGTGTTCAAAACTCCCACAGATGGAGTCATGAGTCCCACAAGACGAAGTGAAGAGATGAAAGAAGGCAATTCATGAAACTACTACAGCTGGCTGTGTGTCTCTGACTGGGAGAAAGAGTGTCACTGAGCTGTGGCCTGATAATGATTATGAAGATTAAAGCTGAACAAATAATTCCCATACTATTTTTTTAATCTAATATGTGTTTTGCCTCTTTTTCCCCTCATAAGAACATCCACACTCAGACCACAGCTTCCCCTAGCACATTAATTATTCGGGTGTGTTCATATAGCTTTTGCATTGTTGATGAATATTTGAAATCCAAGTCATCTTGCTTAGCTGTGAACGGTCAGAGTCAGATGGCACCACTTCAGCTCCACAGTTAGCACACCATCACTTCCAAACAAATCCTTGGCCATATGTATTAAAAGGGGGCCTTTTATGGTACCTGCGCTTGTAAGCATCCATCTTGCTCTGACATGGCTTTGAAAGGCATCATTCACATAGAACATAGTTCAAAGGTGAAAAAAATCAGTTTTGCTCTTATGTTCTGTGTTCCACTGGTACTCTTGGAAAGTGAAAAGGGAGAAATTTGCTCTGATGATAATCACAGACTATTCAATTTGGTATAGTCATATAATGAAGTGCTGGAAAAATATTTCTTACAGCATACCTCAGAATGTGTACCTTGACACATAGACTTGCCACTTCTTGCCTTTAATTTAGTTATTTATTTGTAATTAGTTCTATGCTTTTCTCTATTCAAGATATAATTGGTTTCACATCAGTGACTAGACTTTAAGGAAACTGCAATTTGTTCCCCTTCCTACAAAACATTTGTACCTCTTTCTATACTTGTTCTCTGGCAATAAAAAATGATAAGCTAAACTAGAGTGATATAATTCAACCTATGCATGGTTTACTGATATTAGTACTTTTACTTGTTTGCTTATCTTAGAGGAATTAACTGTATTTCTCCTGCAATACTACTTTCTTAACATTACATCACTTTCCTTTCTGTGAATGCTTGAATGATGTATTGGAAACAGGGGCATCGGAATGGACTGATACTCAGTCAAATGAAGAGAGACATTAGTATTCATTATTGTCTTGCATTTGTTTAGTTATTTTATGTGTGATAATGTTCAGTTCTATGAAACCACAGAAGAATAAAACTGGTTCTAGTTCAAGAAAAGCTCTGCTGAGCATAAAGCTTCTAATTTTTCTCTCAGCTAACCACATACTGCATCTTAAATTTGCATGGCAATTTACGTGGTTCACAACATTAGGGAAAAGAGAAGGAGCTAGTGATTGTGGCATTTTTGCAATTGTATGAATGTTTTTGCAGAGGTGAGGATGAGCCTGTGTGCATGTTGCTGGTGGTGTAATCCATCAGGTTGGTGAGGTTTGCCTGGTGTTCTGTTACTGCATTTGTGAAAGCGTAAGTGCGTGACTGCTCAAAGATATGTCCTTTGTTGCATTATCCCTGTAAGATACCTGTGTTACGCTAGGTTGACAATGCTGAAGTTCAGACCCAGCTTGGGTAAAAATATGTAGCTTTACATCTCTTTGTTTTGGTTAAATATGTTCTATGTGTTAATCCTGTCATCAGACACCCTTTGTTCAAATACAGCAGAATGCCTTTCATTTGCCTTTAATTTGAATTTAATACATTTTTCTTAACATAGCAAACAAGCCAATTATTCACTTAATTTGAATTGTGCTTACTGTTGTTCCTCATTTTTCTGCCCCCACTCACAGGTCTAACCACTCACATATTTATAAAATTCCATCCAAAAACCATCTAGAAACCATCTCAATAACAACCTTCAGAAAAAGTCCAGGCCAAGGCAGTTTTCTAGCTACTTACCTACCAACCTGGATGACTCTTCCTTCAAAAGTCCAGCTCTTGTAGTAGTCTTTGTTTCCTGAAATTTAACTAGTAATTCTCCATTTGCCACTGGGGCTTAATGTTTTGCTAACAATTACGGAATTAGATATTTTGCATTTTCCTTCTCTCCAAGGTCTACCTTAGCACAAAAGGTACCATGGGCTTCCTTTGGTAAATGCATCTTGCTTTTATCCAGTTTTTCTCCCTATCTTAATTTACTCTTTGTTTCAGTATTTTTCATTGTGCTTTACTAAGATCTGATTTGCTCTCTTCTCCTTTATGAAATATGTATTAATTTTACCCATTTCTTGTGACACTGTCCCAGATGAGATAGATTCACTCAAATTACTTGCTTCTGGGTTTGCGCAGAAATTATTTGGTGATGTAAATTTTGAGCATGTCTGAGTCTGGACCTTTCTTCCACCTCATTCTTTTTCAATACCCTTTGTTCATTTTTGCATTTTTCACCCTTTTTTTTTCCCCTCCCTTTTTTTTCTTTTATTTTTCCTTGTATTGAAAATCAGTGTATAATTCTTGACATATGAACACCAGAAATGGATGTAGCTTTGCAGTCAAAGAAGTGATAACAATATTTTCCCTGTTCTAGTCAGTATTCTTCTATGTACATGTGTCCACGATTTATATGCTTTTTCATAATCCTATCATAGTTCTGGATTAGATCTTGATTAGAATCACTGTTTCTGTATTCTCGTATTTCACTGAATTAAAGTATGTGTTCTTAAGGGAGACCAACTCCAATTTTTATGTAATCTGAAGACCTCAGCAGTTTTGGTATTTTGTTTCAGTTACATAGAACTGTTGAACATAGCTGCATTGAGAAGAGCTCCTTACAGGACCTCTCTATTTCTAACTCTTCAGCCACCCACAGTGAAGATCTTTAACTTACAACTATTACTCCAATTAAAATAGCTACTATGTTTTATTTACAACTGCTTTTTATTTATGGTGGATCTATATTGAAAATATTCTAGGGACAATAACTGACAAACTCCTCACATGTCAGCAAAAGAAATAAAATTGTGCTCAGAAAAAGCTTTCATTATTTTCTTGATCCTGTTCACAAGGAAAATTAAATTTCTGTCCTTGAGTTAAAGACAAAATTCTAAAACATTCAACATTGACGAATTTTTATTTTAGAATCTGAAAGAAAATCAGGAAAAAACTCACATTTTTTTGCTAAAAATCTTCCTAGTAGTTGGCAAGATATACTTCTCTATATCATGTCCATAATAGTTCTTCCCTTACTGAACTATTTATTTCATAGAACAGTCATTCCTGAGGTGTTTTTATATCTTGAAGTGGAAGATGTCCTGAAAATCTGAACAATTTTAATTATGTACTGTTACATCTGTTGCACTTATCAGGAGGAGATATCGATGACTCTGTGTACGTATGGATATTCTTGTCTCTGACTGAAATGGAACTTGCTGTATAAGTAAGGCTATGGGCTTGAATAAGAAATGCTCATATAGAAAATAAGAGAACATTTTTGCACTAGCTCTCCTCCTAAATTTCTTATTAAATGCTCTCAGTCCTGAGATAGAAAAAGTGAACCATATTTTTCTTCCCAAGTAAATAGTGTAACTTTGATCAGTTATTCTGTTAAACTATACAAGCGCTTTCTCCTTCCTTTGGGCCCCAGAATTACTGTGGCAATTTGATATACTTGAGGATGGCAGAGGGAGGTACCCAAATACCACCTTTTGTGTCCCAGAAGCATTGAAGTCCTTTTTACATGAAGCTGGCTATATATCTTTATCTATTCTTTCAGACATCCAAAATCTTACTAAAATACCAGTGGCTCCTGCATTCAAAAGCAATTAATAACTCCATTTTTTTAGCAACTCAGCATACCTTCAGAGTGACTAGTTACTGTATTATGAGTCTATGGACGTGTAATCCTATAATTCATTAGAAGTAGGCTTCTATGTTGTGGTTGTTTTTCAATTTCTTTATAGAACATGGGAGAAAAAGTGATATTCCTGCCACTGAATTTTGGACACTAGATGAAAAATAGCATTGCTGTTTGAAAGGTCCTAAAGGTCTTAAAGACCTTTAGATGTAGTTTAAAATTTCAGTTTTCTGTATGGCTTGCATAATATTACTATGTGTTAAGAGGATGTTAATAGATAGTCTGTAGTCCTGTTCCGGTTTTGTCTTGAAAAAAACATTCCTGAACAACTGTGATTAATTTCTCTTGAGACATGAAGTGTGCAGTAAGGCATATTTTCTGCATCAACCTCTTTGACTAAAAACTGTAGCTACAAATTTCATTGTTATATGCATGTGAGTCCCCTTGAGATCACATTCTTACATGTAAGGAGGAGCCATTTTCAAAATAATAAAGTTTGTGTTTTCAAATTCTGTGAAAGTTTATCAGATATCTAAGAGCTGGTTATTTTTCACATCATCACAGATGGTTAGCAAAGTCCTGATTTTTGTCCTTTATTAATTCCTTAGTGCTCTCTTATGATTTTCTCAAATTCATTTCAGTATAAGTAAATTAGTGGAATAGTTGGAGTATAAATAATTGTGTCTACATTTTGTGTGCCAAAATTACATTGAAGTTCTTTGTTTATTGGAAATCAAGTTTTTAGTAATAAATGAAAACCTAACTGACTGGCCTTTGTTTAGAATTACTATTTCAGCTTCTTGGGTTGAGAAGTAAAGCTAGACACTACCTCTAAAAGAGCGCATTTCACTCTGTAAATGGAAGTGCTGCAATCTCTTTAGCCAGCCTAGGGTTTCTTGTAGGAATATATGGACTATGGAGTAGGTAGTGTCTTAAACCACCTTCTGAAGGGAGCTGATGGATGACACATACCAGAGGATGAGATTTTTTTGCACCACATGCCCCAATTGGCTCTTACAGAGCCGCTTTTTTTATGCTGAAGTGTAAACTTGTCTTTCCACCCTGCTTTCTCCTCAGAGGTGTGCATCACTCCGGTATGAATAGGATGTAAATTTGAGTTTATGTGTGTGCCTCTGTTGTTGTCGCTTAAAAGACTGATGTGAGATGATCAGTAAATTGACAGCTTTAACATGTCATGGAGAAACTGTAACAATTAAACTTACCACGCTGTATTTCAAACAAGCTTGAGAGACATCTGGCTAATTGTGTGAGAGGTGTAGCCCTAGGTACACAAGTTGCTCATGGACCACTGCTACTATCTCAGTTAAGGAGGTGTCTATCATCTTTTAAACATACAGTAGTGACTTCTGCTCCTGGTAGGATTTTATCCTATAAATCTGCAGTGATTAGTTCTGCCAGGAAAATCATTAGCTTCCAACTGCCTAACACATATGGCCTCCAAAAATCAGATCTATGGAAGAATGCAAAAGAAAAGTTTCTCAAATTATTATTGGAAAAAAGACAATGGAAGCTCTTTTCTGAGGCTTGGCCTGGTCAGAATACTGATTTTCTGAGAAATTCAGTCCCAGATATAATTAAAACATCATCAGACTTCTGCATCATTGAAGTCTGTGTTAGGTTGAACACACAGCCAAAAGTAAATGTGGTTTAGAACTTTCATAACACAAAGCCAGACTGAGATCTTCTTTGATCTTTACTGGATTGCTTTATAGGCAACCTATTTCACAACTGCATTTAATCATCTGTCTTCATGATAGAAAGCAGATTTTGTGTACATTTGCGCATTGTAAAAGCGGTAAGCAGGTCATGGCACAGGATCATGGAACAGTGTCATCTCATGGATATTCCCTGTTGAGATCTATTCTACAGTTTCATGACAACTTAGAAAGAAGTCAAAGAGCATCCTTACCTAGGTAAATAGTAGTAATAATAATAATAATAATAATAATAATAATAATAATGTTATTTTTTTCCTCTTATTTCCATGAGAAAAAATAGAAGGTCAAGAAGGAGAATTTTAAAACAAATGGGATTATGCTTGCTAAGAAACTAAAAATGTCAAGTAGAAAATTGAGATTTTGGAAAATTCCAATTGTGATGGGTTGAGAGCTGCCCTAACTATAAAAAAATACATTTTGTTTTCTCTTAACTCAGAATATAGTTATACAACTCTTAGCTAGTCTTTCTGTGGCAACAGAGAGACACAGGCATTTCCAGAGGATGTCCCCTCCCCTCTTAAAAGCAAGTCTAAAATGAAAAAGTTCCAAAGTTTAAAAGCTTACCAAAGACCAGAATGAACAAAACATGGCTTTAAAGGTTACAGTGACAGTAAATGACTGAGTTGTCAGAGTTCACACATTGTTCTGATAAGCCTGAACACATTTTTTTCCCTTACATGTTGCCATCTCTTTAAACTTTTGAAGGTCCCTTGAGTCTTTCCTGCTTAGTTTCTAGTAGTTAATTGTTCTTTGACTGGCAAGTTGTTACCTGCCCTCACAATTCAAGAGTAGCTAAAAAAACAAATGTGAAAAATGCAGATACTGAAAATTAACAGTGAAGACAAAGAAGAATGAGTACTGAAAGTCCCAGAGTGAATGAATGAATGAGGGCATTGAGCCCATCACACAGAAGAAGGAAGGTAAATGTGCTAAATTCAGGTATAGATATGGATGTTTAAATCAATGCTGGACTCAGATTCTGAAGGGAAGTTAATTTCTCAGTGTCCTTCTAAGCTCTGTAAGAGCAAGATAATCCTGTGAGACATTCAGGCTAGTAGGGTAAAAAGTACAAATTATTCCGGCTCTTGTGTCACACCTCATTATTTAGAGGTTCAAAAAGTGATACAAGACCCAGTGAAAACACCCAGGAACTCCTTCATGTCAAACCACATTTGCCCACAGGTTGGATCATCAGTATGAACTTCTGCCAAAAATTGTAGATACTAAAGAGTGAGAAAAGCAGTGCCTGAGTAATGATGCAGGCTTTGGACAAGGATGGTTCTACCATTTCCTGCAGGTATCGCACATTCCTCCTGGGAGCCATGAATCAAGATTTATAAGTTTAATTCTGAAGTGAGGGTACTAAAACTACAAGAATTCTCTACCAAGTCAGCATGTCTCTTGGACATAAATTTCTTGTTCTCTTGCCACTATACTCCAATGTTGCTCTTAAGGGAGTGCCATTATCTGTCCCCTCTGTGTGATGCCAATCACACAATGCCCTTTCAGCCTTTATCTTTCTTGTCTACTTCCCAAATCTAATGTCCTTCTGCTGTCTCCTGACCCCTGTCTCTACTCTTTCCCCCACTCCTGACTCGCCTCATCTGCTCTTCAGAGTAACTCCCAAACTACTTTCTTGACATTTCCAAGTCAGGCTACTTCTCTTTTAATTGAATTTTGAAATTTTATTCCAAAAATGAGGTCACAAAGCTGCTTCTAAATGACTTTTTTTTTTTAATATGAGCTGAGTATATCAGATGTAAGATGTGTTCATTCCAACCCTAGAAACAATGTTGCCAAATATTTTTTTCTGAAAATTCCTAAAAACTTTTCTGTGAAACAGCCTCAAACCCAGAAAATTTTAGTTGAGAATATTAGCATAGGAAAAACTTAAAAGCTAATTTAAAGAGTCAGATACCCATACTACAGAAATGTTGTTATCTGCACTGTCTGTGACATTTCTGTCACATATATAACAGTTGTTATTGGATGCCTTGGGATAATCCACAAGTATCAGATTATCTACACTACCAAATATTAAGCAAACAGAAGAGATTTATGTCAGTAGGAAATAGAAGTTGACCCTCACTATGTAGGAATGTTCCGAGGAAGGGAGGATCAAGGAACTTTTTCTAGCCAGACCATGATCTGTTGAGTGATTATTCTAATGAGAAATTTATCTCTAAATCTCTGCCTAGTCCAAAAGGTTGAAGTTAAGTATGGTTGAAAAAAAAATTCCTTGAATCCTGTACTAATTAAAAAATTAGTTTGAGCTTACTTTATAGACACACACAAACTGAACTGGCATCAATACAGTTTTCAAAAGCTTAAAGCATGAAAGAAAATCCTCAGTAAATACACAGTTCATGTTTCAACCAGGCAACATGAAGATAAAAGGTGATCCATATTGTATTAACCTCTGGAAGTAGAAAGGAGTCTTGCAAGAAAACTTAGATCTCCCAGAAAAGTGGCATATACTTCTCACAAAGTCATAAAAAACTGCTCACAAAATGTAGCTAATCCTTTATATTTTTCATTAAAATTTTGCATGCCTGACATATTTTCATGTCAGTTCTGTGTATTAAGTTTGCATAAAAATGTTCAGCTAAGAGTAAAATCTGTAGGGGAAAGGTCTGATTGTTCTTGCACCATAAACATAAGATTTTTTTTGTTGGTTTTTTCACCCACGAGACTTGGGAAATCTCAAATGGCAACTACTAAATTGCATACTAGAGACAGGCATGAAAAGAACCTCTCAACTTAAATGGATGGCCATAAGTAACTCCTCATTACAGCTGCATTTGGCAGGGAGTGTGAAGAGGTCACTAAACTATACATCAAACTGGGAAGTCGTGCCAGGAAAACATGCATTTCTGGAGTTGACATAGCAGTGTGCAGTGCCTCAGCATTATAGTATATGGAACAAATTCTGATGTCCCTACTCAGTGTTTAATCATTCTTTACTCAAAAAATGTCACAGAATGAAACAGGAACAGTGCCAGAATAAAGACTCTGTTATAGTTGGGCTTGACAATGGTTTGCTGTTTCAAAGATGACTATTCCAAGTACCCCACAATTCACATATAACCCTGACTTTTTGGAAAATCATTGGTCTCCTGAGGCTGCAAGGCAGAGTTAGTGTCCCAGGTTCATGGTTATTTAAGCAATTGATTCCAAAGTTCTCCTCTCCCATACCTGTGGAGCAGTACACAAAGCCACTCAATCCTTCATTTTCTGTGTACAACTAAGGCTCAAACCTTACTCAACCTTTCTCAAAATGAACCAAGACCTTGTGGGTATGTCTCAAGCACCTAACAGCCATGGTCTTTTAGGCAAACAGGTAGTGGGAAGGGGTATAAAAACTTTCTCAAGGTTTAAGTTAGAAGCTCAAAGCCAGCCAGGAAAATGAGCTGAAAGAAACAACACAGGAGCACTGAGGCTTAGTGTCCATTGAGGAGCAAAGGAGCTCCACACACGCACTGTCTCATTGGCTAGGAGGCTCAAAGAGACAGGATTCTCACAGTGATGGGAAGCTGAACTTCACATTTGGTACCTCTGGAGAACCTACAGGTTTCCTGACACCTGCCTAATGGGTGTCTTCTGGGAAGTTTCACATGGGTGTGTAGGATGGTACAGACCGTGTGTACCTCTGTGTCATGAGCCACGGGTCGTGCAGTGTGGGCAACGACAGAAATGTGTTACGTTTACGTTCTGCCTGCAACCTGGATTTTTCTTCCAAGAGAATGAGAAAAAGAGAATACAGGAGGTCATAAGGAAGGGCCTACAATTTGCATGAATTTCATCCTGATGCTGAGACATGAATTATGTAGAATCATAGAATATTTTGAGTTGGAAGGGACCCACAAGGATCATTGAAGTCCATCTCCTGGCCCTGCACTGGACAACCCCAAGAGCACACCATGTGCCTGAGAGCCTTGCCCAAACGCTTCTACAACTCTGTCAGGCTTGATGCTGTGACTTCCCTATGGAACCTGTTCCAGTGCCCAACCTCCCTCTGGGTGAAGAACCTTTCTCTAATATCCTAACTTAACATCCCCTGACAAACTTCAAGCCATTCCCTTGTGTTCTGTCACTGGTCACCACAGAGAAGAGATCAGTCCCTGCCCCTCCTCTTTCCCTCATGAGGAAGTTGTAACTGCAATGTAACTGCAACTCAGTCTCCTCTTCTCTAGGCTGAACAGAACAAGTGACCTCAGCCACTCCTCATACGGCTTCCCCTCCAGGCCCTTCACCATCTTTGTTGTCTTTCTTTGGACGGTCTCTAAGAGCTAAATAACTTTCTTACATTGTGGTGCCCAAAACTGCACACGATATTCAGGTGAGGCCACACCAGTGCAGAGCAGAGCAGGACAATCCCCTCCCTTGATCAGCTGGTGATGCTTTGCCTGATGCCCCCCAGACATGGTTGGCCCTCCTGGCTGCCAGGGCACTGCTGACTCATATTCAACTTGCCATCGACCAGGACCCCAGGTCCCTTTCTGTGGTACTGCTTTCCAGCATCTCCTTCCCCAGTCTGTACGTACATCCAGGGTTGCCCCATACCAGGTGCAGAATCTGTCATTTTTCCTTGTTAAAATTCATACAGTTGGTGTGTGCATGCAGAGCTGAAAGCTTGGAGCATACAAAGATGTCATAGTGTAGCTATAACCCAATACATATAAAATCAATGGTTTTGGATGCAAAAGACTTTTTCAAAGTGTTTAAAGAACTATCTACAAATTCCAAATTTATTTTAGGAATGCTTTACAAGAAAATTAATGCTGATGTCCTAGCTAGGAATATACTGGCATGCTTCCTGACAAACAAGACACAACAAGTCACTAGGTAGTGTGGGCAAGAGACTGATCCTGTAAAATAAGCTCTTCATAACTCTTCTAGATGCTTCTTAGATATTTTCTTCTTAGATGTTTTTTTAGATGTATGGTGCAAGAGAAGAAGAGAAAGTGAGTAGGTACATTAATTGCATTTCCTCATTTTCAGAGTGTGAAGTTTGCATTACATTGAGTAGTAGCTTTTGTGTCCTAAGCTCTGTAATAGCAAAGTTCAGAGAATTTCCATTAAAATAGAGTTAAGGCCATAAAATTTTGACACTGTACCTGCTCCAAGCTTTTTTAGAAGTGTCTTGAAGGAAATTTAATATTCTAAAACATTTCAAGAAAACATATCATTTGTTTCTGAGTTCTAACTAGCCAGACAGTCACTGAAGAACTCTCATAGCTCTTTCAAGTCCATCATAATTTAAAAATTGCAAACCATGAAAAGTTAAAAGTCTGCAAATAGTGTGAATACATCATTCCCCTGGTTATGCAATGCATATTTTAATTGAGAAAAAAATATATTTATATTTATCATAACTCTATGTTTATATATTGTGGTTAGCCAACTCTGAAAAATATCTCCATCAGCTATTTCCCTTCTCTGTCATGGTTTACAAAAAGCTTCTGGAATATTTTAGACAAGAAATATGAAACTACTTTTTTACATATTCCATTAGGACTATTTCCCCAGTCCAAGAAAGTGGTGGAGAAAAAGTTGAGCAGGGAGTAGACTCATCTAGTCAAATGTTCGCTGGCTTGTGTCAGGTATCTTGGACGAAATCTTGACAACTTTACAGGAAGAAAAAAAAAAGCATAACTGAAAAAAGTTGACTGGGGAAAGAATTAAAGATGTGAAGCATTCTCCATAGTATATAACAGTATATAAGGAGTTCTTTGGCCAACAAAGCAGAAAGTTCATAGTACAAGCAAATTTTTTTCATTGACTAGCTTTTTGGATTTGGCACAAAGAAGTCTTTACTGACATGCAATGATTGATGCTGTACATGACGACAATAAAACTCCCTTCACTTTCTCTTCTCTCTCTGCATGAGTGATGACTGTAATGACTCTCTCTGTTCTTTTGTTCCCCCCTTGAATTGCTCCTTGCAGTTGCCAAGTTGCCTTGCACCTGATTTGTCAGAAGAAAATCTTCTCTCTAGCAAAAGAAATCATCTGAGGTTGGTTCAGTGGTTTCCAGAACAACACAGAGTACTCATAGGCTATATGTTATTTCCTTACCTTCTTGTCTTACTTATTCTATTTTTTTGATTGCTTCTGATTCCTTTTCTTCTCTCTTTCTGATTCTCTTTTCTTCTCTGTCATGGTGGTAGATGTAATTAAATTTTTGAAATGAGAGGGGTGTGCCTGCCATAAAGTAAAATAATGCTTTTGGACCTGCATATCTGTAATGCAGCATTTCTTTTATTTCTCATTAAACACATCAGAGTCTGAAAAGTGAATTGTTTTATGCTGAGATGAATTCCATGCTGGGAGAATGACAATATGCAGAAATGACACTTGCAGCTTTTTAGCTCTTCCCAGATGAGATCCTTCTCACAGGAACGTAAGGGGCAGGGTTTCCAGATGTCACTGTCTCCAAAGGAAATAACAACTTCCGCTTTACATGACCCACAAAACGTGTTTCACTTCAGTGCACACTACTATGCTAGAAGTGCAGGATCGCATCAGTTCTGTATGCCATAGCCTTAGGGGATGACAAAATATAGGACTACAAAGAAAATCTGTAGTGGGTGAAGTACAGTTCAGTGGTTCAATTCATGTTATGTTGAATCTCAACATTTGAAATCAATTGAGGAGGGCTGATTATATTTAAACCCTGGATACCCTTTCCATGAACAAAACAGAATAGTTCATTAGGAAAAAAAAAACCCACCTGTACTCTCTGAACCTAACAAATGAAAAAGCGCTCCTTGATACAGCCAATGCAAGATATGTGACTGCCATCTACTAGATGACCTGAAGGTTGTAGCGAAAAAGCACAATTAGTTCTCTGGATGAGCTCAGCTAACACTGTCAACACTAACTTACATATCAAATAGGACATATGCAGATTCAAGTGCTATATTTTGCTGAATGCATGCAGGTATTTTTTGTTCTAGTTACTGAATTTGCAAACAGATAGAAGGTGAATCTTCCCATTTAAAATATTCAGCAAAACTTTATTTGGTTTTTCTCTAGTGACTGTGTCAGGGCTGTGTTGGTTTACTGCAACTGAGGAATGAACCTCATGTGCATTACAGAAAAAGTACAGATTTCTTTCTTACAGAGCACTACACCATTTCAATTAAGACACCATTGTATCTCCATATTCCACTTGGGATGATCTAAATATTTATTCAACACATTTGTCTGAGTGCATTTCAAGAGTTAGCCCCCAAACATGGTCTTTAGAGGGCAGATTTTCTCCATTCCGTGCCCAGATGCAGGGATACTTTGGTCACTTAACAAAAGGTTTCCTGGCTTTTGAAAGACTGAGGGTTTAGATGTGTACAAAACTCATTTTGCCTTCTTTATGGGTCAGACACTGAAATGAGATCAAATCCATGATGCTGGCATGCACTTTATAGTGAATATTGAGACCCCTCTGAGACATGAACAGGAACCAGAATGCTGTAGGTGAAGGGCCTAGGATAACTGTAGTGCTTTCTGTGATACTGGATACAGTTACCTCTGTATTTCCAGCTGTTTATCCCAGTTTTGTGCGTAGAATATTTTTAAAGGCTACACAGAGCTGTGGAAAGTACATTAAGAAAGTAGCATCTCCTTAAGTACCTTCCCTGACTATGCAGTAGTGAAAAGCCCATTGCAATACTTTTCTCCATTTTCTTTCCTTCATTTGCTCTTAGTTCTTCTATCTGTTGTTGCTACATTGCCCTTCACGTGATTTACACCTAAATCCTATCTTCTCCAAACAAAACAAAGGAAAACATTGTGGGCTGGGGCTGTTATTTCGGGAGTAGTTAAAGAAACATGCTGAGAATTGTATCAGTTTTCAGAAGCTTGCAAAGGGAGAGGAATATGCAGGTGAGAAGGAAGGATCCAGGTTATAAGGAGACTGTAAATGTGAGAAAGGTACAGGGTCTAGGTCAGTCTTCACTAGGAAAAGAAATTTCCCTGCTGATTTCCTGAAGAAGCTGTTCTGGTTGCTGCAGTTCTGGGATACAGTTGGTTGTGACCTAGTAGTGTCCTTCCCAGCCAGAAAGAAAGGCTAGGACTGGCATTCCTCAGTAGTGATGACCGAAAGAAAAGGAGTTACAGAAACTTCTTTCTTATATAATTGTAATATTTGCAGCACAAAAGCCATGAGGTCATCTGTTCAGATTGAATTCAACACAAGGAGCGTGTGATGTTTCCTTGAAGTGATGATCCACAGTAGAAACCAAAAAAAAAAAAAAAAGGCAGAAAAAGAAAGGTTGAGGAGATGGAGAGAGAGAAAAATGCAGAGAGGAGAGAAAAAGTAAGCCACTAGAAGTGGAAAAAAATCCAAACATTATTAAAATAAGTGCTAACAGAGATTTCTTTTGCTATCCTTTACTCAAGAAATATTTTTCTGGCCTACTGGAAAAACAATGTCATTTTTGGATGGCCGTGGTGTTCTACCTGAGTCAACCAGGTGTGTACTATAACCCCATATTTTGAGAAATGCCATGTGAGAAAGTGAAGACTTCATTTATGTAGAAATGGAAAGGAAATCATAAAAAAAACATTCTTTCCACTCATATTTTTGCTGAATGGAATAAGGCTCCCTGTATCTTACCATCTCAGCCAGATAAACATTCAGCTGAAATCATGTTATTTCACAGACCTGACTCTCAACAGAAGCCAATCTCCTCATGGCCCATTTGCCATACTGTCTGACCGTATAAATCCAAATAAGCCACAAATACTAAACAGTGATAAAATAGAGAACAGGATTCAGTGGAAGACAGTGAAATAAGTAACTGTATCCTATTTTGAGGAATTAGCAGAATAGTTTCTCAGCACAGTGCTAGTGACATTACTATGCTACCAAAGATACATTCTACCAGTTGAAGAACTTAGCCTGGTATTTTAGTAATTACATGGTAGCAGCACTATCTATAAATTTCAGTGGAAAAGACAGAAGAAAAACATAGATCAATCTTTCCACTTAGATTTAGAAAGGTGGACTTACAGAAGTCTTCCAGTTCTAAGTATGACAGACAGACATAGTCTTCACTGTCATAATAGGAAATGCCTCTAGAACAAAAAAATTTTTTCAAGCAAATGAAATGGTCATTTTATTCCAACTTAAATTTCCCCAGAGATCAAAGTAACTTACTAATTTGTTTTGTTTTTGTTTTGGGGTTTTTTTTCTCTGTTGTGTTAAGAGATTCAGTTTCTGAGGCTTTGGAGAAGAGGGGAGATAGATTCTTGTTTCTTCTTTTCCTGCTATTCTTCAATGGCTTGTGAAGGGATAGAAAATAGAAACTTCAATGGGAAGAAGGGGGTAGTAGCTCTTTCTGAGAACATTCCTGTATTTTACATGGATCAATAAATGAAACAACTCAATAGAATAAATAAAAATGTTTAAAAGGGATAAATGAGTCTCCCCCACAACTACACTAAATTATACTGAGTGACAGTTATGCAGGGGGTAATTATAAAGGGCTTAGTCTTTTATAATGTATTTTTCCTAAAAATGTTAGCCTAACCTGAAAGTGAGGCAGAGTGGGAGGGAGTGAGTTTTTGTGTATGTGTGCATGTATATAGAAAAAAAGATAAAATAAATACAAACTAATTGAGGCCTACTTGTGGAATTTCTTATTGTTTAAAAAAAATAATAAAAAAAAAGCCCTTATGCTTGAGGGAAAAAGTAATTAAATGCAGCTTTTCACAGCAATAGCCATACAGATCAAATACCGATATAGGTCAGGGCCACTACACATTGTTAAAATGGTCAAGTCAACAGTACAGTGCCTGTGGCTTCCCTCATGTGTCTAACGAGAAATAGCAGGAACACAAATGGTGTCATAAAGTGTGTAAAGTGAAGAAATAAAAATCAAGTGTTTCCAGTTCTGAGAACTAAATTTTGAAGGAAAAAAAAAAAAAGATTTCTTGCACAACTGTAATATGTCTTGGAGAAAAATCCTCTTGAAACCACAGTTTTTTCCTCTCAGAAACCTTTTACTAAAAGTAATAATAATAATAAAAAAGAGCATTCTTCAGTCTGGAAAAAAAAAATAAATTAGCCTTTCTGAACATAAATCATCACGTCCCCTCACTTTGTTCCTCTAGCACAGAGCACCTGCTTTTGCTTTGTCCAGCTCTGGCTGCATATTAAATCTCCTAAATTTTCCTAGAGAAGGAATGTGTCTTCTGTGCAAACTGCCCTGCAGTCAGTACTTGGTTTGGAAGAGAAACCTAATCTCTGAGAATCTGCAGAGGGCAAACCAATTTCCAAAATCGCATAGGTCTAAGAGGTGGAATTGCTTTAAAATCCAAGTTGGTTTTTGTGTTTGGTTTGTTTGGGCTTTTTTACTCTACATTGCACTGAGCCAATTCCTCACCCCCTCACTTTTAGTTTGCTTTTAAACAAAGTGCAAAATGGGAGCATGCTGCCATCCTTGATAACACATTTGTGCTGCCTATAAGACCAGATGGGAGTTTGATGAATCTTGTTATTCCTATAGCTCTATGCTGTCTATAAAATCTGTCTGCATACAGGTTAAAGGTGGTTTGTTTTTTTGTTTTTTTTTGTTGTAACTCTTTCAGAATAGCTATTGTGCTTGAACATCACAAATTTTCTCATCTTCCATACCCTAAAGACAAGCCTCAGGACCTCACACATTTCCAGTCCGCCTGTCTTCCAGAGAGGAAGATATGGCAACAAACACAGAGCCCAGGAAGTAGAGTTTGCTCTTTTCTTTCTTGCTGTTCATGAAGATCTGCTCATAAATTTCTCCAGTACTTTTTATTCTTTAGTATTTAAAACAGAAAGGAGAAACACCAGCTGAACTCTGTGCCCTTGTGCACACACAGTTTTATTATTCAAAGCAAGAGCAGAGCTCTGGAGCAGCACAGTTGTCTCCATCCTCCCTCAGCTTTTTAATGGACCTTTTTTTTTCCCTCCATTTCCTAAGCCACTCTTCATATGACTGCAATGCTCCACCCCGGAGTTGCATGCTAGCAATACATGGAATGCAGATGCCCCAATATAAACAGTATTTTATGCTCTTAGCTATGAAATTAGTATTTAAGTGATATGATAGACTAGGGTAACTATGACTGATGAATTTCTGTGAGTTTAATTATACTACATCTCCATTTTTACCCTTTTTTTTCTTGCACCTTATATTCTATTTCAGGAAGGCACATAAGCCAATAAATAACAAACTGACTAGATTTATTCTTTTCAACAGGGCTACACATGTGCATGAAATTTAACATATGCCCAAGCACTTAGCTAAGCAGCTTTAACAGCAAAATCATAATTACTGTCAAAACCTTATGTTTAACTTAGAAGTGTGTAGTTTTAACTGTGATTCTTTTACTTGACAGTTAGCATTTCCTAGGGGAAAGGACAAATATCTGTGTAATTTCTAAACACACTTCATGTCTGACCAGCAACAAAAAACAGAGTTTGCCTGGAGAAAATTCTTCTAAGTGGGTGTTTCTTCACCTCCAACCTGACAAATTGCTGCTGTATAAGATAGGTAGAGCTTTGACAGCTCAGTACATTCACCCATCCACCTTCATCCATTGCTTTGTAGTGTTACAATACATTGTCCTGTCGGATGTACATGTGCTCAGTCAGATACAGCACTGCAATGCCAACTGATGCAAAAATGTATAGTGACTGATACCCCTGAGCAGATACAGGAGTACACACTCCTGTAGGTCACTACTGTTTACTTAAAAGCAAAGTTAAAGTTCCAAGAAAATGTCTTGTCCTATTGTGTCTTTTTCTTTGTGGCACTATTCAGTGTGTTTGTGTTTCCTTATGGGTATACAGAGAAGAGAAACTGGGCCAGCTAAAATTAATAAGAGAACTGCCAAACTGCCATGCTTTTAGTATAGCTAGGAATGCAAGCAATTTTTATAATGTGAATGCAAAATAATTTCCAAAGTTGATAGTGCTATTCTAATGTTTCAAGTTAAAAGACTAAGCCACATCATGCATTCTTTGCTGCTTTTAATCAGTCCTGTTAAAAAAGGCAATTGCTAAAACAAAAGAAGATTAAAGGCGTCTGACTGAACTCTTTTGTTATTTGCTTTCATTAATGTGTATGCTCTATCAAGCCTCCAGGTCAAGTGTGTTCATTTTCACCATACAGGGTATAAATTTTATACTGCCTGAACTTTAGTTCTCATGTTCTGCAAGCTAATAGCAATGATGTCATTACACATTTCCTTGTGCTTTTAAGTACAGATTGCAAAAATGTTCTGCTATATTCTTCTGTTTCAGTTGGTGACATAGTAACTTCCTCCCATAGTCTCTTCATATACCTAGTAATTGAAATAGCATAGTAAGATTTCTCATACTGTAAGGTCTTCTTAGTCTTATTTACCATGAGCATTTTCAGAAAAAGAAAGAAAGGGAAAACAAGCTGCTGTTTGATCTGTTCCCCAGACGTTTTTTTCCCAAATGGACTCCAAATGTTTTATGGCTATTGTGTCAGCCCATCACTTTGTTTTGTGAGTAATTAAGTCATTAAATAACACCTTATATTACTGTACACCAAAGCAAAAATGCCTGCCTTCTGTCAGGAAACTGTAAAAGGCCAGATGTTTCTAAGAGTTCAAGCAGAATCAGAGAGCTATCACTAATCACTGGGCTTGTTTGTGTAGGAGAAACTGAACCCATGAAGTCAATGTGAAACTTCCTATATAGTTAATCCAACTCCATTAATTAAACTACAGTTTATCTTTTGAATGTAAAGTGACAGGGCCTAAAGCTAGGCAGAGATCCGAGGTATCTATGCCTTTCAAGTCACTCACATCAGATCTGTGTACCACCAGATCATTGAGACATATATATTCAGTGAAAAAAATCAATCCTGGGTTCACAATTTCAGCCCAAGTATTCAGGACACAGGATGTAGGTTGCATGCCAGATTTATGATTTTAAGCCAACAGTGTGCCAGTTGTGGAAGACAGATGATATTTGTTTTGGCATGAAACTTGAATGATTTAGACAGGCAACGGGTGATTCAATGTTAAACTTGGAAGGACAAAGTTAACAGTCTGAAAATTTTTTTATTCATTTGAATTAGAAAAATGAACACATACCAGGCTATTACTTAGCATCCTGTGGTCTCAGCGCTTATTAATTAGAAACCCTAGAGGCAGCTTATCACTGGCCAGAAAGCTTGTGAATTCTAAAGGGAACGAGGAGTGGAACATTTGAGCTTTGGAGCAGTGTTTGGTTACTACCTTGGAGGTAGAACTTGGAAAGGCTTTTTGGAAACTCATAAGAAATGAGGGTCTCACTCATTTCCACTGTAGTTTAGGATGAATATTACAACACAAATTCCAACACTGATCTACCATTTGTGTTCCCATTTAAGTAATTTCTCTTTTAAATTGTACATTATGATGTTGGACAAAGAGCATCAAGGATATAGTAGCATGAATTTTAAGTATCATTGTGAAATATCACAAAAAGAATTGGTTTCTACATTGTTGTTAGCAGGTATGTGTTTACACTAGGGAAGCAGTTTACTCTAGATCCTCAAGCACTTTGTTTTAAGTTCTGCAGAAATTACAAAACAAACAAGCTACACGGTGATATGTAAATATCTTAAATACATATTTATCAGGAGAAGAGAAGGAAAGGGAAGGGATGTTCTAAAAACAGCTGCTTCTCAAAAAGGTGCAAGTTCCCAAACTAGAGCTCCAAAATAGTTGCTTGGAAGCCATTTCTCTTTATAGATGTTTATGCATCTATGAAGAGAAGTGCACAGTATTTCCATATGATTAAAAATATTTATTATTTTGTTTTATGCAGTAAATATTTCCATGTGGACCAAAAATTAAATTTCCAGGCATTCAGTTGAGTCAATCTACTGTAATTAATTCAAGAATACAGTATGATAAAGTTACGAACATTCTCATTTTTCCCAATTGTGTTTTTTGTTGATTAGCAGAAGGAAGAGATATTTTGCTTTCACTTGGATAAATGTGAAAATTACAGTTACACCTGGATTGCAGTGGCTTCTCTAATTTTAGGTAAAACAATGTTTTTCAGTCTGTCAGTTGCTGCTCTGTTCAGTTGCAAAGTGAGCTTTGATGGTGGACAAGAGCTCTAGAATGAGAGCTGCCTTTAGGTATGAATGTAAAGGAAACCGGTAGTCATTGTTACCCTCAGGGAAAATGTCTTTTCCCTATGAGCTGGATTGCTCTTTCTGATTTCTGACCAAATCAAAGAGTCCTGTTATCTAGTAGTACGTGCCATTGGAGGAGCTCAGATTTTTATCTTCTTGTGTGGTAGGATGTTCCACTTTTACAGACACTATATAGGAGCTGGAGCTGTGAATTCTGAGTGCAGTTCCTAGGGAGCTCAGAAGCAGACCTTCACTCCTTTCCCTTTACATATTATACACTGGACACAATAGTACCACTAATGGAACCATAACATTCAAGCAAGGCAGTGGGTTTTGCTTTCTAAACAGATGATTTCGTTAGTGAGATGTCCCTCTTGTTTCTACTTCATCTATGTTGTGATTCTTTCCCTTAATACCCAAAACACTGTCCAAATGGGTCACTGATGCTGCAAGGCAGTTAGCAATGGCTGGAGCAGGAAGCTGAGGACCAAGCAGATCCTGCACTTCAAAGGGGCCAGAAGCTTTAAGGAGCATTTAGGAAGAAAATTGAAAGACTTGTGAAGTATGTTACCTCCAGCCTCCTCTGTCCATCTGAATGACCACGTAGTCTGGCTCCAGGTGACATCTTAAGGGTAAGAAGACAGAGTAAGTCAGCAATTCAGTATCAGATTGAGATGAGAAAATAGCACAGGAACTTCAGGAGAGTTGACCTTAAGTGGCCAGTGACTTTTTCCCCTCTATGCCCATTTGGTGGCTACTGTGGCATGGTGCTACTTGGCTGAGCCTTGCAGATGGAGCTGACCACAGACCACTGTTTTGAGGAGCCCTACCCACAACACTCAGCTACAGGAAACTGCTTGCCTTGCACGTTGCACCTAAATTTTTCTCATTCTTTGCCAATAAAATGCCTTGCATACTTAAGCCATTGTAGAAGCAGTAATACTATACATGTTCCTGTTGCTAGAGACACTTCTATTAACTGTTCAAGGAGACCTTATTGGGACTTGTCCTGAGCACACCCCTACCAGGGGTTCAGTTGGCAGCAGACAGGGCTGGCTTGCCCATAGCAGGAGATGTTCTCCTGCAAAGGAAGAGCTGGAAAACAGGCTGGCTAGGGCTGGACCCCTTTTCCTTGAGGCTGCCTCAGAGAAGGTCCCATCCTCAGCCTTGCTGGGTCTTTCTGCAGCCATGTCTGACGCTGCTTCCCTTCAGTGGACCCAAATCTCAACCGCCACCACAGGCCCGTGGGCTGGTCCTCAGCCCATCACCATCCCCAGAGAAGTGCCAATGCCTCAGGGGTGAGGCAGCCCCAGTGCCCCTGCCTGCCCTGCTCCTGTCTGGAGGGTAGGATGGGCTCTGTCTGCTGAGCCCTGCTGCAGTGGGCCCCCATGGGGAGCCCCCACTGCCCCCAGAAAGCCCCTGGCCCTGACTGTCTTCTGTCACTCAGCTGCGTTTCTGCTTTGGCTCTAGCTGTTGCCTAGTACCTTACTGGCAATTTCAGACCATTTTTCACTGTCACCCATTATTATTCTGCCACACAGTATCAAATAGCACATATTTACCCTATTGTCCTAATAAAATAATAGCATTATGCATTCATATTTATATAGAGATATCTTTCAGGAAAGAAACACAAAACCAAAAACAATTACAGATCACATTGGCAGTGCCACATATAATACTGTGCTTATCAGAGATTTCTTTCAAGATGTGATTTGCAAAGCAGAGACAAACAGAAGAAATCAGGAAGGGGAGTACCACATTTCTCAGAAGATAAATGACAAGTAGATCTTGACTGGGCTCAGAAAATGAAAAGTGTTTACTGCTTACAAAGCACACTTCATTCACTGTGACCAATTGCACTGTGTCATCGTTTGAATTAGGTGAGCAGGAATGCAAGACTGGCCTAAAACTTTTTAGTCATGTTGGAAAAAATGTGCATAACGATGAATATTAACCACACATATCTGGAAACTTTTTTCAGCATCCTCAGATTACTTGAATTGCAGGCTTTTGAGCAACTTGAGGTCCTCCCATGATTCTTCCAAAACATTCCAGGCAATGCTTGTGTTTATAATTTATTGGTAGATAAAAAGGCAGCTACAGATTCAGGTCAACTATCTCGAAATCCTGTAGCAGGAGGGAAGAAGGACTTACGAAAGCAGCATTGATGTCCCAGGTCTCATTAAACACTATCAGTATGCTGAGTTCCACTGTTGTTCAAGGACTTTGCAGGCCTAACATGGGATATAAATCCAAAACTGTAATCCTGAAAACCTTTGCTCCAGCTGTTACCCAGCAGTGGGCAGTCAGACTACAGAAGTTGACTCTAAAACTCCCTAGGTATCTCACATTTTCTTGAGAAAGTGTTGAAGGGTGTCAAGGTACCTCAGTGCCTAGCTCACAGTGATCAGAATTAAAGTAATACATGTTTCTTTGTCTCAAAAGCTTAGGAACCTTAAGACTAAACTCTGTTAGTTTAGTACACACATCACAAATACCTAGAATGTTCCTTTAAAATGCAGTGGCTGCTACTTTTTTTAAAAAACAGTCTCTTTTATATAATGCAATGGGTAATTAAAAAAAAAAGGACAAATAAGCCACAAACAAACAATTAAAACAAACAAACAAACAAACAAACTAGACAGCCAAAGCACAGTATATAGAAGGTGTGGGTTTACGGTCTTCCAGTACAAATAAAGAGGGAAATCTTACAGCAAGGATCCTAACCACGTAAGACATAGGACAGTAGGTGTGCAAGAGGTGAAATGTGGCAGCTGTGGAGGGGAGAAGAATCCTCTACCTATCATCTTCCCCCTCTTTCCTTCAGAACCTATTTTCCCAACAGTATGCATCTTCATGCAAAAACCAGATCATACAAAAGCGGCACACTTCTGCACCCCAGCAAATGAGGAACTGATCATAGGACTCATAGTCTGGTTCTTATTGCAGAAACTGTTTATTAGACATTTAAGAAGACAATTTTCGGATGGCATGAACAAATAAATGTCTCTCGGCACCAGAGGACAAGGCACTTCAGAGTATAAAAGGAGGCTGTGGACCTCTCACACTATGGGACTGTGTGTTGTTTTGTCACTTAACTTCGAGGCAAGAGTATCTCTTTAAGTTTGGTTAGAGATCTGCCTTTTAAGTAAGACCTGCCATGAATATCCAGGCAAAGGAATATAAACTTATCTATAAATGTAACAAACGACCAGGACATCAACCCATCTTCCAGTACAGTAGAATTGGCACAGTAGGAGCTGAAAGGATACCACACTGATTTGTTCTTGGGATGATAGTGAGTAATAAAATGCTGGGATAAAAGTGAGTCTGTTTCATCTATTTTTGTTGCTCAAACTATTAAAATTTCACAGAGTGAACAACTGGTATTCTTGGAGCAATTATAAATGATAAATGGAACAATAAGGCTGACATCCATGCTCTTACCACAATTTATATATCAACTTCATACGCAATGTTTGGTACTGATATTTTCTATTGTGAAAAATAAACAAAAATAAAAATAATAAATATTTGAAAATAAAATGAAATAGCAGAAAGCAGAGAGAAATAAGGAAGAGAACCTTGCATCTTTTCTCACAGAGCATGTCAGCTTGACAGGTGTAATGTGCCATGCATCACCTAACAGAACTGTATTTTAGAGTTCAAGAAAGGGTAATTGTTTCCTCAGAAGAAGATTCTTGCATAGATTTTATTGCTGCTACTGAACTATCCACAAAATAAAAGTTAAAATACATTGTATTTTCTCTGCGATTGTAAAAAATCCTTAGGGAAAGATGGTGTTATAAGGTCTGTTAACGTAGACTAAGGGAGTGAAATTATCTGACTGACTTAACTGTCTAAAGGTGAATGCTTACACTACCTATATGCAGGAGATAAAGAGTGACACCTCCAAAGGATAACTGATCTCACTTATTTTAGACACCAAACTCAGGACAGGTTCCAGAATCATATTCTGGAGATATTTGTCTGTTGCACTGGCAGTATGGAGATCCTATACAAGTAGTTTGGGCCAGACATTTATTTCCAAATGGGTAAAGTTATATTCAGCTAATCCCATCCAAAATGTCTATCAATTGTATTTGGCATCAAATCAGGGTCACGCTTGTGTATTTGTAAAAACAGGATCTATATAATATTTCAACATATCTAGCACACATATTTTTTTTTTCCTTAATCAAAACTAAAGTGGAATACTTCTCAAAGTAATTTAAGCATTTCCAATAATATGTCTTTTCTTGCAGTTGCTACCATGACAAAGTCAAAGAACACAAGTCAGGAGAGGTCTTTGTTGATTTGAAAACAATTTCAGTGAAATGTCACCTCAAGGTTTTAATAATATTTGGAGGGTTTTTTCCCTTGGAAATTTTTTTGTTTTAACTTCTACCCTGAGTACATTCATTACCTATGTCCCATTCTCTGCTGTCCTTTCCCAAATCATAGCCGAATGTTTGCACCTCCCTGCCCAGCTTTATACCTTTCTTCAAGGATCTTAAATCATAATTAAAGTCAGTTCAGTAGCTTTTTACTCAACAGCTCTGATCCCTATGTGTGTCCTATATTATATTTGCTTACTTTACTGGAAAAATACATGTTTTACCACTCTGGGAAAGATTAATGAAAGATTTTATAGGTCTATAAGACTAGTGAACCAATTTTCCGGTAGCAATCCATGGAGTTTCTATAAAAAGTAGTATGAAAGGAGTTCTTTTAAGATTTTCTTTCCCTAGAAACTATGAAATAGAAATTAAGAGAAGACAAACAGGAATAAAAAGCTGTAAAGAAGCAATTTGTAATGCGTATTTTCTCTTAGAAACAGCACAGGAAAAGGAGCACGGTTCTTCAATGTTGTACATACATTGTATGTACATACATTATTCAGAACTCAGTGCAAGTTTGCATGTCTTTAAGAACATACAAACCCTCCTTGAGGTCAATAAAACTACTCATGTTCCGGCATTTAAATACATACTGTGGAGTGGATGCTTTTGTTTTGTGTTTATTAATGTTCAACAAAAGTTGCTCTGACCTATTCAGGGATCGCCATGTGATGAGATAATGAATGTATCATTCATAAATATTTTTTGTTAAGAAGAGAAAAAAAATTTGTTCCACAATAACTTGTTGATAGATTTGATTTGCATTTTTGACTTGTGGTCATCTTGGAAAACATTACAGACATATGAAGGCTCTTGATATTAGCTACATAGCTGGAAATCCAGAGGCACAAGTGAGGTAGTGACACAAAGAAGTGAAAAGACATTTTAAATGGTACTAGTCACAGATAACCAAATTTGTTTCTTGTAATTTTTCAGTCCACTAATCTGTGTCAGATGTCAGCTACACTGCTTAGTTTTGCTGTCAGCCAAAATAAATATTTTTGGGATGAGCTTCACAGGAGAGAGTAACAGAAAATTGTTTGGAAATATTATGAAACTAGAGAATAAAAGATAATTAAATCTCGGGCCTTTGCAATGTATTCAAGGATAAGATCCCAAAAAAAGTATGTAAGCATACAAATTATCGTTGATGTTCTTAACTCCAAGATAAAGAAACAAATACCCTTCCCCGCTTTCTGAGGTGCCTAGAGGCCACAGATGCCTATGTTTTTTTCACAGATTTTCCCTAAGTACCTCAATTAGTGCTGTTTTCCCTGTGCAGAAGGAATGCCCTCTTTGCCTGGGCCGAGCACAAAGGCAGCTCTCCCGCAGTAGGGACTATGGCACACTGGCAAAGTGTCCTACCTCATCCAATACACAATGACCCAAAGAATTCTAGAGAAACACAGAGGAGATTGGGAGGGAAGAAGTGTAGCCATGGACATTTTGACTATAAAACATGCCTGGAAGGTGAGAGGATGAATATTCTTATGGTTAGGATACTTCCCAGGGTACAGGGAGGCCTCTGTTTTGTCCTGAGTGAAACAGATTAAAATCTGATGTTGCTAAGGGAAGTGTTCTGACTAGCTGGGCACAGTCCTTTTGATGTTTGAGATTAACCTGTTCCCAGAGCTTCTGTCAAAACCTGTGACCACAAGAGTTACGTGACAAGGACAGCAATCAGAAAAGAACCCTACCCCAAAGCCTGGCATGGCCAGAGTACCCAGCTGGGATCGAGAGACTGGGGTGGAAGTAGGTGTTTTGAAAGAGAGGGCAGGGAGGACTGACAAAAAGTCAACCTTTAGCTTGATTGTTGTAAAGACGGATTGTAACTGGCATGTCTGAGATTTTTTTTTCACTACCTTTAGTCCAGGCAATCATTTCCAAAGAGGAAGAGCATAAATAATAAGTAAAATTAATGTAATCATAAAGTAATATCTCATGATTGCCAGGGAAAAATGGGAGGAAGATGATAGCGCATGGAACTATATTTAATGTGTGCAGTGACGCAGAACAAATACTTAGTTGACATGTTACAGGTAATTAATGCATTTTGCAATACTGAACTGGCTTTGAAGAATTTTTTCTGAATATATTTTGGCCTAAGAATATCAGCTGATATATAATTTATTTTCTTTGGCTCTCTCATGATGCTGTCAATTACATCACAGTGGAACTTTTACTATATTATGCTTATAGCTAGGGCACTCAGGTTCATTGGCTTAGTATTTGACCTGCCCACACATACAACTGCTCTTTGGAGAATAGGTATGAGGCATGACTGAAGTGCCAGCAGTAAATAAAAATAATGGTGATTTATCTGGCTCCTTTAGTGATAAGGAAAATGAAAAAAGAAAGTCGTATGATCAAAATGAAGGTTTACTCATACTTGTATAGACCTATTTTTCTGTTTTGATTATTAGTTCTTCGCATTTCTCCTGCTTCCATCGTATAAGATCTGGCACTGTCTAAACTTGCAAATGCAAATCATTTAAATCATAGGCTCACAAACCTTCCTTTTCAAGTCTGAAAAGCTGATATTTCTCAGCGCTGAAATTTCTCAGACACCATTCAAAACCAAACTTCCAAGACTAGTAGAAATGCTGATAAACTCCTACATGAAAAAGAGAATGTGTGTATTTCATTCATTTTGTTTTATAATTTTCTTGCTTATTTCTGTCTATTTTTGAAATTATAGTCTTGATCATAGCCAGTTAACGAGAAATCGAACAAAAATAATCCTATGCCAAAGAAATATATGTATTATTTAACATTGCAATGAAAGACAAGTTAGATATAGGAGAGCTTAAGAGAACAAGATGGTGTTAATCACCCTGTTGGCTAAGGAGGTATCAAGTTTTCTGCAGATATTAACACAAAGGAGAATCCCAGGGAGTAACTTAAAGGAAAGCAGTGATTTGACTTTTAGGGAGGTCCTTCCAAGGAAAAGCACTAACATGAAAAAACAGGAAGAATTAACATACTGTTGGAAATAAACCTAACAGGTTATGAGTCCAGGGCTCATTAAAAGCAGGGATAGAACTTTCCAGTAATGAATTAAAAATGACAAAAGGAATGAAGATTGGCCATGAAGGGCCCAAAAGGGGAAGAATATACATAAGCTACATCTGCTAGAATACAGAAATAGAAGCCAGTAAAAAGATTCAAAAAGAGAGCTAACTTAGAGTGGTGTAAGAAAATGGGAATTTGCAATAGTTATCCTGAAGCAGCATTAATAGGAAAAAATTCCATTTGTCTAGGAGAAAAAAGAAAGATACTATATTAATTTAGGCGAGAAATCAATTTTTAATTTGAGGGAAAGAAAGCTCATAAAAAACCCATATCTTAGAAAAGTTAGGCAGAAAGAAACTGCAAGGTTTAGATGCAATCTGAATACAAGGAACCAAGAAACAGCCTGAATAACAATAACATCTGATGTTTAGGAGACAGCAAGAAAGGTATAGCTTTTATAAGAAGCATTCCATGTAAACTGTTTTATTTATATTTTCTGAAAACATGAAGGTATATGTTTAATGGAAGTTGGAAAATATATTGTCCAGTAAATCTTTTTATACTAAAACAATAGATGACAAAGAGATATTTTATGACAATATTCATCAAAATAAAATGTTACATAATTTTGGTTTTATAGTCTGATCATTCCAAACCCATTAATCTCCTGTTCTGCTGTTAAATACTATTACTGTCTCAAGAGAAGTAATTTGAACAAAATGTTCTGATAGATTTCTACTAATCCCATCCAGAATCACAGAATCACAGAATATGCCGAGTTGGAAGGGACTCACAAGGATCATGGAGTCCAACTCCTGGCCCTGCTCAGGACCATCCCCAAGAGTCACACCATGTGCCTGAGAGTATCATCCAAACACTTCTTGAACTCTGTCAGGCTTGGTGCTGTGACTACTTCCCTGGGAAGCCTGTTCAAGTGCCCAGCCACTCCCTGGGTGAAGAAGCTTTCTCTAATACCCAACCTAAACCTCCCCTGACAAAACTTCAGGCCATTCCCTTGGGTTCTGTCACTGGTCACCGCCAGAGAAGAGATCAGTGTCTGCCCCTCATCTTCCCCTCATGAGGAAGTTGTAACTGCAATGAGGTCTCCCATCAGACTCCTCTTCTCCAGACTGAACAGACCAAGTGACCTCAGCCACTCCTCATATGACTTCCCCTAAAGGCCCTTCATCATCTCTGTTGCCGTCCTTTGGACACTCTCTAACAACTTAATATCTTTCTTACCTTGCGGTGCCCAAAACTGCACACAATATTACAGGTGAGGCCACACCAGTGCAGAGCAGAGCGGGACAATCCTCTCCCTCGACCGGCTGGCGATGCTTTGCCTGATGCCCCCCAGGACATGGTTGGGCCTCCTGGCTGCCAGGGCACTGCTGACTCATGTTCAACTTGCCATCCACCAGGACTCCGAGGTCGCTTTCCGTGACACTCCTTTCCAGCATCTCATTCCCCAGTCTGTACATACATCCAGGGTTGCCCCATCCCAGGTGCAGAATCCATCATTTTCCCTTGTTGAACTTCATATTGTTGGTGATTGCCCAGTCCTTTAATTTGTCAAGGTCTCTCTGCAGGGCCTCTTTGCCTTCAAGGGAGTCAACAGCTGCTCCCAGTTTTGTGTCATTTGAAAACTTGCTTAGTATCCCTTCCAGTCCTGCATCCAAGTCATTTATGAAGATGTTGAAGAGTACAGAGCCTAAGATGGAGCCCTGTGGAACCCCACTAGTGACAAGTCACCAGTCTGATGTCACCCCATTCACTATTACCCTCTGTGCTTGACCCATGAGCCAATTGTTCACTCACCACATGATGTGTTCATCCAGCTGTGTGCTGGACATTTTGTCCAGGAGAACAGAAAAAACAGAAAAAAGTTTTCATAATGCAGGTGAAAATGTCATTTGTTCTTCAAGGTTCTTATAATTTTGTCTCACAGAGTCACCTCCTCCAGATGTGACCTGTACGAGAATGTTTTTGTGCCTGATCTTACCTGCTTTCCTGTGCAGGTTTTTTTAGCTTTATAAGCCCATTGGCAATGTTTGGATCATAAACATTAAATGCTACATTTAAACCTTAAACTTTGTCTTGTGCTACAGGGCATTTCAGAACATGTTGTAAGCCTAATTATAAACCTGAATCTCCAAACTCCTCCAAAGTCTTTTGAGATTAATTCCAGTATTTCACTTCACTTTCTAAATCAGTGCAAGCAAAACATTTCACATCTTTGCTTTCCTTTTTTTGGTAGCATCTCTTCAATAGGAGATACAATATGGTAGACTGATTTATTTGTCAATGAAAATGGATTATTGTCCCCAAAGCTGTTTCAGAGTGCCAGATAGCTACAATCTTGAAGCCTCATCTGAGCCCAAAATGTTGCCCATGAAGAAGAAATATTGACAACCTGAATTAGCCTAAGCCTGAACCAAACTTATGCCAGGACAATCAACATGAATGCTGTACAATGCTCAGACTCACTGCTTTGTACACCACCTGCCACATTTCTCACACTAAAAAAAGAAAAAGAAAAAAAGGCAAAACTTACACGTCAGGGAAACCCTCTAATCCATGCATTGAATATTCAAAGGCATCCATGTGTCTTTTATGTCCAGCCAAACTGCAACTGTAGATAAGTATGAGGAATGCCTCTGGATAACTTAAAACTTAAATCCACAGTTTTTTCTTATACTGAATTGAAAATTTATATGTGAACAAATTATTCTGAGACTGTGATTACTTTAGAAGGAATCTAGCAATAGTTCATGTGGTTTGTGCTCTTTAAGAGTAATACTGAGTGACAGATTCTAAAGATAAGGACAAAAACATAAGTGATAGAGTTATTTTGAGTTCTATATGTACTATAAATTTTTGACTTAAACATGTATTATATACTACAGAATTTTTGGGGTATATATACTCCTAAATATAAAAGTCTACTATGTATTCACATTTCAAACTAGAGAAGAGGTAGTTAATCTAAAGACTAACATATATTTTAGTGCTGGTGCCAGTCAGTATAAAAAAAATGCAATTTTGCCAGGAAGGGCTAAAAATCAAGGGCTTCTTCCAGTTGGCCTAAACCAATGCAAGAATGACGGTTTTGCTTTAAATCAAGGGTACTTCAGCCCACAGCCCTGTCTTCAACAGTGGCCATCTTGCAAGCAAGCAAGAGTAAGAGCAAGCCAAGCATATACGCCAGTTCCTTCTAATACTTTCCAGGCCTCCAGTGAGGGTCAGATCATTGGCTTCTTTAACCAAATATAATTATGAATTCGTAGTTACTGTGAGAGGATGCATCTTTCAAATATGTATTCTGTGTCTCCAGAACTTGAGGTAAGGTTTTCACATTTACTGCATGATTTATCATAGTTCCGCAGGTCTATTGTCTGCTCCCTGAAGACCTGTCTCCTTCTATTCATTTTAAAGATGGCAGCATGCATTCAGTATCAGATCCCCCCCCTTTTCAGAGTGAAAAAGACAGTGAAACAGTTGACCCTCTATCCACCCTCTATAAGCTATTCATTACTTATAGTATCTTCCAGATGTGTCTCTAAGTTGAAGAGACTAAATTTACCTTTATTTTCCTCATGCAGATGCTATTCCTTATCTTTCATCATAGAATAATTACAGTTGCAGATTACCTTTAGATGTGTCCAAAATCCTGCTCAAGAAAGGGTCACCTTCAGTGTTAGACTCAAGCTGACATTTGAGTACCTCTAGAAGTGGAATTTCCACAGCTTCTCTGTGCAACCTTGTGACCTTTTAACATTCCCCATTCTAACCTACACTTTGATGAGGGCACTGAAACCTCACACACCACAAACAGGATGCAAATAAACTGTAAATTTACAGAGTGGCATGATGATATTCTTTACTTTGTTCTCTTCTCCACTGCTGAGTACTCATAAGACCTGATGCACTTCTCTCTTTGTTTTTGATATTTCCACCTGTCATAACCTCAAGACCATATTCTTGAGAAAGAAACTCAGGACTGTCAGAGCCTATCTGTGACTGCGGCAAGGTGCAAGTTCTGTCCTGACACTTAACATGTCGGGTTGATCTGAACAGCAGTGTCTGCCTAAAGTTGTCAGAGGTAGTTCTCAAGCATTACCATATAGTCGGGAGAGAGATTAGCACCTCAGGAAGTGATTTATTCCATATCATTGAGAGATCTCAGCACACATGCTGAATTGCTCTCTGTGCCTCCCTGTTGATTTCTAGGGAACCTAGTCACACCGTTTTTCAAAAGAAAGTATTGGTGAAAAAAAAAAAACCAACAAACCAACAAAATTCCTCAACTAGGAACACCTACTTAGGTGTGGATAAATTGGAGGCAGCGTTCAACTACTGAAAAATACACACCAATCTCTTATTCAGAAATTTTATTTTGACTATGTTGAGTGTAGACCCACTGCCAAAGATGTACATGCACTGCGAAAGGATGCTGTGAAAAAAAATTGTGTAATTATGTGGTATTAGACATACCATGAGGAAGGGAAAATATGGCATAGGAAAATTATAGAAGCCAGGGTCTTCAAGCATTTGGCAAGTTTACTATCCTGCATTTTCTAAGAATGAGCTGAGTATTTTCCATTTTTAAAATGTTAAGTCTACAAGTTAATTAAGTAACTTTCAAGTACCATAAAAATAAAATTAATAATTCCACCTTGATGTTCCAAGTCCCAGTAGAGATAAGGTTGTTAAGTATCCATGTAAGCTAGAAGTGTCATTCAGCTACTAAAAGTTTCAACCAGCTTGCTTCCACTTACTTCACAAAAAATTACAGTTAATAATAACTTGTTATGTGGATTTATGATGTGATAATTTATCTAGGTCTCAACTTCTAAATAATTAGCAGCTATCACAAACTGTGCACAAAGGAAAATTCCCCATTCAAGTATTTTTAGTGCAATTCCACAGTCTGAATCATCTATTTTACAACCACAGCTCTCTATAACTGTAAAATCTGTTCTACACTAATCTTTTCTTCATTATTCTGCTGCTTAAAATGCTGAATCTTATATCACTGGGTGTCCACTCATATATGTATGCCTAGTAGGAAAATAGAGAGTAGTTCTGGATTGGATCTCAGTCTTGATTCATTAAGCTTGTTCCAGCTTTTGACAGTCATTTTGTTCGCATTGCACACACAAGCTGAATCTGTCAGACCAAGTCTTTGAACAACAGTACTTTTTGACTGGAATGCGTGTAGATGCTTCACCAACCAAATAGAGCATATCTTCCAAACCCCACTGTGGACATTTATTAAGGGATTAATTTAATTCACTGATAATTTTCTGCTATAAAGCCATTGGTGTTTGCCCTAATGACTGCTTCAACAAACTGGTGTTTTAGCAAAGCAGTGACAGAATTCAAAAGTTTGAGTTTCTGTGTTAACACTAGGAAAGAAGAAGAATTGATTAATTTTTCTAAAAACACCAAGCTGGAGGCTCTGGAAAGAAATGCTGGAAGTGTTTTTCTTTTGCTGCATTAATTATTTATGTAGAATTCATAGCCTTGGTTAGAAATTGGTTATTTCTCATTTGCAAATCTTTTGAGATGCTGATTTTCAGATGGTACTTTCATAAAATAGCTCTAGACTCCATGGTTTTCTGGTTGTGTTTTTTTGTTTGTTTTGGAGATTTTTTGGGAAGAGTAATTTAACTTTTTGTGGTACAGCAGAAACATTGGTGAGTTGGAGTAGTGCCACCTACTGAAAAACTGGAAAATGTCAGAAGTTACAGTGACTAATCTGAGGTACATCCATTCAAGCCAATGGTACTCTAGTCAACTTCGTGGGAGGCAGTACTTAGATTTGTGCAAGGAAAAAGAAAATAAAGATCTATGTTCTTCCAGGAAAAAAAAAATAATTATATATTCAAAAGATTCAAAGCTAGATGCAGGACTCAATGATCCCTGTGGGTCCCTTCCACCTTGGCATATTCTGTGATTCTGTGAACTAATAATGCTCTTAATCTGACGTGAAAAAAATAGCAAACCCCACCCAACCAGTATTATGTATGGACTGTGCTTTTGAGAATGATACCTGTATCCTCTCTCTGAGCCTCAGTGACTGGGTTGAATGGATCTACACATGAGTCAGCTAGAGAATACACAAGTTTCCTACATAATTCCAAAGTAAAACAGCTTCCTTTAGAGTTATTTTTATATTGACCTGAAAATGAAAAACCTGACCTGTAATGAAAAACATTCCTTCACAAGCTAGCAGAATGAAGGGTGTACACGTGCTGCAAACCAATGGTGTCAGGTTATATGCACATGAGGCCCAGGAGAAGTCAAGCACACAGAAATGAGCATGAGCTCTCATAGTGTTAAGATCTGGAATGCTCAGTCTGCTTTTGTTTTTAAAAACAGAGCTCAACTAATAAATGCCATGGAAAGTTGTTTTCTCTACAGCCACTAACTGCATGCTGGGACTGAGCTTCATCTTTCAGAGAAGACAGCATTGCTTTGAAAAAAAGAAAAAGGAACACCTAATCCTTAGTGGTCTAGACAACGGTATCTTTATACATATGCTGTGCTTTATTTGCAGCATTCCCTGGTATTCTTCCAAGAAATGTAATTTCATGAAGATTCATCTCAGAAGACTAGTTACTCCCTTCTCCCCATGCATTCCATATGGTGTTTTCTGGGCTGCCTAGGATATGTTAGTGCTTCAACACCAAAACAAAACACAAATATAAACATCTGTGTGGCCTCCACCATCTTTTTTTTTTTTTTTGATTCTTGGTTGAATCTGTTGTTAGGTACAGTTAGCTGACCTAATTGTCTCACAAGATGAGCTTTTATTTTGGTGGATACAAGTGAAATTGTTGCATAAATTAACTTATTCAGCTTTCAGTTTAGAAGCATTTCAAAAGAAAGTATGAAAAATCTGTGCATATTTAAATACAGACATAAAAAGAATGTTGGAAGAGACCTCTGGGCATCATCTTGTCCAATCCTTCCTGCTCAAGCAGGGCTTCCTACAACAAGTTGCCCAGGACCAAGGATGAAGACTCCACAATCTCTCTGGGCAGCCTGTGCCAGCACTCAATCACACAGAAAGTGAAAAGTTTTTCCTGATGTTCTCCTTTTTCTTATTCTCCTCTTTCTTAATCTTCTTTTTCTTCTTTTTTAAAAAGAGGATTTTAATCACCCTTAACTAAGTTGTGTAGGCAAAAATTTCCCTGTATAATCAAAGTGTTCACAATAGGTTGAATTTAAAATTGCTTATGAATTTCTAACAAAGCTGAGATCAATAAAAGTCACAAGATAAATATATCCTCTGGGTCTTGAATATATAGTACCTTTGACAGAGCAATGTTTCCTTTACAGTATTACTACAATGAAGTAGAATTAGTTGCTTCATTTGCATAAATGGTGGAGAAAACTGCAAACAAAGTGGCTTAAAGCAGTAACAGAGAAGCCCTTCCTAGATTCCCAGGTGAAGTTAAGAAACATTCTTCATATTGCAGTTTGATGTATTTGAATATATGTCATGTAAATAAATTAGTCTAGCAATTTTTCTAACATCTATAAATTTATCTCCAAAAAGAATTTTTGGGCATTTATAGGTGAGCTGGATATTAAGAGTCCCAGAAACATATGGAAGTCAAGGCACACAGTGCACTGTACTCCTTCAGGAAGGTTTTTACTTAAGAAGACATTTTATTATTAACATAATGTGTTTGATGTGTGGACCTTGAACAGATGCACACTTTTCAAAGCTTAATAAATCATACAGACTCTGGTTTCCCAAAAATGCTGTTCCACCTACTCTCCTGTTCAGAGAAGACTGCAACGAATGACATACCTTTCCTTTAAGGTTCCTTGATTCATGGTCTGTCAAAACAAAAGGAAAAAAATTCCACAGCTGAGGATATTTTTTTGAGACTGCTCTGCCTCTGATTTTCTTTGAGAAGACTCAAATGAACTAATGCAGGAAGACAGAGGTGCAAATTCTTCAAGAAGTAGGTTCTAAAAGCCAACATCAGCTACTTGAATTGGATGCAAGAATGAAGGAAATGTCATACAGCTAGCAAGGCAATTGACAAAAAATTAACAAAATTTTCCTTCAAGATCCTTTTCTTTAGAGAAGATGAAACTGTTGAACATTTTTCTCATCAGATGAAAAGATGATGCCTTTTTGTTAGAGAATATGCTATTTGTACACATGAAACTATGAGTGTCTATAGGAACTATGGCAGAGGCATATGGTATAAAAGATTTTCTAGGACTAGTCATACACATACCCTGGACCATGGTCAATTAGTGTAATTAATTTTAAAACAATATTAATTAAATATTCGTAGCCATATAACTAAAATTGACAGGTGCACTCTTAGCTGGGTCAAAATCTGTCTGGATGACCAGGCACAGCAAGTGGACGTGAATGGTGCCACATCCAGTTGGGGTTCCCCAAGGCTCAATATTGAGCATATATATTTTTTGACTCAGTCCTGTTCAATATATTTATTGATGATCTGGACGAGGACTGCAAGTGTACTCTCAGTAAGTCCTCAGAAAACACTAAGCTGGGCAGGAGCATTGACCTTTTGGAAGATTGTGCAGAGGGATCTGGACAGATTGGATCAGTGGGTTGAGGCCAACAGTATGAAGTTCAGTAATGCCAAGTGTCAAGTCCTACACTTTGGCCGCAACAACCCCATGCAGCACTACAGGCTGGGGGAAGAGTGTCTGGAAAGCTGCCAGGTGAAAAAGGACGTGGAGGTGCTGGTTGACAGTACCTGAACATGAGCCAGCAGTGTGTCCCGGTGGCCAAGAAGGCCAATGGAATCCTGGCTTGTATCAAAAATAGCATGGCCAGCAGGACCAGGGAATTGTCCCTCTGTACTCAGCACTGATGAGGCTGACCTTGGAGTGCTGTGTCCAGTTCTGGGCCCCTCAGCTAAGGAAGGACATTGAGGTGCTGGTGCATGTCCAGAGAAGGGAAATGGAGCTGGTGAAGAGAGGGTTTAGAAGAAAGGGTCTAGAGAGTAAGTCATATGAGGAATGACTGAGAGAACTGGGGTTGTTTAGCCTGGAGGAAAGGAGACTCAAGGGAGACTTTTCCTCTCTACAACTACTTGAAAGGTAAGGGTAGGTAAGCCTCTTCTTGCAGGCAACTAATGATAGAACAAGAGAACATAGCCCCAAGCTGCACCAGGGGAGATTCAAGTTGGACATCGGGGAGAATTTCTTTAATGAAAGGGTGAAGTCCATGCCAAGTACTGGAATACTCAGAATGGATTGCCTAGGAATGTGGTGGAGTCACCATCCCCAGTGTTCAAGAAACATCCCCAAGTGTTCAAGAAATGACTGGACATGGCACTTAGTGTCATGGTCTAGTTGACAAGGTAGTGATTAGTCAAAGATCGGACTCAATGACCTTTGAAGTGTTTTCCAACCTGAATGATTCTATGATTCTGTGAAGTACAGTACATAAGGAACAAATGTTTCAACACAGTTTTGAGCATCTTGGACTGAAAAAGACTGAATGACTAGAGAAGGGCTTATCTGAGGGCTAAAGAAGGCTGTTATAAGCCTTCAAAGTCAATGTCTTCAGTTTATGAAGCATATGATTCTATGACTTGGTGGGGAAAATACTGTTGCTGCCTGTCCTGAGCAGCACTACCAACAACAACTGCCCTGATTCTTTTTGGGGCGTTTGTGCTCTAGCTTTTCTAGATGCATTAGCAGAAAATAGTATTGCTGCCATGGATGAATCCTGAATTCTGCAGGATCTCTGCTTCACAGTCATTTAAGAATGCTAACTGTCAAGTAAGGTAAAAAAAAAATCAGTGCTAAAGGTCAAAAAAGGCATTTGGAAAAGTATGGTATTACATTCTAAAACAATTAGCATTAGCTCTCATTTTTTTTTGGTGAAATGTTTTTACTAGTCTTGCTGCTAACAACATCAACAAAGCCTTAGCGTTTTAAGTCTGTTCTTTTTTAAATCTGTTTTTTAATTTGTGGAACAGAACCTTCCACAACCTTAGTGAATCATCATGATATGCAGAGCAATTATGTCATTTTGGTTTGATATTACGGTAACCCACACCAGAATGTGGCATATAACATAAAGACTTGACCCATGCCAAACCAAGACACCTCTAAACAGTCCTACTGGGCTTGCATATAAATACAAAAAAGGTAAGTTTTTGAGACAAATAGTTCATAACTCCCTTCAAGTGTCATTCCTTGCAGAAAATATTATTGGCAGACAGCAAGGCCAGAATATCTGTGCACAATGCATGGTCCTTGGCTGTCCTAGTGTAAGCACAGGGAGCACACCAAGTCACTTCACACCCTGCAGAAAGTTCAAAAGCAAGTGTCCCTTGAGAAGTCAGTCACTCAGCTTAATAATGAAGAATGAGTGTTCCCATGTCTTCCTACCTAAACATGTTTAAAAAAGCAGAAATGAATGAGAGACTATAGTGCAGGAACAGGTAAGAGCTGTTATCACAGGGAATTAAAGTCCCTTGGAAGTAATGGGCCAGCAAGAAGAATGCTGCTTGAATCCAAAATTCAACAGAGGACCTGGTTCAAGTACCAAAAGTTCTTGGTATGCAGGACTTGCTGTTACTAGTATCAGGGTCCCTGTACTATTCCAATTTGGCTGCTTCAACAGTGTCTTTGATTTTGTCTCAGAAAAGCAGTTTCCCTCCAAACAATTTTTTCTCCAGCTGCAAGCTAAGGCTGCTGATTTAATTTTTCCAGAGGTGACATATCTTCCTAGTCACTCCTATGAACTACTATTTCAACAGACATTTTTGGGACAAAATGCACCCTGTACTGCCTTTCTGTAGGAGAATATTAAAAAAAAATCATAGAAAAAAAAAGTCATAGAGCTTATAAAATCAAAGTCCAAAGAGTCATGCTGGAGGGGGTGGGGGGGAGGCAAGGGAATCCACAGGATTTTTGGGTCTGCTTACCTTCAAAAGCAGAAAACATGAAAAGGAGCTTTATCATGCTGCACAAAGTGAATAGTTCTTAAAGTGGTGTAAGGTGAGAACAAAGGTAGCAGCAGCCTCATGGCCCAACACTTCAGACAGAAATGCAATGAAGTTTGGCAGGAAGCTGAGGCACTTTCCACTTAATGCCTAACAGAAGTGATTTCTGTCTACTTCCAGAAAGCCTTCTAAGAGACTCTCCTTTCAGTAGCATCATGAAATGCATCAACAGCTTTCAATGCTGGACTGCATTGCAAGTCCAATTTATTTTTAGCTAGCACTTAGTTTCTTTGCCTTACATCCCTTTTATGAGGAAAGTTCTATGGAAGTACAATCATTGACATCATTTAGAGTGTTAGAGTTACTAAGAAAAGCAGGCTATTTCTAATTATGCAACTGCTTTACATTAAAAGGATGTGTACTTGTCATTTTTTAACAGCAGACTTCCCTAACAGCTAAATGAATTTTGTGTGACAGTAACTAACAGAAGAGGAGACAGGAATAAAAAAAATTTCCTTGACTTAATGTTTTAGTTTTAATTTTATTATAAGAATGAAATTTGAAAAAATCTAAATCATACCATGTGCAGAAATGATTGTGTGCAGACTTGATGTAGATGTATTAATGCACAGGTAGGTATAGAACAACTGTTCACTTTCATGTCTGTAAACATCTCCTTTGCAGATGTGCAATTACTAGTGTGCATATAAACAACTGACTGCATATTTCTTCGTTTCCCAGCAAAATTAGTTTCTGCTAATTGTATATGCTGTGCCACCTTTGCAACCCTTATACAGCTTTAATTTCCCTCACACATGGTAAATATAATTACATTTTCTGTCAACACACACAGATTTGCCTGTATATATTATGCTTTTACCTGTGATTCCTCAGAACAAAAATTGTCCTAAAAATTTCTTGAGTCTAAAAGCAAAATAGAATAAAAGCTGGATACAAAAATAGAAAAAAGAAGCTGTTGTTTTTAAATAAGCAAATTTGAACCAGTAAACTTTTTAAATATAAGAACAATCCTGTGATACCAAAATAGCATATGCCTAATCTATTAGGCATTGATGGAGACTGCTGACACAATACTTAAAGTATGGTTATGGACATTTTCTTTTTCCTTTCTTGTAGACTATACAATTATGGAGTTATTAAATAAAAGTGTTTGCTGCCATGAGAATGTCTCTCTCCCACTGTTCCTTTGGCAAACTAGAAGTGGCAGAAAGAAAATAGCTTGCTGGCACTATAAGTGCAGTCTTCATTTATAGAAGAATAATTTGGAACTTTTGTCACATATAAAAGGCAAACTTAAAGACAAATCGATGATGATCTGAATTATGTTCTCAATTTCACTGGTGGAAGTCAGAAGAATTTCTGTTTGTTGTAATGAACTTACTCCCCCTTTACACCACTATAGTTGCTTGCTGAATTGGTTATTTAGGTTACAAAGTGCACATAAAGTAGCAGTCAGTAGTCTCTGCTTCAGTCCAACATTTCTCTTTGGGGTAGGGCACATGAAAAGCTAGACAGTTTTGATTATAAGACTTCATCTACCAAGTCATGGCAAAGGAAGAGAACATGGCTGTACTTCCAGGCATAAGGGAAAAAAAATTAGAAGAAGAAGAAAAAAGAGAAATCATGTCAAAGTAAAGAGTTGTTACTCCTCATTTTTAGTTTCTAGCACAAAGCTCAACTTTTGCATGTCTCATAAGCAGCCCTCTATATTGTCAGAAAACCTAAAGAACTAACTGAGAGCAGCTGATTTTATCAGTTTCTACCATTTTATAAAAGACACATTAAAAAAGTCCAATTAAAATGCCTCCAGAAGATATATTTATCCAAATGTTAGTCTTAACTGTTTATAGTCAAGAAACTGCTGAAATCTAGATGAATAAGGAAAGGACAGATAATTCCACTACAGTAACTGCTGATTCAAGAAGAATTTTGCTTACATTTTCTTTAGCCAGAAAAGTCTCCATTTGAAAATTTATAACCTTCCTTCTGCCTTCCTTTCACTCCATTCACTGCATGTGGCCCATCTCTTACTCCTCGGAAAACCCGGCAGACTGCAATAGCGCTATCACTGGGCCAGTACTCGCAGAGAGGCAAGAAAGTGATCAGCTAATGTGACAACAATCATAGGCACAAAAAAAGAGAAAAATCTTATAAAACCTGTCAAAAAGGACCTCGGATGGTCTATTCCACTGCCTTCAGGCAAGATGAACAATTTAGCAAAAAGGCCACTTATTGTAGTACCATCTTTCATGCACAAGGCTTAATACATCAAAAGTATGTGCAAGGATCTGGGTTTATGCTGATATTTTCCTCAAGTTTAAGGCTAGGAACCCAGGTGAGCAGTTTTAAAATGTGTTTGGTGGCAGTACAATCTAAAAAGCTAAAGGACAGGAACTGAACCAATACTGTGGTCAGAACTGAGAAGAGGCAGTTCAATTAAAAGTCACAGAAAAAGGTTAAGGAATAAAAAAACCTGATTATAAGTTTCTTTCAAAAAGAAACTTGACAGTTACCTTGATTGTACTAGGTATAGATTATATGAAGACAACATATGAAGTAGAAGAATATAACACAAGAGAGAAAGGAATGACAGAAAAACAATGTCTGATGACTGAGGTCAGCAAAGTGCAATTGAGAAAGAAGCTGTAGCTGCTCTGGTTTTAGCAACTGGAACAAAGCACCAAGGAATTCATAACTCCTCATGCTTCCAGCTTCAAACTTTCCATCTTTATAAAAATTGCTTTCACCAAACATTAGTCTCAGCTCAAGGCCAGCAGAAAGTGATACGATGAAATTTGATATACCATGATCTTCTGCTTAAGACCTAGCTGCTCAACTTCCATTAAATTCTGTGGCTCTCAAAAATAATAAAAGGAATGGATAGCATTTAGATTGAGTGCTTCCAAAGGAAACCAGATGCCACAGACAATACTGCTGGAAATCCTTTCTGGTGCTAAAACGAATTCTACTGCACACCGTGCTGTCCTGGGATGTGCTATCCCTAAGACTCAAATTTTATAAAATAGAACTTTGATCTATGTTGTATCTGACATTATTCCAATTGTCTTGCCAAATTCCAAGTGTGAGTAAACACAGTCTTGACCTTTACCCTCTCAGCTTCTGCTGGAAAAGATTTGCTCACTTCTTGTCATAAGCAGCATTCTATGAGGAAATGCATATGTTAAAACATGCAAAACACAGAAGAAATGATAAGTGTTATATAGCAGAGATCTGTCCTGAGTAGGAGAGAGATAATTCTAGCCTTAAACTATTTTTGAAATACAAATATGCCCTCTAAACATATAGTCAGACATTAAACTAAAAGCAGTGGAAAGATTTTCACTAACTTTCCTGAGCACAGGATCAAACAGTCCATATATATATGTCATATGTCATATACATATGTATTTGACAAATACATATGTCAAATACTGGCCATGTAGCAAATGACATGTTGTACATGCTATGTACTCACTATGTTAGATTTTAGCTTTCTATTCAGCTATTAAGATTATCTGGAAATTTCCTTCACAACAGAGTCATACTGATAAAACACTGACTACTGGATTTAAGGGCAATCATCCACTGCTGTTTGTGCACACTGCTTTAAATTTATGTGGATGTTGCCTGGATCACAGAAACACAAATAACACCAATTAAACAAATTGAAATAATATGGAGGGTTGATTGATAAAGACAGAGTTGCAATCATATGTAACCTCAGCTGAGTAGGGATATGACAGTGAGGATCAGAAACAATTACTGAAACATGTCTAGGGAGAGGATCCACTTTAAGACCACTCAGAAATAGTCTTATTTTCTATATGACATGAGTGAAATATTCCCCAGGGGATTGGAGTGGGGGAGGAGTGGAGGGAGAAGTTAATATGGCAGCATTTTGGTTTGCTCAGTTTCAAACACCACCGCCATGACCGCCACCACCTCATATGCTACAGTCCAAAATCAGTGTTGCTACTCTGTACTAGTAAACTATGGAGAGAAATGGGAGCCCAGTGAGCACTGTAAAATTTTCCACAATTCCTAGGTCTCACACAGTAGTGTATTAATAGTGTTCTTGATTGTTACTAACCCCCTTTACAAACTTTCAAATACCTTGTTCTACTCCCATCATCAGCATGAACACAGGTTGAAGCTGGAGGTGCAGGCAGGGGAAAGTAGTCAGTGACGTGTGCCTTTGGGGAAAGAAGTGGAATTAAGGTAACTTTTGGTCACTTAAAAGTTCAAGCACTGCAGGATAGTTCTGGTGTCCCCAACATAACAAGGGCATGGAACTACTGGAGTAAGTCCAGAGGAGGGCCATGAAGTCAGTAAGAGGAATGGAGCACCTGCCCTATTAATCCCCTATGAAGACAGGCTGAGAAAATTGGGTCTGTTCAGCCTGGGGAAGGGAAGGTTGCTTGGAGACCTCATAACAACCTTCCAGTACCTGAAGGGGGTCTCCAAGGAAGCTGGAGAGGGACTCTTCATCAGGAGCTGTAGTTCCTGAAGTAACCAAAGTAACTGAAGTAATGGGTACAAATTGAAAGATGGGAAATTTAGGGTAGATATTAAGAAAAAATTCTTTACTATGAGGGTAGTGAGGCACAGGAACAGGCTGCCCAGAGAGGTTGTGGGTGTCCCAGCCCTGGAACTGTTCAAAGCTAGGTGGGATACGGCTTTGGTCTAGTGGGAGGTGTCCCTGCCCATGGCAGGGGAGGTTGGGACTAGATGATCTTTAGGGTCCATTCCAAATGCTGAATATTCTATGATTCTGTAACAAGACCTGATAACTCTCTACTCACCTACAGCTGTAATACATGAGAGACATGGGCACTAAGAGCTGGCCATGAGGCTCCAGAGGCAGGAGCAACTCTGATCGCTGATGTAGTTACAGCCAGGTGCCACAGACATGCCCCCAGCAAGATGCTCAGTGGGTTTGAATTTTTGGGATTCTTTTTTGTTAGTACATACACAGTCTTCTACCCCGAGTCTCATCCCAGAGAGGAAATAATTGACATTCTCTTGCCAATAGTAGCCAATTTTCAAAAGCATGAGTGAGGGGGAGAGAGTGTTTTGAAGCTGTCTTCAATTGTGGTGTTTGATCCAGTTGCTTCTGTTCAAAGAACAGTAAAAAACATAATATAAGATGCTCCAGGATTTTACTAGGCTAGACATTGCAATAAAAGGCAATTTCACAGGTAATAGAAACCTCAGCCAGGAAATTTCAGAGCTGTAGTACCCAGATGCCCTCCCCTTTCTGTTTAGCTGCATAGAATAAACCTTTTTTCTCTTGAAACTCAGAGTTAAAGTATGTAAATGGTCATAACCACTGGTACTAATGGTTTACAGAGCTGCTTACTTTAAAAAAAAAAAAAAAAGAGAAAATGATTCATCAAACCCTTTAGGACACCCTTGAATATTGCCTGATGCAGATTTCAAACACTGCTAGTGAAACTCTTTGCCTAAGGGGGGAAAAAGTTTTCACTTATTTTTGCAATAGGGATTTAGAAGTGTTCCTGATGTGATGAAACAGCCAGTTTTAAACAGCAGCACCCTTAATCTGTCAAGAATTATGCATAATTTCTCTGCATGCATCAGAAACCTAACACCTCTCTCCTGACCTCTACAACAGCCCTCTGAACCTGTTCCCAAGGCATTCCTGAGGAGACAGCCAACCATGATGTATTATGTGCATTTGCAAAGGACCGGATTGATGTGACCACCAAAGGAATGTTTCCTTTGCTGGAAGAACTGTCTTTCACAAGAGATTTTCTGTTCCTTTTCAAGTCATTTTTCAAGCATTATTATCATCATTAGCATTTAATAAATGCTGTACATGTTCACATATGCACCATATTTATTAGTTTCTGGATAAGATTGTTTTGAATTCTTTGAATTTCCTGTAATGTTTCATCTATTCATTGTAAAAAGGCAGATGTAGGTTTATTATGTTCAGTATGGACAAGAAAATCCTAAAGTTATTTCCCTAGAGCAAAAGATTCTTCATTCGTGGGATAAAGCACAAGTAGAAGTGTAACTTTTTTTCAATCTGTCAAAAAATTGTAAAATATAGTCATTAAAAATCATGATATTCTTATGTTAAGATATAAGCCATTCCTATTACTCTGGAGAAACTGAGTCATGAGACACTGTTCCATTCTTCCACATAAACATCCAACAATGTGAGTAATTAAAAATTTTTCAAATGGATCTTTAAACAAAAGTTTTCAACATGTTTTGTTTTGTTTTGTACAAAACAAAGTACTGAGAAAAGAGAACAAACTCAATTTTCATCTATGTGTACATTAAAGATTAGCAAATGATCTACTCCACCCTCAACTGGCTCACACACAAGTCCCTTGATTCTTAGTTTACATTAGATATAGCTAAAACTGAAGGTGGGGCTGCAAGTCTGGCCATAGCCACATAAGTGTTCTTCTGACTTTGAAATTTGAGAAACTGTATATATTACTCTTTAATTTTAAATATATTTAATTTCATGCTTAAAAGAACAAAAGAAGTTTTTGCAATTAAGGTGTGTTTGAGGGGATCTTGATATGTCATCATCACCAAAGATTAGACTCAGGAATATCATGGCAAAGATGGCATCCTTCAGCCAATTTGTAAGTCATTGCCCCTGGTTTGATTTAGAGTCATCCAGACGAAGAAGTTAAAGACTCTTACAAGGAGATCCTGGCTCCTTGTAAGAAGGGATATGAACAAAGTGAAGGAACTGTAATAAACTGACCTCCATGAATACCCATTTCTATGCAACAAGAACAAAAAAAAAATAAGGCAGTCATTCTCTGAAGCTACCAACTGAGTATTAAAAGTAATTAATTCCTGACTTTATTTTTCCACAAAGAATCAGCAAATATCAAAGAGGAAGGGAAACCTATAAACATGAAAAAAAGGTGTCAGCAGAGGGACCTTTCCATTATTGCTCTGTGGTGGAGAAAACAATTGCAAACTTAAAAGTTTAGCTAGAAAGAAAAAGAATAAAAGAAATTCTGAAGGTAATACTGTGAAATTGGATTTTCATCCACTTATTCATAACATTTTCTAAATTCTCTATATCTGCAGTGTGGTCTGTCAGGTTGAGCATACACCTATCAGCATTATATTTTCATGGCCTCTGCAAGATTTCTAGGTGCCATATAGACAAATAACAGGCACGAATCCTTTCCTTTATTGCAACTTTTTCCCCAACTCAACCAGATAAGTGACTGGCACCATAAATAGAAATGGTCATAAATAGAAAATGATGGCATATGAATATTTCGTGGAAAGCTGATTGGAAAAGGACATTTTCCTTCTAACAATAGTCATACCTCTGGGTAATTTGGAACAACACTTTTTTTTGGCATACCACATTAGACATTTTGTTTTTTATTATATTTTTCGCTGAAACTAGAAACAGCTGCTGTCTGATGTCGTCTGGTATATGTGGTAGTACTGTGGGTGGAGGAAGAGATTTCTTTTCCCTCACAAGAAAGACGCAACTATGGAAAGTATGAGGTTACGGAAAAGTGTTAGCAGGTGATATAAAACATTTCAATGGTTTACATAGGTTAGAGACCGTAGATCCAAATTGCCTCCGAATGATTGCAGTTTTCACATCTTTAAAGTGCAAGGGTTGGATAACCACAAGAGGGATTAACAAAGCAAAGAATTTATTTTCTTTGAAATTATAATCCCCAGAGAGGGATGCTTGGCGAACGTTTTTTTGGGCTAAGGCAGCCAACACTTGCCCATCTGATATATTCCAAAGCCACTGGGTGGAATAGGATAATAAAAGTAGCAAGGACTTAGCTGTCCATCACTCCCTTGTAATTATACCTCTGGCTTTTTCATTTCTCTTCGGAAAGCAGGAATATTTTTGGAAGTGCCACTTAGTTATTTTGAAGCATATTTGAGCACTGTACCACAACACAAGCTTGCCCTGAGTTTATTAATCCTATATAATGTTTCTCAAGAAACTTACTAAAAATCATAAATTGAAGTTTACCAATCTAAGCAGAAACAGGTGACAGTGCCTTCCAAACATCTACTCCTCAGTTCCAGTGTCCACATAGTCAAGTACACAACCCCAGCAATGCAGGCTGAGACTTTACAATACCTGCACAGTCACACAGCTGCACCCCAGTCAGCTGTAGAAACATGTGCCACAGAAGTCAATGAACATGCCATGGAGTGGTGAACAGGGAGCAACTTCTCACTCTTTCTCCCACTGCAAGAAACTCTAAGTGATGGGCCCAGTAAAACCAAAGAAAGGATGGGTTTTTTTCACACAGTGTTTATATTGTGGAATTGTTGGTTGTTGCCAAGTTTACGTGAGTTCAAAGTTGATCAAGCTAATGAAAAAAAAAGATGTCAAGGATGATCAAATACAAAGACTCCATCTACAAGTAGGAGGTTTGTAAGCCACAAGCTGTTGGGGTTTAGAAGATGGATTTAAGGAAAATTTAGGGAAAGTATGACTACATTTATTTTTTTATACTCTTCACTGCACATTCATCCTTATGATCTTATGTCATTTAACATAGGCACAGGTTCTGGAAAGATTTGTGTAGATCAACGTAGGAATAGGCCACTGTGATAGCAGTCTTAACAAGGTCTAAGAACTTAAATTTAGAAAAAAAAATTAAAGAACTGTAGATGTTTGGGATAAGAGAGCTGGTGAATGCTTTCTCTCTTTCTTTCTTTGCCTTTGGAGGGATAGGCTTGCCACTTCTCCATGTGTCTTGGCAGGCAGACAGTCTTATTTTGCAAGGCAGCCCCACAGGGCAGACTAGTCTGTGGCCTTTTCATGTTAATTGGAATCAAATGTTACAAGGATGGAGACATAGGAAATTTAGAGATCTTATGTGGAAGTGTCAGCTTGGGTTTTCTTGATGCTTCTTGTCTTCTGCTGAAACTGTCCAACTGTTGAGGCAGACTAGATCTAACTCCCAGTCTCCTGGTTTCAGAGCAGTATAAATGGATCAAACCAGGTTCCCTTCAGTATGACTCCTGGATACTTTACAAGGCACCACAGACACAGGAGTGCTGCTCTCTGGGTTGGATATGAGAACCCACTCTTTTCATAAGTAGGTAAAGAAGGGAAATTACTATTTTTCTATCTTGAACAACAGTAAAAGTTCAACTCCGGCTGGACTTAGCCAGACTTAGCCCTTAGGTACTTACAGTATGGTCCCTCTCCACAGATATCCAAAAGAGCCTTGAAAAAGATGGCATTATGCCTCTTGGGATGCAGCTGAGTTCAACTGTGATCATCCCAGGCTTGTGATCTCTCTCAGAAGGAGGGGTTCATTGTTTCGGTGCCAGGAGATAATGTAAGGAGACCAGGGACACACTGTCTCTGGACAGGCATGCACCACCACGTAGGCTGTGAATTACAGGTTGTAGCCCAGATTGGCCTTGGGGAAACAGCATGGAGGGCTGCAAAAACCCAGCCCCTGGGCAGCCTTTCCTCCTGCATTTTGCCAAGAGCTGTGGAAAGCACAAGGCAGGCCATTCACTCTGTGAAGAGCTAAACAACATGACTATGAGGTCTGAAGTAAGCAAATGGCATCTTCATGAGTCCTTTAGGAAATATGGGTGATTGTACAACCTCAGTTCAACAGCTGTATATTTCACAAATATTTGTTTATTTATTCTAATTAGTTTTCCCAAAAGGAAAAGCTGTACACTACAATCCTTAACCTGCACCCTACAATTTCTCGTGTTGAGCTCTCCTGAAGTGAACATACGACTGTATGCTAGTGACTAAAGGCTAAGCAGAAACTAATTTCAGGGTTTGGCTAATGGTGATTTTAAGAAGTCACACCTGGGCTGGGACTTTGGGTGCCAAGATTTTATCCTGGAGCAAATTTTTACAGCCAAGTTTGAAACCCCTGAAAATGAGAAGAGAGGGGAATGTTATAATGGAAATGTTGGCATAATTTCAACTACTGTAGAGCAGCCCAAGAAGTTGATGAGGCCAAGAGTTAAAAGCAAATCTGCCAACTTTCACTCTACTCAAATAAGGTAAGTCATGCTAAAACGTTTGACTGCTTCAAAAAAAATAAAATATAAAGTTGCCTTCACCTCTTCAGAAGGCTACCAGTTTAAAAAAAAAAAAAAAAAAGTCAAAAATAATGCAAATACACTTTCAATCAAATTCCGCTTTGTTTTCTCTGCACCATATGATTTTTCTTCTCAGTAAAATGGGATGTGGGAAACTACCTTTAAAATGAATTTGACTATTCCCAGCTTGAAATTCAGACTCTACCTATCCAGAAAAAGGCAGTATAGTCTGGGCCATTCCCCAACAATAGAGTGGCGACAGGCTAAATATAACCACACTTGCAGTCCCAGAACTGGCATCTAACGCCAGGGGCTTACAATAACACTGAAGCTGCTGCTGCTCCAGCAACAGCCGAGGCAAAGGGAGGGAAGGCTCTGTTTGTTTTTCAGTCGGGACCTCATTCTTCACTCAGCTGTTTGCTATTAGGACTGGAGCAGTAGCAGTGAGAAATTCATTGCTGCTTGCTCTCTGAATCCTGACACAGTAACAGCACAGATCCAGCTAGCCAAATCCACAAAGGATCAAGGGAAGGGGAAAAAGAGAGCAACAAACTATTACATGCTTGTCGTCTCACTTTTACAGCACCTTTCATCCCCAAGGAACCTATTTATTGAGGGTCAGACTCTGCCCCATTCCTGCAGAGATGTGTATTTGTGAGTGCTGGAAACAGGACAAGGAATTTCGTCTCACCCTGCTCCTCCACCCTGCCCGTGCAACCTGTGTGACTGGGAGGTATTCCCACCAGCACAAGGGCTGTAGTGTCCCTGCAGATGTCACCTGTGCTGTGCCTTGTGCCAGGTCCTCCATCCTGCCTGGCTGGGAGGAGAGACGAGGGACAAAGTGGAGTGAAATGGTGGGGGGAACAGGGGTGATTCTGGTACAGAGTTGCAGCTCTCTGCTCCTCAGAAGGGCACAAAATCATGTACTAACTCGGTTAAACTCATTCTGATGCTTTGACAATATCAGACACAATTCTGCTTGCACTGACAGAGGTGTAAATTGAGATGAATATCACTGTAAATATTTCCGATACCTTGTTTTGGAGGAAAAAAAAAAGCTTTGGAGTCATCTTACCAGCACATCTCTATTTAGACCACTGGAATGATTAAGACTGTGCTCCATTGCTGCACCGTTGGTATTTCGTGGAGAATACAGACTCCGTAAGGGTGATACAGCCTGAGTAAATAGCAGAGACTCCTTTCCAACTCAACTGCTCCAGAGCATTTGCTACTTGAGAAAGCTACAATTGCTGTCTGTGACTCTGCTTTGGTGCAATAGGTAAGTGCTAAGAAACTGAATTGCTGCATTTCAGAGCAGGCTTCCCAGCAGCTGCGGAGAGCAGAGCTCTCAGCTTCTCACAGAGAGCTCTGGAGGAGGAGCCCTGACTTGGGGTCCCTGGGTACAAAGGGTGATTTCTGCTAGTCCTGCTCTAAAGCACTGCAGCTGAATGACGGCTGCTGGATGCAGACAGGATGGGTGAGATTTAGTGCGTAGAAGCTGGTCACAGCAGCGGAGCTGATTTGTGTTCATTCTTCTGCAGTCTATTTATGTTTGAAAACGAAAATGGTATGTAAGAACACAGGCACTTTTCTGCCAGTATAGCTGCTTTCCCTTCTGGGGACTCCATGAGGTCTGGCTTGTGAGCTAAGCGATAAGATTCCCAGGACTGGGAATTTTGTTTTGCATTTCATTACATCCTTGTCCTGTTGACATAATGACCTCATATGCAAAACCAAATCACTCCCTGACCTCAGCATAACAAATTGAATGCGATACTTGACACGTGTTCTGAGACTGCTTTCTCCTGCTGCCCAAGAGTAAAAGGGTACTCTTCCTGCTATCTGCAGCCTGGAAACACCAATACAGCTGGGGCTATTGCCAACTGTCACCTGTGAGCCTATCCCTCCCAGCCATGCTTTCAGAGTGCGAGTCAAGTATGTCCCCATAGACTGACAAACTAGACATGAAGGAATTCTTGAGTACATTAAAAAAAAATAAAATCAGGCAGCAAATGATTGCCTTTATACAGAGAAAATCTGTATTACTCACCAAGAAGCAAAGCCATCACTAGATCTCTGTCAGTATACATAACCAAGGCTGACTGTAAAGAACACACGTGCAGTGTAAGCAGTATGAACAGAAACATCTTGATATTCAACACATTTGAGAGAGAACTCCATGTGCTCTGTGCCGCCACCTTAAAACAGGTCTTGTGCTGAACTGAAATCTGAACTCCCTGCTAAGTCAAACTGTGCATGCTACGTGTTGGCTTGCATCCTAGCCCAGATTTGGATGGATCTAGCTGGCTTAGCTGATGAGGAAAATCAGCTGGGGACAAGCTTCAGCTTGAGCCTTTCCCTCACAGGCGGAGGCACCTTTCATTGATACAAAAGAGGTAGGAGAGAGAAAAAAAAAAAAAAAAAAGAAAAAGATTCACAGCTGTGAAAGCAGCAGTCACCCCCCAGGAGATGGGGTGCTCCCCTTTGTTTCTAACCTATGTCACACCAGGTTTACTTCATCTTCTTTGTAAGTATCTGTTAAACAGATAGCTGTTCAGCGCTGGCTATTCTCTGAAGCACACCCAGTACATACAGGATAACTAATACATTCACCTGGACCAGTTGAAACCAGGAGGTTTTCATCTGATGTCTGCAGACCATTTGCAATGGGTATCTGAAAAGTAATTAAGAAATGCATGGCTGTTCACAGGCTTACACTACACTGCATTGGCATACAGGGACTCCCACCAGAAAACTTCAGTAGCAAATCTGCTGAAGAATCAGGGCTGCCCTCCTGAGCTGTAACATGCAAGTCGTGAGATGCAACTGATCTTTGTAGGTACTTAATTGCACAGACTGGTGTCAGCCTGGTTTGTGACACTCTTATTCACAGTAAAGAAAGAAGCAACTTGACCAGTGATAAAGGGGAACAGAAGAGAGCCCATACCCTGTGTCACACTCTATATATAGCATTACTACAGTAACACAGTGAACAAGAGCCCTAAGTAATCAGTTATTCCATTACTATCAGAAGCAGTTACATTTGAAATTCTGTTAACAAGCCTAGTGTGTATCTGCCAGTTACGTGAAGTTCAGATCATCTGACACTCTTTTAATGCTAACACCTGTCCCATGTCCTGTGTGAATTTTTGGCATGAAACCATGAAAACTCTGGTCAACTGAACCAGACCTTTCTTCATGTGGAGTTACCTTTGTTTTGTCCTGGACACCTGGATTTCTCAGTACTGAATCAGCCTTTCAAAAGACTTTTATGCCCTTTTACTCGAAAAGTATCCATTGCACCCCTGAGAAATAAATGAAGGTCACACTCCTAAGGCAGCACATCTGTTAGGACACTCATTAATCTTGAAGCAGTATGGTATATGCCTACCACATACCATACCTTGGCACTGTGAAAGAAAGAAATAAAATCATTCCTTCAGAAGCTGTGAACACCTGGTGTTCTACACAGGTTGCTATAGAAAGCATAGGTTTAGGTTAAGGAACATGCTATACACTTGAACTCCAAGCATGTGCTTATATGAAATAGCCCCTTTTATCTCAACGAGATGTGCTAATGATAAAGGTAAAAGAGTAAAGTTGTCAGACAAAAACCCAATTTTATTTAAGTAAATTTTAAAGATTACCTACTATCCTGATGATGTTACCTCTGGTGTTGCTCCACATGCATATAGGTTGTCAGCACTCAGATGATGTTCAGTATTTGAGAAAATAATGCACTGTTAGTTTTGCAGTGCAGTATTTCTCCAGTGACCATATGCATATATTTGAAGCAGCAATATTTTCAATGAGACAGAGCTATGCTTTGGGAATCAGACAGAAGTGTTCTAGCTCAAGTGCCTGAGCTAGGCAAGTTTATCTGCTTACTGTTTGATTGTGCCTCTTCAAGAATAGGACCATACAATGCAAATAATGCTAGTTATATCAGTTACAGTGCTGATAGCCTGGTTTAGCCTTCAAGGGGAAATCAAGCTGTAACACACCCCTCCTCCCCCCAGCTTCCACAGAGTGTGCTATTATTTTGTAGGGGCAATATTGCATTTAATAATGTTAGAAAAATTATGGGGAAATAAAAAGTAAAAGCTGATAAATTAATGTATATTTTGGATTATGTTAATGAGTGTCAACCAAACAAAAAGGAACAACTCCAGAGCAGCCTTATCTGCATCCCTTTGAGACTCTCTTTCAGTTGTTCCTTGCCTCAGGCACATACTCTCTGGCCACAGTAGAATGGGTCAGCACTGTTTTGGCTCCCACAACAAACCAGCTGATGTATCCATAACACAGAGCCATGTCTTAGCATCAGTCTACACAACTTTGAGTATGGATCTCCTTACTCTCAGCTTGGAGGGCACCAGGAAGCAGAAGGCAACCTTGTTGCTCCTGAATGAAAACAGCCACATGGTATTCTTGCTCTGACAAGCAAACAGATTTACCAGCTCCTATTCTGAGTCACAGAATTTTTCTTGTGTGTCACAAATGTTGGTGTTTATTTCAAACCTTACAGACAGAGGATGTGAGTTTATTTTTCCCACAAAGCTTCTCACCCTACTAGCTATGGAGAAAAGCTGAAGAATTTGATGTAGTTAAAACTTAAAATCCAAAAGACAAAAAGCAATAAAGCAATGGAGTTTATTTGAAGTTCAGGTTTTTTAGTACAGTGATGTCATTTTGGGGAAGCTTAACACAAGGATGTGCATGTTTGGGATTGGAGGTCATACAGCAACAATCTACAGCACAGCATCACACACAAGGTACTTCTCCCTCCTGTCCCAGGGATCCCACAGCAGCGCACCAACCACACACAGCCCAGACAGGGCTTGTCAGGACCAACAAACAGCCCAAAAGCAGGACTCTCCTCTGACTCCAGCTGCTTGACCAGAGACAGAGGAGCAAGAAGGAACCATTTCCCACTTCCACCTTCCCCTGAAGGAGGCAGCTGCAATGCCTACAGAGATGGGAACAAGGCTCGGGGAACCAGTGATCAGTCCCCAAGCCAGGTCAACTTCACAGTAATGCAGCACACTGTACCTGGGGAAAGTCTTGACGAACAAGATGTGTTCATTCACAGCCTTATTATGACTAAAGACCAAAAGCCTTTAGCTCCTGGTACTTTAGTGAGACTAGAATTGAAGGTAAAAAATTTGTCTGTTTCTTTCTGAAAAGAAGCTGCTGTTAGCAACAGGAGAAGTTAATTTAGTCTCTTCTTCCCTTTAGGGCACTGCCCACTAGAGAGGGCATCTGAGACGGGTACCACTCACCTAGTTCCTACTTCTGGTGAAGCCACCTACTCTGCCTAAAACCAGCTCAGCTAACTGGCCGTGTTGATGCAGGTCACTTCTGGTGTTGTTAAGCCATGATACAAGCTCCACCAGATTGCCACTAAATATGGGTCACTTTATGTAGTGTTGTGTGTTTGTAACTGAGAATGGCAGCAGGTTCACAGCCATGGAGCCAAAATATGGAGAAATGTAGTTTTCTGTAGCAGCTTTGCAGCACACTGGCAGATGTGGAAAATGATCAGGCCACCAAGGAAGGAGCTGATGCTCATTCCTGGGTCTGACACAATGCATCAATATGAAAAAAAAACAAAACAAAACATTGAGTTTGAGTTGTCTCCACTTTCTCCCTTGTTCCCCTATTTGAATCCTTTAGAGCCACACAGGTTTTCTTGCCTATTAAGAACTGAAACAGATACTGCAAACCCAGAGCTCTCATCTGTGTGTTTAGAGGGGGAAGTACTTAGTGCTTCCTTGTCCCAGGGGAAGGATCTTTCCTATTTGATGTCTCCATTTCAGTCTACATGTAATCTCTCTAGCTCTCTCCCTTTCAAGTTGAATTCATTCTTACCTCCACAGTGAAATAGTAGAAGTCCTTGGCACGCTGGCCACTCATCAGAAAAGAATTTGGCATTACAACACATCAAATAAGAGGTTGCAAGAGCCCACACTGCAGTATTTCCTGTACCTAGAATGCAGAGACTATTATCAGAATTCTCAATGCCTTTCTTTCTTGGCCCCAAACACCCTCTGATGCTTCAGTTTGTCCTCCTTCGGGGTTACTAGATCTCAAAGCTGGAAAACCTTTGGGAAGTTTTTCTTCCAAATTTAAGTTAGGGATGATAGAAACTCACTCCCTGCTCCCAGGCACATCTCAATCCATGTGGGAAAAATGTTTAAGCTGCTCAGACTCTAACCAGGCCCTTTTGAGGATTAAACAGCACACTGCCCCATCACGTGGAAAGCCTCCCTTGATCTTTCTGCCTGTCAAAGCCCGCCCGAACCTCTGCCAGGCTGTTCTGTAGTGCCATCTAGTGAGGCAGACACAGTTCCACAGAGCTCTTCACTGAGCCCGGCCAAGGGCAAATCAAACATTCCTAAAACACTTTTTATTTTTTCACCAAGGCTTCTCTTTCCTTCTCATATAAACCCCCTCCCGCCTCTTTTGGTGCTCAGAGTCCAGCCAGACCAGCTCTCTTCTCCTAAACTGAGGCCAAAGTCTTGACTCCAGAGCAGTTTACCAGCTTACCAAGTGTAACACTGCTAAATACATATGGCAGCTTCACAGTCTGCTACAGATTCAATGGGGGTAGATGGTTTCTTCTGACCTTCAAGGAAACCTTGAAATATTGAGCTGGGATATGTGTGAATGCAGTCTTCAGTGCTGAGGTGGTATGCAGGTGGGAAGGAGACAGACATCAGTCGATGAGAAGAGTGACCAACTAGGTAAGGGACTTGGGCAGGGAGGTGGGAAGAGGTCAAGGGACACACTGGGGAAGGGAAAGCTGAGGTTGCAAAGAGAATGGAGCAAGAGGATCAGAGATGTGGCAGAAAAGAACATGGGGACACAGCTAAGCAAAGTGTGAGGACCATGTTATGGGTGCCTACTCAGGGAGGGAGGTTGAAGAGAAAGGAATTAAATTAGCAGAAGAGCTTAATAAAGAACAGTAAGACTGGAGCAGTAGTGATAGATTATATAGTGAGGCAATGGAAACAAAAGCAGCGGAAACACATCTGCTATGGCTACTCTGGGAAATTATGACAGAAAATGGGAATGACGAGGCCTGAATAGCAGCACTGAGAAGCTGAAAGTAAGATACCATCAGGCTGGGACAGGGGTTCATGGAGTTTTACTGAGAATGGAGTCTGTGGCAAGTGACAAAGGTAAGTGCCAAATGATGATTATGCGTATGTCAATATTCTGGGTTTCAGTTCGATTATTTCAAGATTTAAGAAATTACATGCAAAGTATACATGCAAAATGCATTCATGCACAAACCTTACACTACTTTATTAATATATTATCTAAACTCTATCTTACTGCAGGATTAAAGATCCAGCTCTGAGCTCTCCAAAATTAGTAACTATTGGATAGGGTTGCCTATACCTCCTAATTCACCACATCCCTTTAAATAAATAGATATTCTCCCTTGAGAGAAGTCAAGTGGGTGCAGTAGACTTGTCTGTAGGGAACTGTGCCTGCCTTTTTATAGACAGGAGACTGCAGGAGATAATGAGTTCACGGCTAAGGCAGATGAATGATGCCATGGAGCCAGACTTTATCTCTTCCCTTCCCCAGTGTGCCCAGGAGACACATGTAGACTTTTAAGCCAGACTTTTCTCAAGTGGTGTTCAACGTGTGATCTTTGTTTTGGGGGTTCCAGACTGGAGATCTATGAATGTGGTTTGCAGAAAGGCAGAGACATAAAGCTATAAATAACATCATGAAGAATTCCCACACTGAATTCCTCCTCAAGACTATAGCATAAAACCATCCTGTCTGGAGGGCACACATATGCCAAGAAAACCATCGGTTTGCACAATGGCAGTTTCTGGCTTTCTTATGTGTTGCCAAACAATTGCCACATGCCCAAGTACAGCTCTACTTTTTCAGAAGGTAGATGTCCCTGTGGTCTGACTGCCATGACTTTTCATGCAGTTTTATGGGGCTAGGAGTCAAAGTACTAATAAATGTAGCACTATGTAAACTGATCTTTTAATAAAATTGCAGTTACTGGGAGAAAAAAAATCTTTTTCAGATTTCAGAATAGTCTGTGTTGCATTTTCCATTTTGCTTGGACAGAAATGTGAAGTGGTGGCTGCATTGAGGAAGAACAAAACAGCCCCTTACAACCCTTAACTATACCTCCAAGCACCTGAAAGAATACCACAATCACTCCCTGTTTTCAGTTCTGTAAGGAAAGGAGCTTCATGTACTTCTAAGCAGCAAAAGAAAAAAAATATGAAAGGCACAAAAGCCACAATAAACCCACGGGGTATTTTCCATCCTGCAGAGCTGGTTTTTTAGTATTTACATTACATAATATACAGCTACTAGAATTACTGTGTTCTAATCCAGAGAAGCTTCCGGAAATCAAATTATTTAGTGGCTAGGCATGAACGCTAATGCCATCATTTGAAACACAAGCTAATAATGTAGAATTTTATTCTACCCAAGGGTATGTATATCCATCATACTTGAGATGTATTCTTCTGTATTATAGATTCAGCTTGTTTACGGAGGCTTTCTTCCTAGGATAATTGGACAATTTAGGTTTAGGGAATAGAGACATTTGAAAAGTATCCTAGCACAGTGTAAAACACTCCAGAGATCTGGCTACCAAGAGCTGAGGCCTGAGGAAATGAGCAGAACTCAGACAGGAGAAATTAAATCATCAGTCTCCAATGGGCAAGAGGTCAGCTTGGGTAGGCTGTGGTTTTCACTAAAAGAGCCATGGTTGACATAGTTGCCCATTCCTGCCTACAACATACAGAGCTCAAGACAACTGGTTTTTTGCAATGCATGAACTCACCAGGCTTCCCTTTGATTTTCCCAAGAAATCCTTCCCATGGAGCAGTAAAGACCTGTGAGTGAGATCCCTAGGGCTTGCAAAGTCTTTACAGCTGACGTGGCATCCAACAGCCTGAAGCACAGCATGAAACCCGTGGACAGTAGACTTTGCTATTGCAATATAACACTTCTCAGATTCAAAACATAACTCACCACCCACATAAGAGGTCAAGCATGACACACGTTTATGCAACAGTGGAGATTCACTGCTGCCTGCACGTTCCTCTCTCCCAGCTGTCTGTAATGACAGTCCAAGCCGGTACCTTTACCAGTTCCCAAATATCTCACTAAGTTGTCCACAACTTAAAACTATGAAAAGATGTTGTTGGGTTTTTTTTCTCAGAAATACGTTGAGGGCTTCTACTCACACATTACCATGAACCTGTTACGCAGTACTAGCCAAAACCAGAGGCATTGTGTGGACTAGTTTTAGCAGAAAGTCAGGGGTCAGCTTGGACTGCATCACTAAGCTGTTACTTTGTTGTAGCTGCCAGACTGAGCTGTTTTACAAATAAAATAATACTTTAAACACACACACACACACACACACACACACACACACACACAAAATACACCACAGCTGTATAAAGTTCATTTCCAGAAGAGGTGAGGAGTCCCAGCTTGCAAGAGTCTCTTTTTATGCTATGCCTGGTTCCTACTGACGCTTCATGACAACACAGGGAGTGTCATAGTGCCTTATCTACATACATCTCCTGCCTGAGGAACTCAGTCTGTCCCTGAAGGGTCTGGTCCCCAAAACACCATATGTCTTAGAACATGTGAAGAATCTAGGTTAACATGTTTCATATCCAAACTTTTTATAAGAAAGTCCTTTTTTTATGTAATCATAACCTGAGGAAAATGGAAACTGATCACAGCCAAGTCAAAGGAAAAAAAAAGCATCATTTCAGTGGGAGAAGACAGGGAGGAAGCAGGGAGAGGCAATGGGCAGCACAAGGTGGACTGTAAGGAGTGTCAGCTCCTCCTTGGTTTGGAGAAAAAGAAGAAGAAATTTTTTAAAATGCAGGACAGTTTTAAAGAGTTTCTTCCAAGTGGACAATAGCACTAGACTAACAGTTACTAACTCCAGCAGAAGAACAGATCTAGTACTCATGGGGCCAAGCATATCACCCAACTTCCCAGTCATGTAGATGCAACTCTCCACTCTGAAACAAGCTATGGATAAAATTGTCAAAGAGAAAACGGGACCTGACATACCACCAGTGAAAATATCCTTGGAACACTGCAGAGACATGTTCCTGATGAGGCTCTAGTGCTACTTCAAGGGCAAGAATTCCCATGGATTCAAAGACTCCCAAAACCAATTTGGCACTAAGAATAAAAATGGCACTTTTGCAAAGGCAGAACACATGTAATGGGTGGTTCTGTGGTGGAAAGTGGGCTGTACCAGCAAAGAGGGAAAAAGGGGAGTCAAACCTGCTGCAAAACCTCATCATGCAACTCATCACATTCTGAAAGGTAGATTTTTGAATAAAACAAAGAAGCTGATTGCAGAATGTGAGTTTAGCAAATAAGTCTTGTACCAGTAAAAAGCTTTTTGCTGAGATCACCTGTCACATGAGGAATCAAATGCCTCAAAGTCTGAGAAGACAATGTTAGCAGACAAAAACACTATCAGCGCTAGAATTTCATCAGCTATATTTAAAATAAAATTCCAGACAGACAGTAGTTTTATTACATGATGAGTTGTCTCTTAGCATCACGTTACTATCTTCTGGATGATTTAAGCTGTCCTAGGGAAACTCTGGTGTGCAAAATGTTCAATCAAAAGACGAGTTCAGTCATTTCTCTGAGCCTGGCATAAACAAAGGTGTTTTATGCCAAATGAACATAACCAGGCAAGCTCTTTGACATTCCTACTGCAACAAGTAATTGTTATTATTCCAGCTTTAAATATGACAATAGCTTTCTTGTCTTCTTACATAAGAACACATCATTTGCTGTGTTAGGTCTGGAAGGGAGCACTTTGTACCTCAGGGAAGAACGACTTAATAGATTTGATTTTAGCACACGTGCTTCAGAGTTTGGTCTGCACAACAGTATGCTCATTTAACCTCATGATGCAAATGAATCTTTAGTGTAATAAACTTCTTTTAAAACAAAATTTTCAATCTACTTAAGCCTCACATTGGGTTTTAATGCAGTAATTACTAACTTTTTTGTTAGGGTAAAAGCCAGAGGTTACAAGTGACCCCAGCCTATGTGAGATGTCCAGATATACAAAGCAACAAAGAAAAGTGGCAGAGAAGACAGTCAGACTCATATGAAGACAGTAATGGCAGCCTGGAACAATAGTGTTGCTTGTCCAAAATAATTTGATAGGTTTAATATATTTGGTTGTGTCACTGCAGCAGAGCCTAGCAACAGAGTATTTCAGTTCACAGGGAATGAATCCTTGACTGAGCAGCTTCCATTACACAGATGCTTGTAACCTTTCTTCAGAGATGCACTAGCAATTGCACTGCCTAAAGCAGCTCTCTGAAATGCAGCAGGTTTGCCTTTGACTTAATTTTGCTTTTAACATGATTTGTGGAGGACTTTTTACATCCAAGAAAAGGAAAGAAACAGTAAGACAGAAGGGATTTTTCAACTCTTCAAAGATATTGGTTGTCTAAAGCTGGACTGCTGGAACAAGGCTGCAGAAGAAGGATTAAAAAGCTTGGTGTTGCAGAGGTAATCAGAAACTTGCAGTCTATCAAGCAACTGACCTTCTCCTGAATTATTTTTTAGAACATCCCTACTTGGGGGAGAAACATTTACACATTTCTTCCATGTGAAATTACATTTTCAGGACTGTTCTAGCTATGAGCATCCAAAATTTCCTGCAGTAGTGTGGTCCTTTGGTCTGGGCCTTCCTTGGTGACCAGTTTGTAGCCAAGGAAGTGATCAGACCTACCCAGTATTCCCTACCATTTT
>JAWWLV010000121.1:40842469-40880318 GCA_035041135.1 Platyrinchus mystaceus
CATTTTTCACAGAAACAACTAAACCCAGCAGCATGTACCTAGTATTTAACAATTCCTTAAAATAACCCTGTAATTAGGAGGTGGCAAATACAGTCTGGTTCTCAGTGTTTGTTCCTAGTTCTGACCAAAAATGTCCCTGTGGGCATGCTGCACAGAGACCAAAACCCATGCAGTGCCTGTAAATTGTTAAAACAGGAGAAAAAGTGCCAGCTAACACAGTAAAATTTTTAAAATAACAGCACTTCCTGAAAATATTTTGTATCTTTAAAAGCTTTCATCCTCTTCTGTTTCCAAGAAAGCTGTAAAAATTAAATTTACTTTTCAGATACCCAACATAAGAAAAGAGTAACACAGATGACATTAGTGCCTCACCTGTGCTAGAGAAAAAGAGCAGACACCATGAGCAGAGGTCTGATATCCCCCCAGAAGCCCAGTTAAATCCCAATCTGAGAGATGTCAAAAATTACCATTCTCCTTTGAAGGGCCTGCACAAAAAAAGGAGCCCAAAGCAGATAGGATATCAGTATATACTGTACCCATGGCTTCCTGGATTGCAATACCCAATTTAAATTTGTATTCCTTTGACACCAGAGGAATGTGTTTTGCAGGAACTCCAAAACATGCTCTTGAATACTCAAAGGTGCTTTGGACTAGGGTAAAACTAATCCAGACCCAAAGCTTCATAGCAAGTCTAATGCCTCCCAGACTCTCAGAAGACTCACCTTCAAATCTGCGCACAACCTCCTCTGAAGGGCTTGAAACACTGGCCATACCAAAAACACATCCTTTCAAACTCCCCCTGAGATTCTGCATCCCTTTCTCCTGACTTCACTCTTACAAGTAACCATAACCTTGGGGATTAGAATGGACTCCTATTAGCATTAACGTCCCAAATCCAATTAGCATGGCTTATCCAGCTGAAAAACCCAGACCTACATTTTTCCCATAAGTCTAAATTAGCTGTCAGGCACAACTCTGGCGTCTGATTCTCTGTTTAAAAGAAACTAATAGCACTGATTCAGCAATTGCACAACACTCAATAAATATTCTACTGCTTGATTTACCTTTAAGAATAAACTGAGTCTAGTTATGAGGCAATTGACCTTGCAAAATGTCCATCCCAAGGGAACCTCCTGAGTTTGAAATACTAGCTAACACTCGATTCAAACAAAATTTTTGGATGTCTCTGAACATCTGACTCCCACCACTCTGTCACTTTAATAAATTACCACCTCTATACCTAAATCAACATTTTCAGACTGACCAGCCTAGATAGGAATGTTTAATGGGGGCAAAAAAGGACCTTTGGGCCTTTCTCTGGTCTCATGCAGAATTGCAGAAGATGCAAGTGGCCTTGTAATTTCTCCTGTATGACAAAAAGATTAAAATGGATACAGGTGGCTCACAACTCCATTTTCTGTCTTACCCACTGTGTTGGACTATTCTGCGGACATGGAGTTAAATGTTGGTGATGAATGTCTCCAGCATACAGATCCTTGTCTTCTCAAATATAACCGCATTCTGTTAATGAAAACCAACAGCTGGGGAGCCAAGGATGTGGGAGCAGACATAAGTCCTCTTGCTTGAAACTTTGTTACTAATCTACTACTTCTACTATAATTTACAGAAGAATGAAGAACAACTCTGAGATGATTAAGGTTTTTTCCAGAATTCACTAAATACCTCCTAGAAAGGATCTGTGTGAAGGGATATGGCCAAGCATGTTTCCCATCAACATAGGGTTAGGTTGGATTTAAAGGCATTCAGGTCCCATGGCTCTGTTGTGGAGGAGGCCCTTTTCCCCCATTCTTGTCATTTTATTCATTCTCAGTACTGTCAAAGGCAGCCCTATTTGGGGAAATCATGAGATGAAGAACCCGCAAATTCCCTTGATATTTTTATTTGTCTAGTGCTAAAAACACATAACTACAAATTCTTGTTATCTTTTCTTGTATGGATTACAAAAAAAATTTAGTATTTGCTTTGCCCCAGACTTGAAGGTATTCAAATAGAGCAATGAACACCCATCTTCTTTTTGATAATCTAAACAGTTGAAGCGGCTTAAATCCTTCAATATGAATCATTTCTCCATCTCTTCAATCGTTTCTGGTATTCTTTATTACATTCACTCTCTAATTTTTTCATCTTTCATGATGACTGATTGACAGCAGCATTGATCTTCAGTGTCTGATGAGTTCAAAGTAAAGTCACTCTGCTACTCTCCTAAGTTTCCTCAGTTGTATTCCAGTTTCATGTTGCAGATTAGTCATTAGATAAAAGTTTACTATGATCCCTTTTCCAACTGCTGTGTTCTAACTTTTGTATAGGACTGCCACTGGCAAATTTTATCTGTTTTATATTTTCTCCTCCATCTTATGGATACATTGAAGATTGCCAGTGCAACAATGGCTCATTGGAGAGCACCCAGTGAGATGATTAATCTGATAATAATTCTTCAGTGATGATTACTTTTTCATTATGTTATGAGATTCATCTAACACAAAATCCTTAATCTATTTAAAATGTGTTGCTACTGTGCAGTGTTGATTTCAAATATCATGCGATATTAAGCAAATAGCTTTAAAAAGTATAAATACACTTCAACATGCAGTACATCAAAGGTGTTATAACTTTGGTTTCACCATCATTTTTCATGCATTATGCTGTCAGAATTTATAGTCTTGGTTTTAAACCATCATGTGACATCTGTATCAATTTAACTATTATTTTACCCAAGACCTAATCCATATAAAGTATTTTTTTTTATCTGAACACAGTGTAGTACTTTTCTTAAATATTGTCAGAACATTAGCATGCTCCAGTTTTCTGAAATGTTCTCAGTTTTCAAAGACTTTTTTAAAACTAGTATCCGAATGCCAACAATATTCTCAGCTTTAGAATTTCTGAACATAAGTTACCTGTGTCTAATGATATTAGAATGCAATAAAAATATATTGACTTATATCTATTTTCTCCTTTTACAATTTCTGTTGATTGCATTTTTCCCTTTTTAATCAATTCTGTGAGTTTGCCACTGTATCATGGGTTTGGGCCAGAGACATCCTTCTTTTTCTGATGGTGCAAGTAAGTCATGTAGTCAACACAAATCTCTTCAGGGACTAGAAGCATCTCATTTCTAAAAGTACCCTCTACTCAGCAACACTGAGTTCATCCCGTAGGGGAGCTGCATACAGGACACAACAATCTAAGAGAGCATGTTCCATTGTTTTAATGATGTTAAGGGTACATTTATGTGTTCAAAGTTAAGGTGTGTTAGGATAGAAAAGTTCCATTTTTACATCTTGCCCTGTTAACATTGAAGTTTTTTGTACATAACTGTTAGTATAATTTTTCAATGTAGCCCACCTGATATATATGTATTAAATGAGTGGTGCACTTATTGCAGGTCTTATATTTGCCTGGTTGAACTGTTTTTTGTTGAGGACTTCATAGAAAGGAGGATGAGTTCTTTTCAGCTCTGAAATTCTTAGTCTAATCTTGATAGGAAACAATGGTTCTGAGGATCAGAGTCCCAGTCAACTTATTTTATTTATATTTTCCTTTATTATTTTTAAATGCAACATATAATTTTAAGTAACATCTGTCTGGTTTTTGAGACCAATTTGCCATTTGTTTATATAGTATGGCTCATCCAAGAGCATCCATTAAATAGAACTTGATTCATAATTCAGATCTCTAAAAATCATAATTTTTATCACTATCATTTTGTCTGATTAAAAGATGCTGCTCCATACAGGACTCAGCTAGTGAGATCAGCATATGCCTTCGGTCTCAAAAGGAAAACAATAAAAACCAACCTCCTTGTGAAGGCAAACATGCATTTTCAACTGACTGTAAGCATAAGGAGAAAGAGCAAAGATGCCTCAGAGTGGAAAGAAACTTTCCAAAGAGAAGGGAATCATCTCAAATGTGCATTACAGAGAAATCCGCTAACGAACACTGTGTCCCTGTAAAGAAACAGCTAGCTGCTCCAAGGGAATACAACAGCACATATGCTGAGGGGGCTGAGAAAAAAAGTTGTCTGGAAGCACTTAAAAAATCCAGGAAGGAAACCAACAAAGACAAAATAATATTCATGATGAAAAAATTATAAAAGATGGGGGGAAATTGTTCACACTGTGAACTGCTGTATTTCAGAACATCACTTGCAAAACATAATGGTGAGGGTGGTGATGTCCACAGTAAAGGACATATGTCGTACTAAAGGGCTCACTGGTGCCCTTTCCCTTGAGTGTCTCCATTTGACCCTGGAATAGTCCCTCTTAGCCATAAAGAAAATTAATGCCATCTTCTTCTAGCCCCAAAACTAGTTGTCCTCAATGCATATGCATGTGTTTTCAGCTAACATGGGCTTGATCAATGACCTGAAAAATTCACCCTCTGTATTAAGTAACCAGTGGGTGCAGGTTTGCTTAGTTTAATATGTTGGCCAAACACAGCTCAAAGCATGGCTTCAGGTACATGCAGTGACTCTCGGGGATGGTCCTGTGCAGGGCTAAGGGTTGGACTCGATGATCCTTGTGGTTCCCTTCCAACTCAGCATGTTCTGTGATTCTGTGATTCACAGCTCTTATTTAGCTCTTTTGTAAATCATATGGCCTCACAAACCCTTCTCCATGCATGGCTGCCTGCTCTATGCTTTCAAAAAGATCAGTGTTTCTCTTCTCCCTTGACACTTTTGTCCCTCTTTGGAGCCCTTTGGATTTGTGCTCTCAATTCCCACTCCTGTTCTTGTATCCCCAAGCAGAATTGGCCTTTCTTCTAAGAAATCATCACCTGGAGACCAGTGTGGCAAACACCTTCACCCTCTCTATCACCTCTGGTAGCACTGCATGCCAGTGGCCCCTTCCTTTCGCTTATGCTTGTCCTGGTTCTGAGCCTGTGCCAGGACCTTAGTTCTGGGAAGGACCTGGTAGCCACACAGTGCCTGATAGCTTGATAGGGCGAAGTCCCCTCTAGCTCTTGGCAGTAGATTCCATGCTCTGCATGAGCAAAAACAGAGTTTCTTTGTTTCAGGAGCTAAGGATTTGGCAGACAAGATAAAACGTCTCAGATAAAGAACGTATGTCCATCTCCATTTGGCTGTTTATGAGATTTCTGAATGTTTTGGCAAACATAAACCCTTCCCTCAGGACGTGGAAAGCAGTTCCTTCACTTTGTAGCACAACCTGCTTTGTTTCCACAGGTTGCCAGTGACCTAATCACAGTGCAGGCTAGTATAAATCTCTGACCTGGCCAGCACGTTACTGCAGACTGCCAGTTAGATGTCTGCACTTCATACACGGCTTTCTGCCTTAGCAGCTGAATATTTTACACTGAAATGAGATTTTACCCAGTGAGCTGGAAAGTTCTGGGCAAATTGGTCTGCTGCCTTACCTGCAGCCTTACTGTCAGTGCCAAAAGTCAGACCTGGATTTCTGTCCATCTGATAGCTCTTAATTCAGATGATAGCCCAGAAGACATATTGCAATGCTACTGTGGGTCAGCAGGGCTGATTGCAACTTAGAGCGAAGCAGACCTTTTAGTATTTTTTAGACAATCAAATGTTTACAGATACTCGGTTTGATTAACAGATGCAACCACGTTCAGCCCAGGTCAGCTTAGAAAAATTACACAACGTGTCCTGTTTACAGCTTTAGCTGAACGGAGGCAGCAAAGATAAAAGATTTGCTTTATAAACGACTGATATGTTGCCTAAATCTGGCTCAGGAAGCAAAATATTAACTGCTGTGGAGCATGGGATTTTCAATTCCTGGACAAACCATCACGGTTGTTTTCCCAGTGACATGGCCAACTCACAGCTGAGATAGCACTGAAGTGAGGCAGCTTGTGAGTCAGCTGGAGGGAGAACAATGAATCTGAGAATCTCCCCAACATCTACAACAGGTTTTCTGTGTAAATGAAACAGCTCTGCACCTCCACTTCCACCTCTGTGGAGGAACTAAACTGCCACAGTGAGGACAAGTAAAGGACTTTATTGATTCTCCAGGGTATTCTGAAGGCAGGTAACTGAAAGTATTAGAGCAGGCAGATTAACAGGAACATACTTAGAGAATCTAAGAACAAGATTTGAAAATGATAATACCTTAATCAGAAACAGTTGAGCATTTAAAAAATATTTTCCTAAACTTTGGGATTTTTTTTTTTTGTAACACCCATGTTTCCACCTGGACAGTCAGCAACAGACTACCATAAATGCAGAACTTCATCTAGTACTTATTTATTCCTGCTAAAATCCAGACAGGAAGACCTCTAAGTCAGAACAAGTATTCACTGCTTGTGTTGGAAGACATAAAATTTACTGAAATTTAATTTTTCATCCAATCTAAGGACTGAAATAGCTGCAGGTGACTCAATTTATAAGTCAACTGTGCAATTCACATACTCAAACACATTGGGTTTTTTACACACACAAGTAATGGAAAAAAAGAAAAAAAAACTTTTGCAATGCCTATATTTAGATAGAAACACTTCAGGATGAATAATAACAGAACTTGGACAAGACTTGTGAGCAAATTATTGGGCAAATCCTGCTAATCCAACTTTCATTTGAAAATATGCAGCAATGCTTCCACACCGTGCTTCAGGTGTTAAATATGCCTGGAGAGGTGGCAATCTGCTGTAGGAAGGACAGAGCTGACTCCAGGTTTTGGGCGCAGTCAGATACAGAGCAGTGCGCTGCAGTCAGGACTCTGGTATAACCATCCAGGCTATGACTCCCACCTCGAAGAAGGAGGCTTGGCACACTACTCCCTCTTGGTAGGAGGTTTCAGCACCTTTGTGAACTTACTAATAGCATGTTTGTCAGACCCTGGTTGTCATTGCTCCCATCCAGGAGAGATATTTGCTCCTTCTCTGTCCCCAAACACCTCCGAGGACCTGCCTGAACCCCTGTACCAATCATATCGCTCCTTCCTCTGTGCACCTCCACTCTGGTGGAAACCAGCAGAAGCCACACATCTGGACCAGGGTCCAGATCCCAGTAAGGACTGCCTAGGGAGAGGAAGCACATAAACAGAACTGTGGGGACCATCCTGATCCTTCCATATCTCAGAAAACAAAAGGGTTACTAGTTGACAAGCAGGGCTAACAAGAATTATAAGTAAAAGATGCATGACATAAAACAAAGTTAGCACCAAAAGAAGGTAGTCCAAGGAAAGAGAAATAAAAAAAAATTACTGAAGAAGAAGCCAAAACAGTAAGAGAATGCAGGTTTGAAAAGTCTGTGTCTAACTCCAACAGTACTTCTTAGGATTTGTATGAATCAAGGCAAGTTATTCTCTCCCCATTCTTTACATATTATCTCATGAAGGAATTAAAAATCAGAAGAAAAGCATCATGCAAAACAGAATGGAAAAAAATACATTTTCAAAGTTGCTGCAATATGTCAATATCCTGTCCTTTAATCTGGCTTCTTAGATCATCAATGCAACCTGGAGTTCAAATTTACCAATATATTTGTGTAATTTTCCTAACAAAGATCCTAAAGACTGCTGGCAGTAATGCATTAAGCTGAAGGAAAAAAAAAATCCCATTAGGGTCATATTTGTGTATGTGTCTCACTATTCTTGAAGGGATGTTGCCAGAGAACACAAATGGGGCATCATGAGTCAACAATCTTTTATATTCACATAATATCCTTTGGGATTGTGTACTTTCTAGCACAAAGCCATATGTTATGTGATCATGGAGAATAAGCATTTAATTGTTAGTTTTATATATGGCCATGATTTTGTTTTGATGGATCAACTGAGCATTGTTTGCATAGCAAGCACCATGGAGTCTACATTTCAAGCCAAGTGGCTAAACAAAGCAGTACTGTTTCCCATATGTTACACGAACTTCATTATCACCCTTCACATTCGGAGCTGGAAGTGACAACCTTTCTTTTGCATGCATTGCATTTTGGCATTTCATATTTAAATCTTCACAAAGAACATCATAGCAAAAAAATTCAGCCTTTGAGGACAGAGTCTTGAGAAACAGGGAGCAAAACCCACACAGGAGCAGCGAGAGCAGAGCCCCACTATCCCAGTAAGGAGCAACACAAGGATATCCAGATAGCAACACTGATCCATTGTGCTTTGCCTGTACTTTGGGATAAATCCTACATTACACAGCAGCTCTGACTGTGCTGTGCAACATGTTGCCTTTGAGTTCAGATACAGTGTACCCAACAAGTCTGACTACTCAGTGTTGGACTGATTTTCACTACCAAAGTAAAAACAAATCTTTGAATCATCTTGCTATCTGGAGTTCAGACACAAAAGGAATTTAAAGCAGTTAAAACTTTCTAGGAGAGAAATTTCAAACAATGGACAGTAAAACCTGAGGGTAACTCATGCCCCAGCATGCTGAGTTCAACACATGATACGAACAGAACCTACAAGTATTGGCCTCTAGTTGCCCTGGTTGCCTTGAGGCCAGTGAGTTCAACAGACCCAAGAATTTTAATTCTTTGCACCTCTGCATTTGTACCAGTATGAAAACTCTCATCACATGAGTACCTCTGTGCTATGAATGTCCCTTACTTGAAAATAATCGAGAACCACAACCCTCACACTTACATGTACTCATCCTATAGGTAACATTGGAAATAGAAAATCTGTGTGGTAGAAAACTTAAAATACTAACAAGAATATTGTTTCATATTTCAGATTGCATTTGAAACTCACGTCAGTAGACACCTAATGCATTTATTTTCCTAACACAGTAATATTGAAAGTTTTACTTCTTAATTTGGATTTCCAAAGGTTCTACAGAGACCAAATGGAAGTGATATAAGGCCATAGGCTAGAGGGAGTTGAAATAGGTTTTTTCTTCCCATTTAAAAGACATGGTAAGGGCTATGAATAAATCACTTCTGTATTTGATTGTCAATTACTAACAAATTTGACTTCTTTGTCCAAAAAGAACATACAAGTCACAAAAACAAACTAACCCAAAAAATTAATATTCAAACCTAACTTACTTCTTGTTTCTGGAATATAAACAAATTTCTCTCAGCCACACACTGAGCCACCCAGAAGAAGAAATGGCACTGGAACTTCTTTATTGAACTTGCAGGAAACATGATATGTTTTTCTGCATACTGTATGTCTGTCAGAACTGCCAAAACTCTACTCCTTAGGTGGCAGTAATTTTGCATGTAGCTTTTCAGCTTAGCTGACAAAACCCTTAGGTAGCATTTAGGCCAGAGCAACTAAGTCAAGTTGGAGTCTGAAATGCTTCATCCTTCCAAAAGGCTAATGTTTAGTCCTCTTATCTTAGCATCATGAGAATTTTCCAGCCTCTCTGTGACTGAATAATCATAGCAATGCAGCATTTTTCATGCCTACCTAGCTCATTACAGAACCACAGTAGGACTGAGGTTGCAGGTGACCTCTAGAAAGCATCTCATTCACCTCCCCTGCTCATGCAAGGTCCACTAAAGCAGATTGTCCAGTACCTTGATCTGCAAGATCTGGAATGGTTCCTCTGACTGCTCTCAAGGCAGAGTTCCACACATTCCATATGCCCACAATATTCTGAGTTGGAAGGGACCCACAAGGATCATCAAGTCTAACTCTTAACTAAATATCCCATACTAGGATAGAACCTGCAACCTTGGCATTATTAGCACCACGTTCTAACCAACTGAGCTAATCTCATCTGTAAAGCAGGACAAATTTCAGACCCTAATGCCTGAATTTTGTTTTCCAGCCTGAAGAAACAGCCTTTGGATTTACATATGAGAGATTCCTGTCTTGGATCTGGGAGAATGTCCACAGCGCTAGGTCTCCTACCATATTGCCTGGAAATTATGCCTTAGTAGAACTGGGGGACTTGGGATATCTAGCAGGCATCCCACAAATCTGTCATAGTCTTATCTCAACTAACACTGCAGGCAGAGACCTTGTGCTTGCACAGAGCATCAGGGCAATGTGTCAGTGCTACGACTGACTTTTCCCAAACACATGGGCTCTCTGGTAAATGAAGCATCACAAGCACTGATCAAGCTCTGCAAATCCCCTGTGGTCTGTGATCTCCAGGTAGAAATGAGGGAGCAGGTTATGGAATAATATAAGTGACAGGTCTTGCACTAAAATCAGGCAAGCACCTGATTTTAAAACTGCACTTCCTACTTTGTTCAGCAAAACAAAGTCAATACAATTTGAAGCTGTGGTTCTGCTACTGAATTTAAGTCACTTGAACACAAAGTGATCTGCCAGGTCTAGCAGCTGTCCAGGGGGTTGAACTGAGAAAATGTGTTTCTCGTAGCCTGGAGATCCCATGTAGTTGTTGTGCATTAGGATGCATCCTCAGATCACTACTTTCACTGGGATTTTGCCAGTTAGTCTAGTCGTAACCTCATCTTCCAATTGTAACCTTCATTAAAATGATAAATGGTTTAACAGACAATGATTTATGAGACAGAAATGTGAAAAATGCAGTCTCCTGTTCTCCTGCAAATACACATTGGAAGTGAGATGAGCTGAGGAGTGTAGTTTATTCCCAGACTGGAAATTCAGGATTTGAGACCATCTAAGAGAACCTAATGGAAAGGAAAACAATTAACTTTTTGAAACAGCATATGGACCAGCAGATTTCTTACTCTGAAAGGGCAAAGTAGCAAGATTTTTTTCTAGGCTGGATTTGCAGACACATCCTGTCAGAGCAAATGAGTACTCTAAGTCCTAGTCCCTTGAAAACCTGTACATATCAGGAGTTTGATGATACAGAACCGTTAACTAGCTCTGGTGGAAATTTTTCCATGGAGACAATTTTCCATGAAAAAAGGCAGAGGACTGGCTGATTGTTTGTCAATTCAGCCCAACTATACTTTAGACTTCCGGTTTCTCTGTAAATATCCTGGTGAATGACCTGTTTGAGGTCTTTACCTCTCCGTTTTTTTGCTCAGGCTCTCCAAGTATATGCCAGGAATCTGAAAGCCTTTGCTTTTCTAAGTGTCAGAGGCTACTCCAAGGTGAGTAAGCAGCTCACCAGTTCTCCACGTTTTTCTCCTTTACTGTATGGGCCAGCCTGGCAGTCAAGCAGTGGACTCCACTGCAAGCTCTGTGCCCATCCAGTAATTTTGATTCTCAGGCTTCCAGGCTCTGCTGTTCCCTGCACTGCTTGGGAAAAAGAGCAGTTATTCGCTGTCTCCTAGAGCTCACCGAGGACTTTGGGTGTCTCCTTACCAGATATCTGTCTTGTCAACTAACCACCTTTCCCATGATCCCTCCTATACATTCTTGCCCAACAGCAAGAATGTGGAAACAAGCTGCTTACAAATGAGACAGGGGCAACAAGGAGAGCAGAGCACTTAATTTTTTCTTTCAGAAAGTATTCCTGGAAATCTCCCCATGTTGGGAAATAAACCCCAAAGTCTGCCCTTTGACATTTTGTTTTAGAACAAAGCCCTTTTAACAATACAGCAACATTTCCCAGGAAGACATTCTCATTTTGTCAGCACCACGGATGGGGCTATTTGTTAGTTCAATTTCAGATGGAAGCCAGAGACACATTCCCCCTCTCTGAAGTGTGCACACAAAGAAAGGGTGAGGGAAGCAAGAACTAAATGTGACTGGAGTTTTGAATTTCTGCAGAGCTCTACTCCTTATGGAAAAAATGCCAAGGATGAGTTCTGGAGTCTGAGGCAATTCATTTGAGGCTTTTTTAACTCAAATTAAGGCTAAAAGAATCCCTTTTGTAGTGAATGGCAAATTGCAAAAGCAGACACAGACAAGCATCTAGAGGAGGTCAAGAGACCAAGGAAAGCTCAGAATGTTTTTTTCTGACATGACTTTTGAATCCAGACTTCTATGTTAAGAAGTTTTTCCAACTGAATATTAGTGAAGGGATCAGGATTTATAAGGAAGTGGTTGTAGCAACTAATTTCATTTTATCCTTTTTAGGATATCTTACAGAAATATTGCTTTTCTGTCACACAGAACACATTTTTTGGGGAAGACTCTTCACTGGGTTACCTGATGTGAGAGTCTCATGAACCTGGAGTCAGTATTATCAGCAAAAAATCATTTCTGTTTTGGCTATAGCTTTTGCTATCACATGTGGCCTTTGTAACACTATAGGTCAAAATACATAAAATTAGTCACTTAACCAGGCTCATTTTCTGGACATCACTTCTTCTGCTCCATTTAGGGAAAAAACAGGGAGTATATGTTCCTAGGGAATCTCAGAGAAGGTTGGGAATTGAACATAATTTGACAACCTACTGGAAAGGAACTTGGAAAAAGCACTACAAGAGGAAACCTCACCCTTCTCCCAGGCTTCCCTTTGGGAAAAAGCTATTTCCCTTCCTAATTATATTTTATAGGTGGATTCTTAAGTAATGTATTAACTACACAATAAATATGAAATTCATAGGGATAGTGCTGGGTGTTAGTTCCAGTTGTCATATGTTACTTTCAAATATTTTTCCAGTCTGTCTGCCAAAGGACTATGAAGGATGATGATGGTGTGTGTATATTATGACATATATAATGGGCGTGCATCTTCATTATCCTTAGTGCATGTCTGCACTTTGAAGAAAAATGCCCTAAATCTCCAGTTTCCTCCACCCAAACTATGTTGCTTTTACATCATCCTTACAGTCTTTATTTTAATCACTGGATATTAGATTATTCCACCTTTTCTCAGCATGCAAGTCATTTTAGTAGGTGCTTAAAAGTGAGACTATAAAGATGACTATTTGTATTAAGGTATCAACTGGCAATCTGGAAAGTGTAAAAGCATAAATATTTCTAAAGAAGAATAATTCAAGCACATTGGTATGTCTCTTGAATGGAACCTGAAACAATTTTTTTACCACTATCTTATTATACAACTTTGTTTTCTTTCAGTATATCTTGCTATCATGAAGTTAAAAAAAACTTAAAAAATTTAAAAAAAATATAGTGAATGAAAAAGCCTTTTCAGAAGTGAACAAAAAAGGTAATTTTCTGCGTTTTCTGAATCCCATAGTTACACATCATGTTTCACTTGAATATATGCACTATTAATGACTTCATGGGTGGGAGCAAAGAGGAAGAATGGGTAAAATGAAACATACCACTCTGTCAGACCACTGAACAAAACAGTTTCAACTAAAGAAGGGAAAAAAGCTCCTTCCAATTCTATTTTTCACACCCCAGGATCACACACGGTGGAAGACATTTCATTCATTTTTTTCAGCTTCTATTTCCTTTCCTCAAGATGTCTTTTTATCTATGATTATGGAGGGAGTGTTTTATATTCATTAGGTCAAGTTCGCACCTGGTGTAACCCTAGCCAAGCCTGTGGCATTGGGCCAGGAACAATTTCAGCCTCTGGTCTCCTTCTTGCTGGGATCATTACCACCTGAAACCGACATCCTTTCCCAAGGCATGGCTTTCAGATCGGTAAGTCAGCGTGCACAGACGTGAGTCAATGCTTTTTACCCAGGGATTGGCAGCTGCCTGTGAGTCCTGTCTATAAATTGGTAAAACGAGACACCTCTGGGCATTGGGGGAAAGTAAACTATACACAGACATCTCTCTTCCAAAATGAAAGCTTAAATGGCATATTTGGGACAGGTGGTGTCCTGGGAAAGCAAAAAGTGCTTCATACAGGCATTTTGGCAGAACTCTCAGTAATAGCACGAAAGCAGAACCACAACTACATCAGTATGGGCTGTTACTTTTCACAGCTCACATTACAAGCCAGCTCTAGGGTAGGTTTGCCCTTACATACTCCACAAACAAACGGGAAATACTCAAACAATATTCCAGTGAACCCTTAATTTGAGCCTGTATTTAAGCTATAGCTGTCTTTTCTTATTTACTGTTTCACTTGTGTTTTACTGTGGCTTGAAATAATGGAATGTGTCATGAAGTTCTGGCAATGCATAAACTTACTCCCTGTACAGCCCAACTTCCCACATTGAAGTCCCCAAGCCGAAAGATGCTGGGTGATGCTTGTAGATGATTAGAAGTCCTCTTTCGTGTAGAGAGTAAAAATTTTTTGATTAACAGAGCTTTAAGGATAATAAGGCTCAGAACTTTGAAAAACTGTCCTATTTTAAAATTAAAACAAGGCGTAGCAAAATCAGGTTAACTTTTATCCTTTGCTTTTATTGCTATTAATTGCCACATGAAAAGCCTGAAACAATGGGGAAATTGCTTACTTCACATAGTTTTCATTTTTCCTCTGGCTTTAAGAAAATTCTAGAATTCTTTTCTTCTGTTAATTCAACTGCTCAGAGAAATATTATGTAATAATATCCAAGCTCCCTGTACATGGCTAATGAGAGAAACAGCAGTCAGGATCCTCAAGTAGGTCCAGTAGGTTCCTGAAGTGGCGCAGTGTAGCTTTTATATGAAAGCCGCATAAAACATTAGAAAATGCTTTCTTGAAGACGAGAGTAGTAGCCTTTTTTTTTACCCTGTCCCTTTCCAAAAGATGCAGATTCCCTGAGACTGTATCAACACAGCCAAGCAGCAGCATTTAGTGCTACCTCAATACAAGGACTCTGGAGGGAAGTAAAGTCAGAGATTTAACCAATCTTAATTCTATCAGTGCAAATGAGGAACAGCTCTTTGAAAATGAATGCAGAGATTAGGTGTAAAATAATCATGAAGTCATTGTGGCCAAAATAGCTGGTCCAAGTGCCAATTTCCTTTCTTTTGGTAGGAACACTGGAACAGGTTACCCAGAGAGGTGGCAGATGCCCCATCCCTGGAAACATCCAAGGTCAGGCTGGGTGGGGCTCTGAGCAACCTGATCTACTTCAAGATGTTCCTGCTTATTGTAGGAGGGTTGGATTAGGTGACCTTTATAGGTCCCTTCCAACCCAAACTATTCTATAATTCTATGAACTTCCTTGAACAGTCAGACCCACAAGGTGTTTCAAAGCCCATGCCTTCAGATAAGACTAAAATGTGTGCAGGATTGTTTTTTACAGCAGAGGAATAATGCATCTACACGAAGTCCTTGTCCTTGTGAAGGGACGAGAAATCTGCGCTGTGACATAGCAACGTAACAATAACACTTACAAAGTAACCGTGATGCTTACGTGTTGCTGACCTCAAGAACAGTACAAGCTGAAGTGTTCTGCCTTCAGTGAAAGCAGTAATTTCAGCTAATAGTCTCACTGAATGTTTTCTTCCCCTGACCATATCTAAAGTGCAATGAAATGAACACCTTCTTTAGCAGTGAATATATAACGTAGGAACCAAATCAGCAGGCAATTCACTTCCACCACTCTCCAGAATAATCATTTATCCAATTTATAGAAAATTATAATAATGGAGGGGCTGGAGGCATTTGGGAGCACAGGATCAGGATTCAATGTGATGGCGGCCAATTGGAAAAATGAGCTGAAATGCAGGATCCAGCAAACCTCAGGGATGAACATGAGTCAGTAACACCACATGTCTGTAGACAAACTCAATACCACAGTGTAATGCCAGATTATGAGAGCCAGATTTAAGATGCAGCAAGCCATGACTTCAGCCTACACAGCACTGGCATAGCATATAGTGGTGTAATCTTTTGAGAACACTGCACTTTCAAAAAGAGGAACACAGGACTGGAGAAAGTACAGAGAACAACAAAAATTAACAGAGGTCTAGAAAACATGACCTATGAAGACAGACTGAAAGACCTGACTTTGTTTAAAGTAGAAAAGAGAAGTCTGAGAGGAGACAGGATAACAACTGCCAAGTATGCAGAGGGTTGCTACAATAAGAAGGTAATGTGCCTAATGGATTAAGACAGAGAAAATAGGTTTAAATTGCAGCAAGGGGATTTCCCACCTGGGGAGGCTGTGGAACCGCTGTCACCGGAGGTTTTGAGGGGCTGTTTAGAAAAATATCTGTCATGAATGATTTAGAAATAACTGCTTTGGACTGGTGGGCTGGTGTTTGGAGATGACTTCCCAAGGGTTTGTCTTTCTTCTGTTACTGAATGAGAGAACCAAACTCATTGTTCCATTATTTTACAATACTTTTCTAGTCAGAACAGATTTTTTTTCCAGTAATAAACAAAGCAAAACGAACTCCAAGAAATCACAAACTCCCTCTTGTCTGGATAGAAGGGAAGGCATGAGTTCATTTGTTTACATTGCCTAAGACAGTGCAAATGTTTCATTGTGGTTCATTTAACTTCGGCCACAACGTAAAATTAATCTGGAAGGTCTTAATCTGGGAATGGAATGCCTATCACTTTGTTAAATCTAGTTCATCATAGCCATAATTCTTCTCTTTCATGACAAATAATTTGTTCTGTGTTTGGTCCAACACCTTCCTTTAGCAACATTCAGTTTTCATGAAAATATATACAAGAAAGGCCCTCAGCTAAACACTAAATTTTGGATGACATTTTTTTTTTCAGTTAAAGATACTATATTCACACTAAAAAAACTAAAGATTTAACATAAACCAGGTAACATAGAACCTGCTTATCATCAGTAACTTCTGTAGGCCTTCTCAAGTGTATCCACCTTTCAGACTTTACACTGTTTTGTCACCAAAAATTTGTTATTAATACAAGTATACTGTTCTACCTTGAAAGTTATTAAAATGCCTGAGATAGAGTCCACTTCTAGCAGTACCATGGTCACAAAAATAAGCAGAATTACTCATGCTTTACTGAAGTGCAGAATTTTGAAGAGCAGAATTTGGCTTAAGTGATCGTGGGAATGCTGGTGGGTAGAAGATCAATGCAGACAATTAGGTAAAAATAATATCTCCCAGAACAATGTCTTACTGTCCTTAAAAAAGATTGCACTTTTAAACCTTGCAAGGATTTCAGGGAAAGTACTATTTTAGTCTTTAATTTCTGTTTGTCCATATTTTTTAACTGCTGCTCATGCATTGAAGCAAGGCATCCTAAATTACGTTCTAACAGAAATTCCAAAGCACTTCATTTTTATTTATTAAGCATACTCCCAAATATTTTGAAATATTTTTATGCATTTTTATTGTTATTTTCTCTTTCTGCAATAAAATACAATGAGAAAAATAGATCTATTCATGGTTTAAAAGGGAAAATATGAGTAACAAAACACAGTTTTGAAAAGAAAACTGGGTATGACTAAATGAAGAAATAATGGAAGAAAGAAAAGAACAAGTGCCACTGACTACCTCCAGATATTCCTGGAGTATACAACTCTGTATTTAAATGCAACCATCCTTTGTAATAGTAAGCAGTATAGTCTTGAAGAATATATCCAAAGAGCACTTCTTTCATGGTGTAAAGCAGTGTTCATATGTGGGCTTGCTCTTCCCTTCTTCTTGATGGTATAACCCAGACTTGCCCATATCTTTAATTCTACACAGAAAACTGCGTAGTACCTGATATTTTGCAAGCCATTTGATCCCAAACAGTTTTTAACAACATCCACTTCAGAACAGCGATGGCCACCCTGCTGTGCTTTCTGACCTTCAGAGCACCAGAACAAACTGCTGTGTAGATCCATTTTAAGAATTCTATGGCATTTGGTAGAAGATGTATAGCTAGCAAAGTCCCCAACATAACAGCACACAAAAAGTCACATCAGTCCTCCTCCCAGCATTCAGGGACAGATGACACAGCAAATATTTAATGAAACTAGACTATTCTTCTGCCAGTTCTTTTCCTCACATATTGCTACATATTCCTTCAAAGCAAGACTTTTAATTTTCTAAAGATATTTGGGAGTTATTTTTTCCCCCAAAGCAGTCTGAAAGCATACTTTTAATTCCTCACAATGACCTATTAAATATTTACACTTACAGCTGTCTGTGTCAATTTTTTATAGCTGAGATATGCTATCCACTTTAGCTAACCAGGAACATTTCCTATCTGCTTTTGGGACTGTCTAATTTCTAATAGTCCTGTATTTATGGCAGAAAGTAAACATATAAATAGTCAGATTTGCCTGTTAAAAAACAAAGCTATAGATAGTGCTTCTGTGGATAGACTCATCTGTTGAAGACTAATCTTTTATGACTGTACCTCTTTAGCAATTAAGTATAGCCTCCTGTGTCCTTCTATCAAAGAGACATTAGAAGGAAAACCTAGTGATGATAAAAATTCTAAATAAAATATTCCAAGATGGTAACACTATCCACAAGTTTTTTCCTCCTAATTGCCATTAAAAAACCTGCTTTCAAGCATTTAATTTTGCCAGACTTGAAATGTGTCAGCTAAAGTTTTCCATCCTCAAAACCACAAGCATTCAAGCATTTATGAGGAATCCAGGGGGGCATTGGGGATTTTCCTTTTTTTCCTTTTTTTTTTTTAGATTAAAAAAATATTGTGAATTTCCATTTGAAAAGTTTTAGTACCTGTGTGGAAGGGCAACTTCTCTCTGTTCCCTGAGGGAAAAAGGGGTCAACAAATTCTTGGGCTGTGAAAGAACTGCATATCTGCAAGGGCTGAACAGATTAAGGTCTCTATTCAGCATGGATTGATGATGCTGTGGTCATGGCCAAAATGGTCCAAAGGGCTTTTCTGTCCAGGAAAAGTCCTTTATGAAAGTAAACAGAAAGCACCATACAGCTGAGTCTCACTTGAAGGAAAGAGAGATAATACATGAGATTTGGAAGAAGAGCTCCTCCTGCAGAGATCAAAGTAGCCCAAGATTAAGAGGGGTTTTGGGTATATACACTGGCTGACTGGGGACAGACAGTAGTTAGTCCTAGAAGATAGGAGATCTAGAAAATGGAAGTCTTTCCCTTTTATTTCAGTCCCATGGGGATGGTGACAACCTCCATGCTTGCAGCAAGGATTCATAGTTTTCCTAAGTGTGTCCTCTGCCTTAAGCCTGAGAATGTTACTCTTCTGTTTAAAAAATGTGCTTCCTTAAAAAAAAAGCAATAACTACAGTACACACCTCTTTTGCAGATGTTTCAACCTTTCTGAAGAGTCAGTCACTAGTAAGTTGCAACCCATGGCTTAGAAACACTTTACCTGCAAATACAGATATGGAATATGCTGTTCTGTATTTGAATAGTGACTCTTGATGTGGAATCTAGAGCACACAGATGAGAAAGTAAGATAACTGAAGTTTGAAGAGGACCATCCTGAGAATCCCTGTGGTGGAAATAAATATTTAATTTGCATATAATTTGTGAGCATAGTGTACCAGTGTGAAGCTGCAGCATAGAAGATGATGTCTTGGTTAATCTGATTTTGAACTGAACAAGTATTAAAAAATATTGAAGTGTCTTATTCCACATTTGCTTTGATCATACCAAACCTGGCTCTTATATTCAGAGTCCTGCAGGGTATGATCTGGCTGCACTACACTCCTTTAGTTATTGATGAAACCATTGTGCTCTGGAGAATATCTGGATACGATACATACTGACAGTATATGATTTTGCTCAGCAAAAAATTGCTAAAGCTTTTACCAAAGAATGTTTGTTATGGAAACTAAACAACTTGCAGAAATAGCTTTATCTATTTATACTAAATATTATATAAACAAATTAGAGGTGTCTATTAATAACATTATTTACAGTACTGAAAGTGATCTGGCCATACTGATTGATGTTACAGTGGGAGTGGTAATTCTAATTTTTCCCTTTTTTTAAAGAAAATTGATTAATAAATTCTCCTCTGGCAAATTTAACTGAAAAGGCAGCATAATTTTGCAAACAAAACAAAAATCTGTGTTCTTTCACCTGTCACATACATGCTCTCTGCTCTTACCTAGAGTCAATGAACACTGAGAATCTCTAATTTTTATAAAAAAACCCAGTTGTCTAAAAAAAAATCTTTTCTAAGATCAAGACAAGTAAACTAGGAAAAATACAAGAAATGAACATTTTTTCCCATTATTTTATTCTCATATTACTTTAATATTTTTGAAAATATTTAACAATTATTTAAAAGACAGAAATAGTTTCTTCTAAAGAGAAGGTATTTGTCACATATTCCCTAATACATTTAAAGAATGTAGTGTAAATAGTAAACCAGTAAAACTCTGCTTTCAAACAACTATGCTGACTCCAGTAATCCCAAAGAAGTATAGCAGAAGGACTCTCATGGCATTTCGGAAAGACATACAATCCTTCTTTCTTTCAAATTAATTTAAACATTTTGTCACAGACAGATCTAGCTTTAAAAATGGAACACTTGTTATTTTACTTCCATTTTCAGTCTAGACTAAAGTAGTCTTAGTCTAGCAAAGCACTGCAGAATACACGTAGCTATAAGCATTCCGTAAGTCCTTTGAAAGCCACTTCTGAGGTGATTTGCTAGAATGAAGTCAGAATGAGTAGACTCCTTCTTTTCTTGATCTTCTGTACTTATTTTTGCAATAAAGGTAACAGATTGTACAAGAGAAGAACTTTGGGAACAGCTTGAGGAACTTGCAGAAAATAAAGTCAGAAGAAAATTGTAGTTTAAAAGGGAACATTATGCCACTTGCTTGTGGCCAGTTAGCAGTCTTCTTTCTCTCAGCAAGTTGTTTTTCTCAGAGTACCACGGCCAAAGCTCCACAGGTTGGCAAGTATCACGGTAGAAACAACTGGAGTTTGCCATCCAAGGTGGCTGTGGTGAGCTGCAGTTCAAAAGAAAAGAACATATGGCTTTAATAAAGATCTTTCCACTGAGCACAGTTTGCTTTAAAGCAACAAACCGATGAAGATCATTAAGAAGATATTTAAATTACTTTTATGTTAAGATGGCCGGGATTCATTTCCAAAAAAAGGAACAACTTAACCTATAGACTCTTCTCAACCAAGCTAATCTGAAAATTCCATTTTATTTAGATTTTTCTTTTCCAACTATTTTCAAATTTGTGTCAACATCCCCTAACACATCAACAGTCTGTAAAACTGAAGCATATGTTTAAAACACATAGAAAGTCAAACAGACTTCACTGTGTATGACTCAAGAAAAGAGTATGGAAGAAATAAGAAAGAGCTGGAATAAATGAAGATGGAAAATACTGTGAATTAAATCAGGCATACCAACAAATGCAGTTTTCTGATTTTTATTGGTGTTAAATGTAGAATAAGAATTTCGTTTGCAAGAAAGTATGTTGAAAAACTTCTATGAAGACACAAGTCTTGAATACATGCATAAAGAGCCTTCAGCTGCATTTAGCTTTCTTTTACCAGTCTCAGAAGATCTTAATTATAAGATAAGAGGAAATACTATTTTCTGCAATTACTTCTACCAACAAGCACTTGAAAACCTGCTGTATCTCAGAAAGGGATGATCTACAATTGGTACCACTTATTTTCCATGAAAATTTCAAGATGCTCACTTCTTGCATATTAGAATTTGGAGGTATTCATACCAGTGATAAAAAACAGAACAGCTGGAACCAAACATGCATCTTATTCTCCAACCAGTTCATTTGGTTAACTTTTCACATCCCCATTTTTCTTGATCTCTTCTTTCTTTGATGCTTTTAATAATTTGTTTTATTCCTTTGCATAAAGAGCCTCTGTGGTCAATAAGTTATCTTCTTGGGTTTGTATTCCCTCCTTCAACATCTCCAGTGATCAGTTCTTCTAATCTCTCATAACTCTTATCTCACAAGACCATGACTTTTGTTCTCTTATTTTCTTCTTTCTCACTCTCATTTATGTAACCTGAAAGTATAGACTATCAAGAACTGTCCAATTTAATTCTTCCAGCTCTACTTTTTACAGATATCCAAGACTATTACATATTTCCAAAGACTTCTAGTATCTCCTTATCTACCTCTGTAACTTATTATTGTGTTGTTGTTTAACCCCAGACAGCAACTGAGTCCTGTGCAGCTGCTTACTCCCTCCCTCCACCCTCAGTGGGATGGGGAAGAGAATCAGAAAATAAAAAGTGAGAAAATTAATGGGTTAGGATAAAGACAATTTAATGGGAAGGACAAGGAAGCAAAGAAATCATTATAATAGTGATGATAAAACATTTATAACATACAATACAAGTGATTCACAATGCTTACCGCTCGCTGACCAATGCCTAGCTAGTCCTTAAGTAGATGCATCAGGCCAGCTGTCCTCAGTTTATATACTGAACATGACATCTTATGGTATGGAATATCCCTGTGGCCAGTTTGAGTCATCTGCTCTGGCTGTGTCCCCTCCCAACCTTCTCACTGTCAGGGCACGAGCAGCTGAAAAATCCTTGACTGGGTATAAACATTACTTAGCAACAACTAAAACATCAGTGTGCTATCAACACTATTCTCATACCAAATCTAAAGCACATCAGCTACTAGGAATAAAAATAACTCTACCACAGCCAAAAACAGGACAAATTGGAAAGATGACATATCCATAAAATATCTAAATAATGTATCCTTTCTAAATTTCTGTAGCCATTTATCTTGTGGAAGAAAAACAAAAAAAATAAAATGGTTTCATTATTATTTCATTTTATCAAAAGAGAACTGATCTAACCTGAGAAATCCGAGATGAATTCTATTCTATACTGAAGATTCATCATTACAGGAGATAATACAGAAACCCTGTTTAGCTTTCAATTTAAAACAAAATTATTTTAAACAAACTGAAGTTTTATAAGACCCAAGGAGGTCATCTTGTCCATCTTTGTGCTCTAGGTGCAACCACTGAAAACATTAGAAGAGTTTAGCTATGGCTTTGTCTGGCTAAATGTTGAAAATTTTCAAGGACATTTCACAACTCGTTCCAGTGTTGCACTCTCCCTCCTTAATGTCCAACCTGAACCTCAAAAACTGCAGTCAATCCTCTGATCTTATCCTCTGACACTACTGAAATACTGCTTTGTTGCCACCTGCTAAATGTACTTGCTACACTGCTATTACATTCTTCCAGAGTCCTTCTGTTTTCATTATTAACAAAAAATTATCTTTCTACTCCATTTAGCCACCTCCACAATTTTGGCAGCACCATACCAATTATTAGACAGTTAAAATGACACTCATAATCCAGAAGTTGCCTAATTATTAAAGAAATATTTCATAAAAATTAGAATTTACAGTGGGCTCAGTGAGTCATTAGCATCCTGAGTTTTTTCAGTATTGGTGGGGATTTTCTTCCTTCTCAGGCTCAGGTTCCCTTGGGTTACATCTAGACATTATATGGGTTAATGTAAACTAGCTCTGCTCTAGTCCAATGGATTGAAAGTCTGTTAGCACTGAGTGCATCCCTGGAGTTCATTTTCTGGTTTGGCTTTATCAGAGAGAAGCCCAATATGCATCCTCACAAGGTATATAGCAATGAGAAGTGAAGTGGGATAAATAGGGACAACTTGTTGAATCACTTCAAAAGCATATGTCTGATCCAACTAAATTGCTAACACACAGTCACAGGAAGCCCAGTTTAGCTTTCAGATTTTAGAATAGATTTCTGTGCCTGACTGCTGAAAAAGCATTTTCACTTGTTTAAGTAGCATACTTCATAGAATTACAGAATCTCTTGAGCTGCAAGGGACCCACAAGGATCATTGAAGTCCAACTCCTGGCCCTACTCAGGACAAACCCCAAGAATCACTCCATATGCCTGAGATTATTGTCCAAACACTTCTTGAACTCTGTCAGGCTTGATGCTGTGACCACTTCCCTTGGCAACCTGTTCAAGTGGCCAACCACCCTCTGGGTGAAGAACCTTTTTCTAATATCCAACCTAAATCTCCCCTGATACAACTCCAGGCCATTCCCTTGTGTTCTGTCACTGGTCACCACAGAGAAGAGATCAGTGTCTGCCTCTCCTCTTCCCCGTACAAGGAAGCTGTAGAGGACTATGAGATCTCCACTCAATCTCTCCTTCTTCTCTTTCAGAAGTGACTACAGATGAAAGTGGAACACCCGTAACAACAATTTACAATCTGTTAAATTTCAGACAATATAGAAATTTTAATTAATAGTACAATAGTAATAGGATAATAGTATAAAGTTGATTTCAATTTTATTAATATAGATAAAAAGAACTACTAAAAATCTGACCTCTAGGACCCTTGAAATTCCTGATTTATTACACCTAAGAGCTATTAAAATTGATTAATGAAGGATGTTCTGAGCTATATTTAGAATTTATAGAAATTTCAGTAAGATTTAAAGAAAAGAATAATGTTTAACTTATGCCAATATTACATTTCCCAATAATGCAAGCATGTTACTTCATTCTAACCCCTCAGTTCCCAAACATGTTACTCCAAAACTATTTTACACTATATTTGAAATCTCTATAATAGTTAAGTCAACATACTACTTAAAATTTAAAAAAAATACAAAAAACACAGACAAAACCCCAAAAAACAAAAACAAAACAACCAACCAAAAAAAAGCACAAACAAAAACCCCAAAATAATTGTGTCTTACTATTACACATTCAAATTTTGGCAAAGGTTGTGTGAATAATTTGAAACCTATGTAAACATTTCGTATGGGACACTAGAACATTATGAAATATTAGAGGGCATATGAAAAAGTGGACTATTTTTTTTATGTGGAGGTATACATGAGTGAAGAAAAGACCTTCAAGTAGAGCAGAGAAAATTGAAGTTTTGTGCATTTTAGAGCTTTATACACAAAATTCAAGGTTTAGAAAGCACCTCCAGCACATGGTGCCAGAACAGGGAGGAGAACAAATTCTTGAATACAGCTCTCCTTTACTTCAGGGGTTGCACAAGATACAAAAGTTTACCACAGTATAAAAGTTTACCACAATAAAGTTACAACGGTGCCATGCAGTGTTCGAAGGCTGTCATTTAAAAAACAGAATGAATTTCAAGACATTGTCTACTGCATTCCCTTTTATATTAACACAGTATATATGTTTTTTAGAATTATCTTTGGTGGGTGGAAAATACATTTCTGTAGTGATGTCACATAAAAAAAAAAAAAAGCTATAAATTAGAGACCTTGAATTTTTTAAGCCAGAAACATAAACAGCTGGATTTATATAGAAATGCATATAGCCAATATTTTGTTTTAATACTTCAGACAACATAAACAAACAATGTCTTGGATTTAGTCAGCTGGAGCTGTAGAGAGGCCAAGGAATAAAGACCTTTTTCCAGACCACCTATATGTGTGAAACCACATCAGAAAACTTACTGATAATATAACATATCCACCATATACAGTATTTTCACTAGTCACTCAAGCAAGTGAACAGATACATTTCAAGATAACTGATGGCAACCTGGAGAAGTCATCTAACTCAGCTTCCTACTGAATATTCATAGCAAAACCTTATGTTAAAACCTTTTTGCATTTGTAACTTTCTTTCTAAAAAAAATATTAAAGAAAAACAGATATGAAAGCAACAATTAATTTTATTACCTCACCCGGGCTTCTTGCTATTTAAAGTCTTTTAAATTGTTACAACAAAGAGATACTTTGACAAAGCCATACCAAATACATATATTTAATACACAAATTTCTATCCAGACTTCTCAAGTGCTTTTATTTGAAGCAGAAGAATAGATAAACTGGAGCAAAGAGCCAGAGCTATGGTCCACCTTGGCACATTCCCCAAGAGTGTTATAAACAAATACCTATGAAAAAGTGAGATAGTCTTGCCTAGGGAGCCTAAACTAGTGCTGAGTTAACAGTTGTACTCAATGAACTTTAAGGGTCTTTTCCAAACAAAATGGTTCTATGTTTCTATGACTTCCTGAGCCAAATACAGTTTTTACATATTTGATGTAGTCAAGGGTTGACCCCAGTGACCACACTCACCGTGAAACAGTCATTCCTAGCATCTAAAATCTGATCTCTTCATACATCCTGATATGGCAGAGTAATGGACCTTCCTTCCCTCACTGACCTATCATAACACAGACGGTGTTGCCATCCTGGTCTTGTTGTCAGGGTATACATTCACTGCTCTATTCTTCCAATACAGGACTGGAATTTCAGCCTCTACAGGACCTGTTGAGGTTTATTAACTTGCCTCTCTTCTGTGCTGTCATTAACATTAAGCATGTCTCCACTGCTAGCAAGGTGTAGCCTATGTTCCCTGTACACTTTGCAATCATATACTGGAGTGCCTCACTGATTACCCTTCTTCCATCAAATTTGTGATTTACCCAGTGCTGACCACTGTTTTCCCATTTTGTTTCTTATTATTTGTGCAAATATATCACTAGTTCCTTTCTTAGAAGCCTAATTTTTATTTTCTACCTGACTATTTTTGCCCTCTGACATATCTGTGATACAGAGATTCTGCACCTTGATCTTTCACAGAAGTGTCATCCCAAACCCAACCTTCAGTTTTAAAACCTCAGTTCTCTTATGACTCAGATTAAATACATATTTTCTGGACAGAGGTTCCTGGAACCTTCTAGTGAGTTTTCCTAATGTATCATATTTTCAAATGCATTACCCACTTCAGCACCTGCTTCTATTTGCTGTCAGCCTTTAGTAAATATTATTTATGTGCTCAATAAAAGCAGAATTCTCATCTGTATTTAACATGACATTTTTATAAGCAAGTAAAAGTAGTAACTCCCAGCAAGTCTTTTGATGTGTTAAAATTACTTGACCAAAATATGTCAAACAATCTTAGATCCATCTTAATGCTTCTATACTAATATTCAGAAATCTTTTTCACTTAAATATTATATTGATGAAGAAAACCTGAAGGAATAAACCACCCCAAATAACTGCAAAGTCCTATAATGGATCTGATTTGTTTGACTTAGCCTTCTTAAACATGGGTAAGAATCTGTAAGTATATAATAATCCTCAAGCAGGGAGATGATAAAAAACCAACCAACCAACCAACCAACCAACCAACCAAAAAAAAAAACCAAACAAAACCCCCAAATAAATTAAATAACCTAATCTAAAAGAATATAATCTACTTCATATTCTTCTGCCACTAGAGCTAATCAAGAAACAGATACATGAGAGAAGGTATTTATATCTTTATACCACTCCTGGTCAACCCCATAGCAATGCAAATGCTTTGAGTATAACTGTAATGCTGGATAGGGTTTTATGGAAAGCTCTGTACATTTTCCAGCTTCAAGATACAAGCCAATGCTTGTTAAGTCCAACAAGTTTTGTTTTAAGTTTCCTCTAACTTCAAGGGGCATTAAATAATATCTTAAAACTGGAACAACACACTAATTTAGAGTTACTTTTTACAACTCACAGCAATCAAAAAAATCTCTTTTCACTACTTGCTGCTATACTATTAGTGACAACATAAACAGGCCCCCAAATGCTGTTTTTCTTTTAATAGTCCATATTAAATATTTCCATTCCAGAAAGCATGCCAGTTTGGCAGTAGACTAATGTGTGCAGAACACTAGGACAAAGTAGTGGTAAATGTTCCTCACACAACTAAATACATAACAGTACATCATAACTGAGCTGTACAACAAAAATGAAAGAAGACAACTTAAAAAATAACTGAAAATAAAATAAGTCAGACATAACAGGATGGGGTGAGCAGTGGCAATATAGGAGAATAGTTCAATAAACATAACATTCATGTTTTAAGCACTCTCATATATGAAGTGATAGGACAACTACTGGGAAAGTGTCTCAAACAAAATTTATACCACAAACCTAAATAAATTATATTCTCCTTTCTTTAGTGTGAGCTTTGCTTACTACATATGTTCTCTTTCTCCAAACTTTTTAATTTTTAATGCTATGATTATATTGGCTTGGGCTTTACAACATCATACCTGTTTTTATGTCAAAAGCTATTATTAGCTTTGGTTTTGATTTCACTACAAGCAGAAAGATGAAGAACAAAAGAATAGTCAATTTAAAACCCCCAGACATCTTTGCAATAAAAAGTGAACTTAGGAAAGGACCTAATAAACACAATTGCGTTCTTTTACCAATCTTTTATTTATTATATTTTTTCCAGCATAAAGTTCTGCCTCAACAGACACTCCATCCTGGTGGTCTAACACCTTGGGGGACTGCTCACAGGACATATGGAGTCTGACACTTTGAAGAAGCTAATTTCATTTCAAACACAGTATGCTTGTCCCTTTGAATGGCTAATGGGGATGTGTTCCTACTGTATAAAGACAGATCACAAATGGCAATTTTGAGAAAATATATGTGAGAGTAGAGGGTGAACTACACTTTTCCCTTCCAGAAACTATACACTCAGGAAAGGGTCTAGGTATTGAAACATGGCAATAAAGGAAAGTGCAATTCTTTACTCTGTATGACACAAAACTGGGAGGAGCTGTTGACTCCCTTGAAAGCAGAGAGGCCCTGCAGAGAGACCTTGACAAATGAGAGAATTCAGCAATCACCAATCACATGAGGTTCAACAAGGGGAAGTGCTGGATTCTGCACCTGGATGGAGCAACCCTGGATGTACGTACAGACTGCGGAATGAGATGCTGGAAAGCAGTGCCATGGAAAGGGACCTGGGGGATCTTGGCTGATAGCAAGTTGAATATGAGTCAGCAGTGCCCTGGCAGCCAGGAGGGCAAACTGTGTCCTGGGAGCATCAGACAAAGCATCACCAGCCGGTCAAGGGAGGGGATTGTCCTGCTCTGCACTAGTGTGGCCTTACCTTGAATATTGCGTGCAGTTTGGGGTGCCACAATATAAGACATAAAGCTCTTAGAGAGCATCCAAAGGAGGGCAACAAAGATGGTGAAGCCATGGAGGGGAAGCCGTATGTTGGGCGGCTGAGGTCACTTGTTCTGTTCAGAGGAGATTGAGGGGACACCTCGTTGCAGTCCACAACTTCCTTGTGAGGGGAAGAGGAGGGGCAGGCACTGATTTCTTCTCTGTGGTGACCAGTGGCCTGAAGCTGTGTCAGAGGAGGTTTCGATTGGATATAAAAAACCCCCCATTCTTCAACCAGAGGGTGGTTGGGCACTGGAACAGGCTCCCCAGGGAAGTGGTCACAGCACCAAGTCTGACGGAGTTCAAGAGGCTTTTGGATGATACTCTCAGGCCCATGGTGTGACTCTTGGGGATGGTTCAGAGTAGGGCCAGGAGTTGGACTTAATGATCCTTGTGGGTCCCTTTAAAATCAGCAGATTCTGTGATTCTCAATGTGTTGTGATTAAAAGGGAAAGTTCTATACAGATCACATCTCTTGCAATAAGAGAACACTACACTTCACCTCCCATAGTACAGAAGTATTTAAGTTTTACATATTATCAATTTAGACATGTAGCTCAGTCCCTTGGTTTGGACTTACAGATATCATTGTTAAACAATTTTCAGTGAAAAACACACAATTTTTATTTGTCACTGTTGCAATTACAAGGCAACAGCAATGGAAGTAGGTAAATACACTACATATAGATTCTTAATGTAGCCTTTCATCCTTTTATATGCACATTTCACTTTTCCCTTTTAATTAAAATCATACATTGATGTATCACTCAGTTTATCCACTAGAAATAAAAAATCTTTTTCTAGTATAGTTTTTTTTAGTTATTTAGATTGAGAAAAAATATTAGAAAATCTAGAAGAGATAGAAGATAAAAAACAAAGCAAAACAAAACAGTATCTCCAGTTTTATGAACATAATTTGAAATGGGTCTTACATAAACGTAATGAAGAGTACAAGAACAAAAAAAATAGTTGCCTATTGAGCATTTGTTCAAAAGGTGATAGTGGTAAATGTTTTACTGCATATTTCAGGTCTTAAATTAAGAAGCTACAGATGGAAAAGTTAATAAGGAAGAACTGGAAAGAACAAAACCTAGAAAACCAGAGTCATTTATTTAATCTTTTCCTGGATTAAGGGACAGAGAAGAGGAATAATACACATAAATATTGATAAAAGTATTCAAGCTAAAAAGGAGAAGTAATTGTAAAGCAAGACTGAGCCATTTATGTCCAATTCATGCTCACATCTGAGGCTCAGGCAAACTATAACTGTCTTTCAATGCATTCAGCCCTACTTAAATTAATAAAAACAGGGCCCTACATCTAAGGTGGGGATTTTAACCCTTAGTATAATAAAGGCAAAACTCCAGCTGACATCCTGGGGACCAGGTCTGTAATTAAGATCTTTAATTTACTGTATGGGTATATGAGCCATCTTATCAGTTGTTCTGACTTCCCTTGCCAGACTACAGATGCAGAGAAAGCCAACAGTTACTTCAGATTACTTAATTATACTTCCACTACATTAATTAAAAAATTTGCTATCAAATTAGGAGTTTGAAATATTTTGACTTGTTTGAAAAACAGAGCTGAAGCAGTTTCAGAAGACAAAGGGGAAACACAACTTAGATGACAAAATCTTGTTGCAAGGACATTTATAATTTCTGCAGACTTCAAGTTTTCAATCCAGCTTGGCCAGCCTTCTGAACAACCCCCACATCCCTGGGGACACACACTCCCTTCTCAGTGAGATGGTGGGATACTCCATCTTGTGTCCAATCCCAAATTACAGGATAGTTTGCATTGATTCTTACATCAGAGGGCAAATATCGACTGACTGTAGCACAGCAACACAGCAATCCTTCCTGGTCTGGGAATCCACACACAGTACAGCTAATTCATGGACAAGGGACAAACCTAGCCTAGAATAAAGGCTTCTGAAGGGGCACAGAGAAAGCAGCATAGTACTATCAATGCTTGAGACACAGTTGCTGCAGACAGCGTAAGAATAATCAAAATTTTTTCCCTCATCATGTGAAAACTGATGAGGGATTTTGAGGTTTTGCTCTCATCAGTGATGCACATAGTGACATATTATTCTACGCATGTTATTTCTCAAATTGCCAAATATGATTCTTGGCCGCTTTATACAGAAGTTTGGCACCCCTTGCCAAAGGCTAAATTGTGCTTGCATCAAGCCTACTGGAGTCAAGTAATAGATACCATTTCTTGAGGCAAGTAGAGCCCAAAAATTGCTACAGTATCTCACATGATGACTTAGTAGCAGTGATGTAGACTAGATGAACTGCAAAAATTGTTTGATTTCTCACATTAATATGTTGCCATCCTCACTCAATGCACTCAGTGCAAAACTTGGCAACCAAAAGTATGACTTCATGTGCCAATTATGCCTATATTCTAAGAAAAGATGTTCTAATTTACCTTAATTAGAGGTATCGTGCTAATCACCTGAAGCTATTTCAATTTTTTTTCTGTCACAGATAAAATAATTTCTATTCCTATGCCTCATTACCACTGCTAATTCTTCTTTCAATTTTTTTTTAATTACATCATCAATAAGAAATTAAGAACATATAACGAACATTTCCTCTTCTATTATGACCTTGCTTTACCTTGCTATTGGTAAAATCATGCCATACATTAAAAATACATGTTTATATGGGCATTTATGCATGAGTTCATATCCATACACATGCACAGAATTCATGTTTACTTTCTTCAAACTTTAAAAGTTGTTTTATGTACTGATTGTGTTTCAGATAAAGAATACCTCAGAGCCTTTCTTACAGAACGCACAAAGGTTCAGGAAGCTGCATTTAAACAAGAGTGCTATGTTAGTATTATCATGTCTTTATAAATACATATCAACTAACATATAAATACACAAAACACAGTTTAAAATACAGCTGGTTTGCCTCGGGATATTACACTGAGGAAATCTAAAACTCTTACTTTGCTGGTTCATGTACATAAAAACAGTATAAGGAATAAACTTATCCATCTTTAGAGTAACCCAACCTAAACCTATACAATTGGTTCTAAATTTACAGTATCTAAACAGCCTGTAAGCTATTTATCCCCATATTTGGGATTACCTTTGAGAGTTCATACTCAGAGTCAGTGCTTCTTTGCTTTCTGACAAAAAAGCTGAAGAATTTCCATATTCCTGCTTGAAGCCCTGTTCCCACTGGAATTGAGAGGAAAGTCACCAGCAACTACAAAGAGCTGGAAATAACCTCTAGGGGTTTGTGGTTCATACCACCAACAATGATTACCACTTCTGCCTTAGGTATTCATGTTGACTGCTACATCTGTTTTGTAGTCACAAAAAGAGACTCACAGAACTTAAAAATCCTGAGGAGATTGAGATGCAGAATAGGAATGCTACAAAAATATTTTCAATTGTAAGAACAATGAAAGTCTTAGGAACAGATTCTCTTTGCTGACCAGATTTAAACTGGATAATTCTACTGGCTTACATGTTACAACTTCACTTTTCCATTGTTTTGGCTGACATCATAGTCAGTTACATCTCAGTTGCAAATAGTCCTTCTCCCACAAAATTTGACCATACAACTAATTCTTTAGATGGTTTAGTGGGTGGATGCCAACTACCCACTAAAGCCACTCTCTCACTCCCCCTCTGCAACTGGACAGAGGAGAGAAAAAAAAAAAACCAAAACCAAACAGTAAAGGATTCATGAGTTGAGACAAAACCTGTGAGAGGTCACATACTGATTACCTTCACGGGCAAAACAGACTCATAGTGGGGATATTACTCAAATTTATTACTAGCAGGAAAAGAGCAAAAAAGTGAGAAATAAAATAATCTTAAAAGCACCTTCCCCTCATCCCTCCTTCCTTCCATGTTTTCCCTCTGCCCTCCCAGCGGTGCAGGGTGATGGGGAATGGGGGTTACGGTCAGTTGTTGTTTCTGTTGCTGCTCTGGGAGAGGAGCCCTTCCACTGCTCCCATGAGGTCTCTCCCACAGGACACACTCCTTGATGGGCCTCTCTGGCATGAGTGCATCCCTCGAGCAACAGTTCTTCCCAAACTGATATCCTGTGGGTCACTTCTCCATGGGGTACGGTCCTTGACGGATGAGCTGTACCGGTGTGGATCCCCCACAGTGGCCACAAGTCCCACAAGTCTTAACCAGCCCGCTCCAGTGTGGGCTTCCCTCTACACAGGCTGCAGATCCCTGGCAGGACCCTGCTCCATCTTGGGCCTCCCATGGGGTCACAGCCTCCTTCAGATATCCACCTGCTCCAGCATGGGCTCCTCCATGGGCTGCAGGTGGGTCTGTGCACCCCGATGGTCCTCCATGGGCTGCAGGGCACAGCTGCTCCACCATGGTCTGCACCATGGGCTGCAGGGGCCTCAGCTCCGGTGCCAGGAGCACCTCCTGCCCCTCCTTCTGCACTGACCGTGGTGTCTGCATTGTTCTTCACATGTTCTCACTCCACTCTTCCCTGGCTGGAATTCTTTCTGCACAACAACCTTCTTTTCTTATCACAGAGGTGTTACTGTCACTCCTGATTGTCTCGGCCTTGGCCAGCAGCAGGAAGCCCATCCTGGAGCCAGCTGGCATTGGCTCCATCAGACAGGGGAAGCTTCTAGCAGCATCCAACAGAAGACACCTCTGTAGCCCCCCCACCCCCTGCTACCAAAACCCAGCCACAGAAACCCACTACAGATGGTCAGCTCAGATCTCCATAAAATGGCAGAATGAAAGGTACACACCTCAGAACGGAATCCATAAGAGCAGCATGGTGAGTAGAGAGATATTTGCTAACACATCCAACAAAGAAATGATGAAATCAGAGATATGCCTTCCATCCTTTCCCAGGGTTTGGCTCCTTACCATGAACTAGGCAGTGGGAAGCTACCTCCACAGTCTAGAACACTTTCCTGAAAATGGTTGTTTATGGCCTGCATTGCTGTAACTATTGGCTGACTACTGCAATTCACAAGGGTTTTGGTTTTTTTTAGCTTCTGAATACTTTATTCAATATTCACTTCAGAGATACAGAGGCATAGTGATATAGATATATAAATGTACTTCAGAAAGCAAACCCTTTTAGACAAGGACCTCCATGATTTTGGATACTATCAAAGAATTGATACCACATAAGAGAAACTCATGCTAGGAAGGGAAACTCCAGTATATGTTATGGCATGTGGCTGCAGTTATGGGCAGGAGTTGGCAGAGTCATTCATCTCTAGACAAACTAAACAGTAACCTGCACTGACATTTCCCCACACAGTGAGTATAAGATATGGAATGAAAACAATATTCTAGATGAAGAAATGTTGATCTGTTTCATGTATCATCAAGATCTATTCTGCAATTAAAAGTTTTTCTGTCCCTACTCTTCCAATTAGAAGTTGTTCCAGGTCCCCACTCATCTGACTACTAGGCAGGAAAATAGGAAAGAAGTTTCCAGTGTTTCCATGATTACAGTTCCTAGGGAATACTTTTTGAAAGTTTCATGGGCGGAATAAGGATTCTACTAAGAATTCCACATTCCAAAATATTTCACTATTTCATGATTTCAGGCAATTTTCCCTTCCGTATAGTTCCCTAGCTCAAGTTCTGTGCAGCAGACAAAATCTGCACAGAGCAGAGGAGAGTTGCTTATCTGGTTGCTCATTTTTTCAGCCACATATCCAGACATATCTCTCACCTATTCCACTTTAAATGTGGGGCACTCTAATAAAGGGGTTGTCATAATTACAGCATGTTGAAGGCCATCTTGGAGCAGTCAGATTACTGTCAGTTTGCCCAGAGAGAGTGTGGAATCTCCATTCTTGAAGATATTCAAAAGCTGACTGGACATGGGCCTGACCAACCTGCTGAGCAGGTCCTGGTTGAGCAGGGAGGTTGGACTAGATGACCTCCACCTGTCTCTTCCAACCTCAACCATTCTGTGATTCTGTGATACCAGATTGGAGAAGCAGGGATATGAAGATACTGCACGATGAACAACAACAGAGAGTGCAATGCAGTAGAGTATGTTATTTGCCTCAATCATTATTATGTAAAAAAGAAGGTGCCAAGATTAGTCAAACTTTGGTAGATTAAAGTGAAATCCAATAAATTTTAAAAAATGAAAATATATAATTGGTGGTATTTTTAATACATTTTTAATGAGAAAACATTTTTATTATATTCTTACAATAGCAATTTTTGAAAGTCTGCAAAATACACTTAGAACTCACATGGCTGGACAAATGATCAGGAATGTTTTACAGATCATTTGCTTTAATGATGGGCTTGAAACAAATGTAATCTCAGACATTCTTCAAAAGCCTGCCATAATCTCTGAGGCTACTAATGTTTGCATGACATCATTGTCATTACAATCCTGTCTCTTCACTCAGTAACTAAAAAAACTGAGGAAAACATGAAAAAGAGTTTTTACTAAGGTCCTACTCAGGTGTATAATTTCAAATTCCACTTCAAAATCTGGACATTAGCTCACAGCTAAATTCACTAAAAAAACAAAATTCTTTCATGCAAACCTAGCCATACAAGCATAGTCAGGCATCCCTTTCAAAGCAGTAGTTTTATACCCCTAATTATACTTGAACCACCACAGAAACGGATTTTTCTTCCTAAAACTGAAGTTTGTATGAGAATTTAACAGGCTCACATTTCTTCTCTTATTAGTCCACCCTCAAGTTTACTTATACTGCTTTTTTTTTCCCCAAAAGCCAGATATTCTCAAGCAATTTCCATATTTAAAATAGTAAATTCATCATGAAACAATGTATCACAAAAGAGAGACAACTATCCAAAGAGTAAACCTTCTGTATGAAGGTACTTGTATTTCTTCTTGCATTCAACATTTTCAAAGCAAAAAGCAAGAGTAAAAGGAAATTTTCAATATGTTTCATCTTGAGTAGTGTCATTTTTATCCCCATATGGTATTTACAAAATTTCTCCAAGCAGCATAAAGTCTGTGTGTTGCAAAAGCTTTAAGAAAGAGCAACATTTTTTTTCCAAGTAGTGTTAAGTACTGACCACATATGCAAAAAGCAGCATTATGAAGTCATTTGTGCCTGACAGATCTAAACCCAATTGAAAATAACTGCAAATGGATGCATTTCTTCAGGGTACCTAAATATACAGTTCAGATTGTCACAATAGTTTAAAAGATCTTAAAATATAAAAAGACCTCTTATTCACAGAAAATCTCTCAGATTACTTGTTTAAAAGAAAGAGGTATAAAAGCAGACAGATCATAAAAAAATTTAATGATTACCACAGTGGCTGGAGGAAATCTAAATTTTGCTGGGTTTTAGTTTACTTCTGGGTTAACAATTTAAATAAAGAAAATAAACAAGTATTAGTTACTAATCTTCTTATATGCTCATACCAAAAAAAATGCTGAGATGGAGTAAGTCTTTTTAAATACATACTGTTTTTCTAAAAATACTATCAATGTAATTTTTAAAGTACATTAAATTAATGAAAATGTTAAAAAAACCCCTCAGTTCTGCTCTACTCTACAAAATACAGTATGATCTTTTTATGTGAGTTAAATTTTCTAAAGCCTCTCTATATTTACTAATGACCTTTAGGTGGACTAATATATATATATTTTGAAATTTATTAAAGTGAATGTACAGAGATTAAATAAAAATAATTTCAGATATCTATGCATCTGGCCTAAAATGGTTGAAAACAAGGAAATTTATATTTGCAACTTCCATAAATATTTGTATGCAACAAAGTTTAACCTGAGATTAAAATATAACCTTATACAAGAACTGCAGAATTGTACCTTCCTGATCAAGGTAATGGAAATGTAATTTCATAAAAAATCATTGCACTAGTACTATATTATCATTTTTCCAAAGAATGAAACAGGTTCCACCGTGTCAAAAATATGTCTGGAAGCAACTGCTGAAAGTAATTCTTAAGATGAACCTTGAAGAGAAGGAGAAGCCAAATGTGTTTTCCATATATAATGAAGTACAATTGTTGGCAGTCAAAAACCATAAAACATAATGAGACGTCCCCACAAGAAAAAAGTACCTTCCCACTACTTAGTGACACATTACAACAGTCTGTACGTGAAACAGTCCAGGTGACCCCTTAGTAGCAATGTGAGTGAGACTTTGTAGTCTCCATAGGTTATACTCAGAGAGTCATGAGCTATTGTCACTTGGAATCTAATACACTAAAAAGCATGGATGAGCCCTAAATCCCAGTGCTTTCCTGCCTTAAAATGTGAAAGCTCTCTTTTCAAAAAATGAAAGATGATTTTTTACAGTGCAAACAGCTAAAAGGCATCTACAAGACTCCACAGCAGGATCAGCTGTATGGCATGAATTTTCCATTCAGGGTCACCTCAGTATGTATAATCATCTTGAGGAGAAGGACATCACTCATTGTACTTCTGTCATTCAACAGATTATTACTGTAAAATTTTTCAAATAGCGTTATATTTTGAGATTATAATTGTTGACACTAGTAATTATAAGAAGTGTGCTGAGATGCAAATATTCAATGGCAAACTAAGGCACAACTGTGGACACATAAATGTAGATCACTCTTGTTAAGTGGAATTTCTCAAAGAGCACATATGCCATTTATCTGAAGTCAACAAAGGCTGCCTCCGGCTTTTCTGGTAGAGAATAGCAAGTACCCATTAGCTGCAAAACTCTAGACTGTTAGATGAGAGCTCAGACTAATGATTCAAAATTAATTTGAAAATTAAGCCCACCAGGGTGGGCTGATTCATGGTGCTTACAGGCATTTTCTACATGTCATAGGCACATCTTCTCTCTTGTACTGCCTCGGTGAAAAAACTGTCCCAGATAATGCATTTTCTGGGACCACACTTAGGTCTTTTCCTGAACAGTGTCAAAAAGCACTTCCATTCTCAAGAACAACCCTCATGAAACCCTCCCACCACCAGTTCATGAGTGTCTTCAGGGCTGAGCTAAACTAGTCAGATTAGGAAATAGGTCTAAATACCTATTTTAATCCTACTGTGTGTACCCATGCTCCTTTTGTTTTTTATCAGGAAAATCAAATCTTCATGACCAAGTGCAAAAACCAGCCTCTTAGTGCCTTCTCCAATTTGAAAATAGGAATAAGAAGACTTTGCTACCACTTAGGGCTGCTGCGAAAGCAGGTAAAATGAAAGAACTGGTATACCACTCAAGATATCACAGGCAAGAACGAGGGAGAATTTGGATGTGTTATATAGGTAAGATATTTTTAGAAGTATTGTTTTCTTGAACTTATAAATATATTCCAAGTTATACAATATAATAAAGAATATGAAAAAA
>JAWWLV010000121.1:40880418-40897857 GCA_035041135.1 Platyrinchus mystaceus
ATATTTTTAGAAGTATTGTTTTCTTGAACTTATAAATATATTCCAAGTTATACAATATAATAAAGAATATGAAAAAAAGGTAGTCAAGTTTTGATAAAATTTAATTTTAAAAAAGAAATTTTTAAGATTACTGAAATCTTGTGCAGATTCACCTCTAAATATTTTAAATCCATATTCTAAATCTTAATGATACTGAAATATATAGATGTCTTTTCAATAGTTTCCTATTCCTGTGCAAAATATTTGATGAGGGTGTACATATTTTTTTTCTTTGTAACCTTCCACTTTAACAAAGCATAGGTCATCGCATCTGGGATACTCTCCACTTCTCCACCCACAAAAGCTAGCATGAATAGAAGGACAACATGAACTGATTTTGCTTTTCACTTTACATTTAACTTTGTTAAATTAGAAAGTTTAATCTTTCTGGTAGCTAAAATAAACTTATCAAAGGTGTAATTTCAAGATTCCTCGCCGTTGCGATTTGACTGTGCAATAGTAGACTCTACCTGTGGAATTACTTCTTTCATAAGATGAAGATTATTTATAAACAAATTATTTAATGTTGCTTTCTGCCATTTGGGAAATAAGTACTGTATCTGAAGTTCCTACAAGTGATAAACTTTGCTGTTTGTCAGTTCCTCATTAACCTGATATCTTTAGGACAGCACATACATTATAACTATATCACAGAGAAAAGTTGAAATGAAAATATCTTTGTGCAAAAATGTAAAATGAATTTCTTTTTAAAATCATGTTTTAATTTATTTTTTATCATATCACTGGCAAGTATGTAGATTCCTATATATGGTTTTGACTATAACTATATAAAATATGAAAGGCCCTAAATATGAACCCTGATAAATATTCCCTCTAGCTAGCAACACAGTGAAAACACAATTTCTATAATATTCTAATTTTCAGAGCACTGAATATTGACCAATTTCTGTTAACGTTTCAAAATTTTCAAAACTTTCAAATATGGAGAAATATTCTGCAGGAAAAAATGCAACACCAAATTTCAATTTGGATCAAACCCAATTACTAAAATAATATACACTCACAAAATACTCAGAACACTGAAGACTAACCAGAGTTAGCTTCCTGGAACTTCTTAGCTCACAAAAGAAAAACAGTAGAGAAATTAGATTAATAGCTTTCTTATAACGTGTTTTTCCTAAGTGTATGATTTGTACAGCCAAATGAGAAGTTTAAATGTACCATGTCAAGTAACAAGCTCATTCAATGTCTGTACCTCAAATATACATATAAAAACATTTGCATTAAGTAACTCGGGGGGGGGGGTGGTAGGAGGAGGTGTGTGGTTAGACTGAATACATTAAACTTAAACCCAAGTTTTAAAACAACTGTAAGTCTTATAAGGAGAAGTCTTCTATTTATATCATCATAGAAACAAAACCAAAGAACTTTCAAGGCATGAAATGTAGGGCATGTCTGTACTGTGAAATGGGCCATGGTGTGGTTATCCTTGAATCAACAGAGAATCAAGGCAATATGTCCATATGGTTTAGCACAGTGCTATGCAGTCCTACTTGTGTGAGCTCACATTATTTTGGTGTGACCTTCCATAGAGTTAGTAAGGATGGCAAGAATCATTAGATTATCTCTAATGCTGGAGTAAAACAGCTTAACTGTCCCAGGCCACAAACTGGCGTGTCACAACTCCACTGATGAATTTAAGTCTGGTGCGACTACAACAAGGCTGGATCCCTCGTGCACACCTACATAAATATCACAGAACCACAGAATCACAGCAAGGGTGAGGTTCAAAGGGACCACTGCGGATCACCTGGTCCAACCTCCCTGCTCAAGCAGGGTCATCCTAGAGCACATGGCACAGTATTGTGTACAGACAGTTCTGGAATATTTCCAGAGAGGGAGACTCCACAACTTCTCTGGGCAATCTCTTCCAGTGCTTGGAAACCTGCACAATAAAGAAGTTTGTCCTCATATTCAGGTGGAACTCCCTGTGCATCAGTTTCTGCCCACTGCCTCGTGTCCTATTGATTGGCACCACTGAGAAGAGTCTTGTCCCAGTCTCTTAACACCATCCCTTCAGATACTTATAGATATTGGTGATGTCCCCTCTCAGTCGTCTCTTCTTGAGACTGAACAGGCCCAGTTCTCTCAGCCTATCCTTATAAGAGAGATGTTCCAGTCCCTTAATTATCTTTCAAGCCCTCCATTGGAACTGCTCCAGGAGTTCCATGTCTCTTGTACTGAGGAGCTCAGAACTGGACACAGCACTCCAGATGTGGCCTCACCAGGGCTAAGTAGAGGGGCAGGATCACCTCCCTTGACCTGTTGGCAATGCTTTTCCTAATGCACCCCAGGATACTATTGGCATTCTTGGCCACAAGACCACACTGCTGGCTCATGGACAGCTTGTTGTCACCAGGACCCTCAGGGCCTTCTCCACAGAGCTGCTTTCCAGCAGGTCAGCCCAAAGCCTTTACTGGTGCATTGTGTTATTTCTCCCCAGGTGAAGGACCCTGCATTTGCATTTGTTGATGGTTCCTCTTTGCCCATCTCTCCAACATATTGAGGTCCCTCTGAAGGGCTGCACAGCTCTCTGGGGTATCGGCCACTCCTCCCTGCCTTGTGCCACATCAAACTTGCTGAGGAGGCATCTGCCTCTTCATCCAAGTCATTGATGATGGGTTAAACAATACTGGACCCAGTACTGAACCTGGGGGACATCACTAGTGACAGATTTTCAGCAAAAGCCTGTGCCACTGATCGCAACCCTCTGGCATTTTCTGTTCAGCCAGATCTCAATCTGCTGCACTGTCCACACTTCCAGAGTCTGCCTATGAGGATGTTGTGCGACACAGTGTCAAAAGCCTTGCTGAGTCAAGGTAGACAATATCCAACTGCTCTCCCCTCATATATCCAGGAATTTGTTTCATCACAGAAGACCGTGAGGTTGGTCAAGCATGATTTACCTTTTGTAAATCCATGCTGACTACTCCTGATCACATTCTTGTTGTCCATGTGGAGAGAGACGGCCTCCAGAATAAGGCATTTTATCACCTTTTCAAGAATTGAGGCGAGGTTGCCTGGACAGTAGTTCACTGGGTCATCCTTCTTGCCCTTTTTGAAGACGGTGACATTTGCTTTCTTCCAGTCCTCAGGCACCTCTCCTGATTGTCACATCTCAAACACGGTCATGAGCAGCCTTGTTTTTGGTGTCTGCAGCTCTCTCAGCACTCATGAATGCATCCAGTCATGGCCTGTGGACTTAACTGGATATTAAATTTGCCTGGGTGTTCTCTAAATCAATCATTGTTGACAAAGGAAAAGTCTTCCTTCCAGGGTTCCTTTACCCTGGACTCCTGGGTCGAGAGGGATGGGGCTGAGGTGCCTCTCTCTGCTCATACTGAGGATAAAGGGAAGCCATGACCACTGCACTATGTATTTTCATGTTTCTTTACATTATTAATTATGCACCAAGTAAATTTGCTTTAACACTCAGAGTCATACAATATACCTTGGAGCAGATTTATAAAGTTTGTGTGGAAGATTCATTCCAATCCATTAAACAAGTCTGTCACCAAAGTTCAAGACTGCACTGGTAAGCAGAGCAGGTCCTGAAGTCACAATTTATCTCTACCACATGTGGGATGTAATTTTCTTGGAAACATGCCGCCTTGCTTTCCTCTGTATTTACTAAAGGAAAACAGCTTGGAAAAGTAGAAACAAAACAACATGTATTAAAGCCTCAAATAAAGACAAAAGATAGATCCAACTGGGAACCTTAAACTGGTTTTGGAGTAGAAAAGTTGGCATCTTCCTATAGGGGATCCTCTTAGCAGAAGAGCTAGCAATACAGGAAAAACATGAAAAGGTCAATTATGTGACTTCTAGGAGAAGATAGAGAAGTCAACAGTGAAACTAAAATGACAAAATTAAAATGTCCGCTCAGGAAACTTAAACCAAGATCCAGTAACTAATATAGAATGTGAATATGCTGAATATAACTAAAGCACTAAATCAGAAGAACTTTACCTTTGTAGAACAGTTAAGAAGAGAGGTAGTATATTCTCTAAGAGTCTCAAACAGTAAACAATGAAAAATTAGGAACATGTCCCAAGAATTTAATTTTATCCTTATACATCCAAGTCCATCAAGTTAATTAGCAGATACAGAGATGTGCATGAAAACTTAGGGAAATCAGTTGCACCCACCTGTGTGAAATACTGGCACCGAAAAAAATTACAAAAAACTTTCTTTAGATTTTCAAGATGTTAACATTTTCTTGGATAAGTTCTGAAAAAAATTCTTTCCACAACAAGCTGTCTTAGATTCTGTATTTGGGTTCCTCATTTATTATGTTATATAACATCGTGACTGTGGCTCTAGGTACTACTCCAGTAGGCTTCGCTACTATTTGTTATTTCATGACAGCCTCCAGACACAATACTGCTCCAAATGAAACAGAGGGCTGTTTCCACTGATGCCAACCAGAGAAAGGTCTATAGTTTCAGTCCTGTACTCTGAGTACACAAACACAAAACCACTCTTGCTTATATTTTGAAATCACTGTCAAGATAAATACAACTACACTGACTAACCTTTAAACAAAGTTCTCTATTTAGAAAGAGATCCTGTCCCCAAATATCAAGATTTTTGACCATACATATTATATAATGTCCTATTTAGGCTAATCAAACCCCAAGTTCTTGGCCTAAAAAGCAGACTCCACAGCCAAATAAAATAGCACTGTGGATCTGTTATAAACACTTGATGAAAAATTGTCAAACCCAGAGTTTTCAATCCTGTGAGCATATTATATATCATAAAGGACTGAAATTCCCTGTATAATTAATTAAGCTATTTTCCAGTTTTTCTATAATTTTAACAGGTATTGGAAAATGGCTCTGGTATAAATTAATGATATACTATCTTTTAAAAATAAAATACTAAAGCAATTTCCTACGCAGAACACTGGGATTTAAAAATATATTTTTTTAAGTTATAAGTCTGGAAAACTGGATCTACTCATAAAAGAATGTGTGATGCTACAACTACAGTCCATCCTTATGTTCAGTGGTTCAGAAAGTCCTCTGCATATTACATGAAAACAATAATGCGATAATCCAATGCTGTATAACACAAATCTTCTCCCATCTGGCTGTCAGAGCAAATTCTATTTCTAATTGTTGTTTATTATTATTGTTGTTGATGTTAATTACAATAAAAATAATATTAATAATATACTAATAATGTAATTATTTCTTATTCTTGGCGAAGTGTATTACATTTCTAATGTCAGTGTAATGCAAATACAAAGCATATCCTTTTTTTATTCACTTTTTTTTTTAGTATTTTTCATTACCCTTGGTTTCTTTAAGAACTTTTTATCTTATAAAAAAAATGTCTGTTCTACCCTTTAGTGCAACTTTAAAGCTTTGCAAGAAAATGGTGTGAGCACACAATTTTTCTTTTTTCTTTCTTTTCTTCTGGATTCTGTTCTACTTCTGTTTCTTTTTTATTACGCTTGGTGAGTTTAATTGAATATAATTATTTTACATAATATTTTAGTACTCTGATGAGATAAATTGGTAATACTTCTTTTTTAGATTAATTTTTACTCAAATCACTGTCAATTATATTCCAATATATTCCAAAGGATAAGCTTGTGATCTAATTTTCTCTGTAGTTTTGGCTGAGTAATATTTCTCCTTTAGGTCATAGACAGATCAGAAACGGGGAGTCTTACGACATTTTTATGCAGGAGATGTATTTCTTTCAGGAGCAAAAGAATTTGTAAATGGAAACAAATAATCTTTTCTTCTTTTATTTTTTTAAAGTGCCAGTACAAAGTCAAGGACATTAAACTGTCAAGGTCTGAAGGCATGCATAGTGCTAATGCCTCACCTTTTAAAGGTACTTTTTGAATAAACATAAGCAATCAGAATAATAATATGTTCCATATAAATTAGGGTAAGATGGTACAATTAGCCTTCTAATAATCTAGTATGTCAATTCATATGGGAGAACATAAAGTATAAATATTTTGGCATGTAAATATCCAAACATTAATGCTAAAGCTAACACGAGTAAGAATTGTATTCATAATTTCCCTTGTTTGTTTTTATAGTTGCAAAATTCAGAACTTAAAGGTGTTGTGAGACTGAGAGATCTCATTGAAACAGCATATCCTTGAGGTGCCATCATTCCTATAAAATTTAGCCCATAAAGAAGATTATATTGCCCTACACAGCTAATAAAGAAATTTTTTTAAGAGATTCAAACTGAGGTATGTTAAAATTGAGAGGATAGAATTCTAAAGGCTTTTAAAGAAAACTCTACTCCATTCTTTTCCCCAAAAGCATGAGTTTCACAGCACTTTGCATGAAGATATGTATTACCAAAAAAGATTAAATAAAGAACCTTTGTAAAGATTTCTGCATATTCTATGAAAGGTTATCTATTCTACATTTATGAGTACAGATCTCAAAGACAAGTTCTACTGAAGGTATCAGAAATTGCAATAGAAATACCCCTGCCCTAATGACAGAATAAGTTTGTTTGGTATGTATACGGATCCAGGAGCGACCTGGCTACCTGTGCTGCTTCACTTGAGCAGATGAACTGAAAAGGTCCAACTGCAGGAACTGTCAGCAAGCATTTCAGTTATGATTCTGATAATTTTCTTTCTCTGCTCTTGGTGGGGTTACTACCTTGGCTAAATAATGCTTCTTTTCTAGCATGAAATTTCATATCTGTAATCCCCACAGTTTCTTTCCAAACCATCTCTATTTTTCCACAGTATTTTCCAACTTCTGTCTTCCTTTTCTTTTCCCCTACTGCAGTTCTTCCTTGTCAGGTGAGATATGTCTCTTCTGTTCTCCTTCCCTTTCTTCAAAGGCCCAATCTCACACATTAACTTATTTCCTTTATTCTCTCCATTACTTATTAACATATCAATGTCATCTGACTCTTCTTTCTTCCAATGTAAACATTCCTTAGTTTCTGTGTCCTTAAAAGACCTGCTGTTGTCCACATTCGTTTCTCCAGTTACAGATCATCTCTCATTTACTTCATTAAAAAACATCCTGTCTGCAGTCAGGTTTGGTGGGGGTTTTTTACAGTTTTCTTGCCAAATGTGCCTTTTGCCCTTGAATTTCACTGAAATGATGCCTGACATTCTTTCTAATTATCTCTTCCTAGACATAAATGACAATAAATATGTCATCCTGACTTGCTTCCATCTATCAAGCTGCCTTCAATAAAGGTGACAGTGCTTTTCCTGGATTTTAGATCTCTCTTGGCTTCCTTGTTTGTTCTCTGTTCTGATTATCTTTTATCAGTCCTTCAGAAGAGCATTCTTATTTCCCAGTCAGTTCCCAACAACATTTCATGAAAGTCTGCCCTTACTTTTCTCTTATCCTGCCTCCCTCACATCTCAGCTTCAGATAATGTCAAACCACTATTTCTCTAAGCATGACTCACAGTTAAACCTCTCTTCCAGACCGATCTCCATACCAGTCTAATGATTCACCATTATTTCAAGTCCAACAAGATTAGAGCAAGGATCCTTATTTCTCTTTCACTGTGATTTTTTCTCAAACCTTCTTCATCATTGTAGACAGTAACTTGTTACTGGGACAGAAAAATTGAAGATTACCTACAACTTCAATTTCCTTCTACATCATCACCTCTAGGTTATGCGTTAGTCCTAACAATTCTTCCTGCTTCAGATCTCGAGTATGGTCTTTCAGATTCATTTAAACAGCTAAAATATTTATCTAAGTCTGCATAATGATTGCAACAATACCTATAAAATAACTGAGAGCTATTATTCTTTAGTATCACAATTCTTAAAATTTCAAAGTTTTACTGTTTGCAAAATATTTCATATATAGTTATATATAACATATAATCTTTATATAACCTCTCAGTTAAAAAAAAAAAAAAAGGACCATATTACATCAACTATAATAAAATTACTTGCATGTGCCCAAAAAATAGCTCAAAGTGGGCATTCAATAAAAATTACTAATGTCAAACACAGATCAAGCTTCTTTGGAATGTGGGATATTTAGCTTTGGACATGCTGAATGTTGGACTAATGTGAAATTCCAGTATTCACAGTTAGCCACAAATTGACTGTAGAATTCCTGTATAGCACAAGACAATCTATAACAAGTCAGGGTAAGCAATCTCTAAATTCTGTAACAAGAAACTTGCTGAATGAAGAAGGCACACAATGGATGCTCATGTAGTCATTTCTTTAAAATATATATGTTCTTACCTTTTTGCAAACTCATCTGTTGCAGGTTTAGAAAATTCCCTAGTGCTTGTCCCAAAGAAATACATCCTAATAAAATGTCTGGAATTCAGTCAAAATAGGTAATTCTGTCCACTTTTCTTCCACATGGCTTTCTGTGTTTTCCTTGCTACTGTTTCCTTACCTAAATTTAATTCACTCTCCTCCATCTACTTCCTTCCCACTTCCGTTCCACTCCTCTGCTGACTCAGCACCCATGCAGTTTCCAAAGGGCACAATTACCTTGCAGATCAAATGCTGTGCAGAAGACTAGATGGTGACTGTATTTCTGGCAATGTCACTGCCCTGTCAATACTTTTGACAACCATGCAGCTCTTGACATATAACAATTTCTTAAGAAAACTGGCAACTCATGAGTTTTCCATTATAACTTTTACATAGAAAGTCCTAAAAAACCCCCAAACCAACAAAGACAGAAGTAACAGTTTGGTTTTGCTGCAAATATTTTTATGACTGATCATGTTCTGTTACTTGATATTAGGCAAAGAACAAAATTACAGTGTGTTGATAACATCAGGCTACCACTCATTATTTATCCTCAGCATTCACGGTCCATTAGTATGAGACAGAGACACATGAGCTATTCTGCAGATATTTCACTTTCTGAAAAATTTGTTAGCATGAGATCTTTTAAAACCTGCTACTGAACTGGTAAGACATTTCACCAGCAGTTCTTAAAACACAATATTGCACCTTCCTATCACAGGCAAGATTAATATTAAGCTGATTTTCAATAGGGACAGTTACAATCAGGATCTGTATTGTTAACCAAGCCAATATATACTTTCTTTTTAACTGTATTTGGGAGCATTTGCAATGACTTACAGAAGTAAGCCAAAAATGGTATATTATCATTACTGAATTTCCAAAGCAAATCCAAAGCAAAGTAGTTTTCAGGCCAAGGTTATGTATTGTCAAGCAGAGCCACCTACCAATAAAAGACTCCCTAAAATTACAGAGGAGAAGCCTGGATAAGGACACAGGGAAATCAGAAACTGCTGTCAACAGTTCCACAAGATTTAATTATCCCCACATGGTATCAGATCATATATGGGATCTAGCTGTGTAAAAATATTTTTTCAGCTGTACTGACAGGAAGAGATTGCTCCCTGAATTGACTCCCACTTAGAAATATTCAAACACATGTGAAAGCACAAATAGATAATTAATTTGCTTTCATTTACTGCAATCCCATGAAAGACTTCTTTGTCATTACCCATCAGAAAAAAAAGGTTTTCATTTTGCCCAATTAATTAATTAACTTTTTAAAAATATCTGCATTTCTTAAATAGCATAAAGGAATAAATGTCTTCAACAACAAGTAGCCATGTTTATAGCATCACAATTATAAGCATATTGTGACGGCAGGCACAAATGGTTCAATGTACACAAGTATGCAAGCTAAACAATTTTCCTAATGTGCTCAAATCTATGAAAATGATTTTGCCATAGATCAGGCCAACACTTTCAGGATCTGGGATGGAACTGGGCCACTAATAAGGTATGTAACAGGGTTTTTTCCTCCATACTACTAGTACCCCTCCTACAAAGAATGTTAGCTTTCAAGACTGCATTCCCAATCCTCCTTAACCATCTTCAGAGGCACATATTTTTGCTGACCAGAGACATTTGAATGCCAGTTAAGTATTCTGAACATGGCTGACCCTCTGTAGTTTGGCAATCAGTTAAACCTGGAGCTTTCTTCAGAATAGGATGGTAAATTATAGGGTTTTTGACAATCTCTACTAGCATTTGTACATATGGAAAGTCTTACTTATTTGTGTGCTGGAAAACAATTATTTGAATTCCAAATCAAAAAGAGACAGTTTACTCTTTTCATCAGCACTAATATACAGAGGAGTGACCACACCATCCAAGAAATCAGTTGTGACATCAAACTGTTATGAGGCAACAGTTGGTTTCAGACTCACATTATGAATTTTGGAAACAAAACCAAGAGTCAATTTTTCTAAATTCTTCACCAAGCAAAATTGCAGTAAATTCAAATAAGTTGTCAAACTTGTGTTTGTAAATTCAATGATCGATGTTGATCTTGAAACAAACTTTCAATTCTGAAGCCTAAACCATTATGGATTTCTAAACAGCAAATGACTGAAAAAAAAAATTATAAAAGAACGCTATTTACACCTAAAAGAAAGATGACACTAGTCTGTTTCTATTCTCATACTATCAAAGAAGTAGGGAAAAAAAACAAATGGAGTTGTTACAGATTTCAATAACTAAATAGACTGGCTTATATGCTTCCATAACTAACTATGAAATTACCAATAGCTTACTCCTAACTGATCTTAAAGGTATTTTGTGTGTCAGAATTAATCAATACTAATCCAGTGTAGTCTATTGTTTCTTTCTTTGTGATCCTTTCTTCCCGCCAAAATTTAGCACTGTAAAGACTCACATCAGGTTTATTGCACATCTACAACATAATGCAGTAGAAAACTGCAACAGTGTTCTCATAAACCAATGAAAAATACTTTAGGAAAATACTAGATCCTTCATATGATTTTAGCATCTATTTCATGTTGCTGAAGAATTTGTGTTTTTCAAGACAGACATACACAAGTGCAAATAATGTCTTTTTGCTTGCTTTTTACTTTAAAAATAGGAAAAGACTTTTCTTGAGAGCTGAGAAAAAAAATGTGTTAAAAATTTTTCCAAAAAGCAGAAAACATCAGAAATTAATAAATAGCTGACATGCTAAAATGAAAACATTCACAAAATTCTAGTATGATTCAACCCTATTAGCTGTTTAAAGCAACATGCTTTTTCTGGTTTTTCTTAATTTTTTTCCACTTAAAACAATTGGTTTTGATATTGCAGAATTTGCATTTTATAAAAGAAACACATAAGTCTGCATTTAATGAAGAATAAGCATATAGTACCCAGAAAAAAAAAATTACTACTTTGATGATTTGTCATTGCTAAATTTCAGTTTGCCATCTCTGATATAAATATGTTAATATAAACCACTAAGAATGGATAAATGCACTGGCAGATGGAGAATGAGTGGAAGGCATTGAAACCATTAGCAACAGCACCACTGATTTTTAAACAAAAGGAGCTGTACTATTGGAGGTAGGGTCATTCTTAAGTAACAGTCAACAAAAAGAAACTCTGCTGTAATAACAAGGTAATCAAAATGATTCACTTCCATACTAAGCAAACGTAATTCAGATTAACATTTCCCCACAGCATTTTGACACACAAATTCCTTTCAGCTGGTTTGGAAAAATTCTATGGCTTGGCAAGAGAGCAGCACAAGAGTGCAACTGTATACAGTATTTTCTAGTAAAACTGTATTCTTTTCAGAAGAATGCAACTATACTAATTAATGTAAAGATATTACAAGATGTGTAATCAGGTATACTGATCTTTCACTACCATACCAGAATCCAGTGGTCGTACTTGCCTCCATAGTTACAAACTGAGTTGTAAACTCTGGATTTTCTTCACTGAAAAGTAGAAAGCCAGTTAACCAATGTATGCCTAAAAATGAGACTGTGACCGGTGAGACTGTTTCCTATGGAGTTATTATGTATGCAGAATCCTCTTTTTCTACAATGTCTCCTTCCCATTGGAGTGGCTGTCATAAGGTTAGCCATGCTTAGCAGAATTAAACAAGTAACACATCTATAAACAGAGAGCACTACTTCCATTCAAGTCACAGTGTCTTCCTGAAACTGTCCCTCCCAGGAAACTCTTGGACCACCCATGATACATGCTGTTCAGGAGCTATTTGTTATTGATGGACTCTCCCTGACTGCCAACGTATTATGACCACCCATTGTGGGCTTGCTTGAGGAATTCGACTCGGGCCACTGAACAACAGTAAGAGCCTCCATGAGCTGAGCTAAAGGACAAAAAGCTCAAAAACTGAATAAAATATCTAACAAATAAATGATAACTAAATAATTGACTTAAGAGCAGGTTCTAATTCTATCTTCAAAAAGGATCTCTAAGCTCTCAGAAGCCTAAAACACTTAAGTGTTTTTATATCCTACTATTTAGTCCATAAGCCAACATCTGTAGCAGATGCTTCACACTCTTCTGCATGAAATCCTGGAAAAGTACAAAACCAGATTCATTAATATGGGCTGATGTTTTTGCAATCTGCTTTTATTTCCAGACTCCAATATCACTATTAATAAAGAGCCACTGTTGTCTTGCAAGCATCTCTGTCATGAACATTTCTATGTGATCTAGCTACACTCCAAAATTCTATTTTCTATAGAAAATAGAAATTCTATATTCTACAGAATATTGTCCCTCCCACCAACTGTATAAATCTCAGTCACTTTAACTTTCTGTTTTAACTGTAGCAGTATTTATTTTTACTTAAAATCTTTCCAATTTTTAAATCTAGAAATTTTTAACTTAGAAGCATAGTGGAAATGAAAATGAAAGGATTCACATTGCATATGGTTTGAATATCGTCCATTAATGACCCGTAACTTAAATTTAGCTTTTAGGAAGCCCTGTATTCTACATCTTGAGTACAACTCTGATGGACCATCTTATTTGTTCTTCTTTTGAACTGTAAGGCCATACTTGGTGTCCATCAGGCACAAAATAGCAAACATTTAATAAATCAAATAATGTCAGAAATAAAGGTATTCATAGCTAAGTTGAAAGGCACTTTGCCATCTAATATATAATATTTTACTAAATTAGAGTAAGTGATTTTCAATACTGCTTTTTAGACTCTACTTATTGGCACCACTTCTTTGGAATCACTGCACATTAAAACTCCAAAAATAACTCAGTGGAACAGGAGATGTTTACAGAAGTGGGAGCTAAGAAACTATGACAGTTTTTCACTTCAGCTGTAAGCATTATGGCAGGCTGGACAGCTGCAGTGATGTCAATCAAATGGATTCCAGACCTGATATAATACAGTTTATTTACAAAACCCTTTACTGAAAAAAAATTAAATTTCTTGCTTCTTTACAATTTGCCATGTAGTGTAATAGGTTAATGAAAAGCCTCTCCCTGTTCTAGTACAAGTCTTATGTTATTAAATAAATGCATTATCATTTGTTTTCTTTAAATTGCTCCTGAAGAACAGTCTCTTTTCCTTCAGACTCCATCATGGTCTCTTTTGTTTGCATTTCCTTTTTGAAGAGGACAGAAATGCTAGCTCTAACTTATTCTATTGTCTCTCCTCGCATGCAAACAGGAGATGACTCATTTCACCGTATAAAACCCCATCTCATTGGTCAATTTTAATTTATTGGTTATATATTAGACAGATTTTCCTGGAAGTTTAATAGTGATTTGCCTTTTAAAGTAATGTAGCTGGAAGAAGTATTTCTACCATTCTAACAAACCCCACAGTTCCATAATACACAACCTCATCATTCAATGTGAATGACCTAGGTAACAACTGGTTTTATTAATTCAACCTTACTTTCTTCTTGTAAAGGTTTTGTTTGCCTCTGGATAGTACTCATTCTCTGTGGTTGAGCAATTTATAATATGTATATGTGCTTGGATGATATAGCCCAGTACCCAAAATATATTTTGTTCATGAATTATTTCACACTATATTTATATGCCTACAGAAAGAAAGTTCATTTTATTGCTGGGTAATCCACCTTTTCCTCAACAAGCTATTTTTCAGATCATAGCAAATTCAAAAGCCAAACCATGGTCTTAAATGACATATTGCATATTTAAATATTTTCAAGAGAAAAGGATATTCTGTTTAAAAATAATAAAGGCATATAACACACTTAAAGTGTAAGGAATCATATTTATTTCATACAGACCTTTGTATCTTGAAATATTGCACTTAACTTTAATGAAAGACCTTATTATTTATAAGATGTTTTAAAACTCTCTTTCCATATCTAAAGTAAAAGTAACAGGAGCTGTTCAAGTCATGGGATAGCAGTGCTTGCATAACACTTGGTAAGTCAGTGGGAAGACTAGCTAAACTTGCCAGACATGCAGCTTCCCAATGGAGAGTGTATCATATTCTGCAGTGCAAACAAAACATTTTGAAGTTGAGTCATTCATAGACAGAATTTGTTCCAACTTTCAAATATAGAGTAAGTCTGAAATTTGGAAAGAAGAGGTACTTGAAGTGAAAAACACTTCTCTTGATAAGTATGCCAACATTTCAGGTACTAGCTGGAACCTACACAAAACTTTCAGATCACATCGAGATTACAAGCAAAATAATAGTCCATGTTCATACATCACACTAAAACAGTATTCTGCAAGGCAAAGAAGGGATTTTGGAAATCCTAGTGAATTTTTTAATGAATCACAGGTTGGGTGTCCCTCATTAGGTACTTTTTTAACTTTAAGATGAGAACTAATACATATTTTTCAAAATCAGCCCAATGAAAAAGTGATTTTTCCAAAACAGCACTTTTTTTGTAACTATTGTTACTTTGCATGACAGGCATTTATAGTAATCTATTGTTATAATTAACATATTCCTATAGACTTCTGGACTGCTTCTTAAGCAAAACCAAAAAAAAAAAAATATATTTCTCAATTTTGTATCAGACTTCAAATTAAAACAGTCCTGAAAATAAAATGGAATGAATTCAACTTCTAGTTAGAATCACAGGAAAAAATGTTATGTCCTCCAGATACAATAAAATGCTGCCAGACATAGTGTGTCTTTTAGTTTACAGTACATCTTCTTGGAAGTTCTCAAGATTCATCTGCTGGCTCTATGTGTATTATTCTTAAGAAATTCTAATAGAAATATGTACCCTTGAAAGAGCAGCATTTATGTCATACTCTGTATAAACAGTAATCTTACTTCATGCCTTTTCTTAGAATGATAGCTCTATGATTTCTGTTTCCCTTTTTATTATTATACTATTTATTATATTTGGCATTATACATTGACTTGAAAAAAATCTTTAATATAGGAAGGTTAGCTGATAACTGGAATCAGATGTTGTTTTTCACCACTGCAGGTTTCCCACCCCCAATGTTATGTCCAAATTGCAAAGTTGGTAATTATTCTGCTCTACAAAGGCTCCTATACTACAGTCATTATATCTCAAACCTAGAATTTTAATTGTAAAAAAACATAATCTCATTCTGTAATGGCACATATTACATCGCAGCATAAACTATTTTAAACCAGTGAAGACCAAATGGTGACTTTTCAGGGCTACTGCTGCAACAGAGCTAGTAAAGGCTAATGGACTCAAACTGCCTACATGTGATCAGCATCTGTACCAGAATCCCTTGCCTACAATAAAAGGTTTCATATTATATCCAATTTTTCATTGCCTGCATTATGCCAGACCTTACAGAACCAGAGGGAAAAATGGTGGGGAAAGGCTGGCTTTCAAAACTTTTGAACTGAAGTAGATACACAGGAACAATTCTCCCTGCGGAATCCGTCACTCATCCTGGGTAATAGGCTATTAGCATACCAATAATTTTTCTTTCAACATTTTTACTAGTGAGTGATGTTTTCATATTGATAGTGGTCCTACTAATTTGCACCTTATCCATGAAGTTTCTGATGCTAAAATATCTCCAGCAAATCTCAATAATCTGAAAAGTCCCTCCTTAATTTTTTTTTCAAACGCTTAAAAGGAGAGAAAGCCCAAAACAGAAACCAACAAAAAACTCAAATGTAAGTGAAAACAGAACTGCATGATGGAAGATAGAGAACAGGAAGGTTCCTTAAATCCTTAGACGATCCACACAGTTTATACCTGAGAAAGCCATACTTGACAGACTTGTGCTGTAACTCAGGAACCTTCCTATCACATAATTACAATGCAAGGTCTGTATTCCTAAGAAATACTGTTGAATTTATGGCCATGAGTTCTGAGTATATACTACGAGAACATGGATGATTCTGTCTTGACTTTAAGGAAAAAAACAAATCTATTTCTGCTGAATATATGAATTTTTAATCTGAGATTTAAAACTATGAGCACTCTATCTGTTTTTGGATACCCTAATGAAACGCCTTTGCCTGAAATTTATCTCAGCATACTAGTAAAAAACAAGATGCATCTCTCACTAGTGTACAAGAAAGTAATTATATTTTCCATTTCATTCCTTTTCAAGAAATCATATTTTATTAAATTGCTAAATTTGAAAGTAAATAAAATAACATATTTTAAATGTATTAATAAAAATGTTCTCTCTAATCAAGGTCAAAATTTCCTTAGAAGTAAAAATACTAATCTTTTTTTAAAAAGTTTTTCTGGCTTTAACAGTTCAGTGTAGAATTTCACAGCTTTCACGCTTTAACAGAAAAGTGCTTCTTTTATTATTTTTAAATTCATTATTTATATGTCTAGTTATGATGGATATGGTACACACAGATGATAAATACATACACCCATTTAAGACAAATATGGCTCAATACTTCTTTAGGATTTAGCTATCCTTGTTGTTTCTCAAAGTCTCTGCATCACAGCAATTATACTTCCCTTGAGCAAGTTAAGTAATTTTCTAAAAAAACCTTGTGTTTCAACTTGTTAATAAGAAAAAGGCTTCACCTTGTCCCAAAAATTCTAAATAAAAAATATAGCCCTTTCTTCTTTAAGCGTTTTTGAGGCAAAAATAATTCCTTTACTTCTGTAAGGCAAAAGATACAGGCTTCAGGAAAGCAAAGTCTATGGAGGCATGCCAACAGAAAAATTGGCTTGTAAAATAATTTTTATCTTAAAGTTGTACTTAGTAATTCATCATAATTAATAAATAGACGTTAACACATTATTGGGATTCAGAAAAGACCACTAAATGATGATTTGACATGTCTACATTAGTTGTGAGAAAAATTGAATAATCTGAAGATTGTGAGACAGTGTTAAATCTCGTAAGCATTGGCTCTAAAACAGAATCAGAAAGACAAAAGTAAACAAATAAAAATCCTGTTTCTACTTGTAATCTCTGTGACATGTGTCCTTGAAAGTGATTTTATAGCTGAAAACCCCCTGGCATTTCAGGAAAGTCGCATCATTATTTGCCTAGGTCCCCAACAATTACTCAATTTATGGTAAGCATAAGGAATGGAATAGAATAGAATAGAATAATTAGAATAGAATAGAATAGAATAGAATAGAATAGAATAGAATAGAATAGAATAGAATAGAATAGAATAGAAT
>JAWWLV010000121.1:40898006-40914246 GCA_035041135.1 Platyrinchus mystaceus
TAGAATAGAATAGAATAGAATAGAATAGAATAGAATAGAATAGAATAGAATAGAATAGAATAGAATAGAATAGAAGTTATGCCTCACAAGCTATGACCTAAGATGAGGGGTCCATCCAGGAGAGCAACAATCTGCAGTGCAGGTCCCAGGTGCACCAAGGAAATTAGGTCAGAAACAGACACATCTACAATATTGCTCAGGCAGGGACCGAGGGTCCCAGCTGAGCTGAGACACATTCTCCAGCCCTTTGCAGGAGACAGTGTTAGTGGAGGCCCCAGGGAATGCCAGTTGCAGCCACTGAGGCTTACAAGCACTCTCTGGCACCTGCACAGCTCATATGCTCTCCTTTAGAAAATAATGGTTGACTACTCTGGAGAGAGAGTATTGGGCCAGATGGACCTTCCCTCTGATGAGTATTGCTGTTCTCAGGCTCTTTTTTTTAGCATTTTTCCCACAGAAAATGGCTCAGGCATTTCTAAAATTTATTACAAGGAGAAAAAAAAATAATCCACAGGGAAATGAACAAAAACACTTGCAACCATTTAGTTTGGGAGCACTCCCTATTTCAGATTGAGTGCTTGCTAGTATACAGATAGAAAGCCTTTCTAGTGTCAGAGATGCAGACGTTTGATATCCTGTTTTCACCGGAAAACTGGAAACCCAGCTAAACTGGAAGAACAAAGACTTTCAAAAAACACACTTCACACACACTTTTTGCAAATTTGTTCAGTTGGTCAAATCATTGCAAGAAGATCCATAGCTCTCACACCCATCAGAAGGTACACGCCCTCTTTCTACAAAGCGACAGAGCCAATGCCTAGGCAGGGACATGATTAGCCATTCAGTGCCCTCTGCTAATGCAGGGCTGGGAAGAAATATCAGAGATCTCAGCATGTACTGCTAGGGAAAGGAGGAGATAGCAAGATGTGGGAAAGCACCTGCATTCAGTTAATTAGGATCAAAAAGAAGTGTTTTGGCCTTGACTGGTGTTTTTGATAAAGAGAGGGCTGTGTTCTCAAAGCAAATTATATGATTCTCCAGTTTCACTCTGCTCTTGTGAGACCTCACCTGGAGTACTGCACCCAGCTCTAGGGTTCTCAGCACAAGAAAGATGTGGACCTGTTCGAGCATGTCCACAAAATGATCAGAGGAGTGGACACCTCTCCTAAGACAAGCAGAGAGTTGGGGTTGTTCAACCTGGAGAAGAGGAGGCTCCAGGAAGACCTTACTGTGTTCTTTCAGTACTTGAGAGGAGTTTATAAGCAAGGAGAACGTCTTTTACATGGGCAGATAGTGATAGGACATGGAGGAAATGGTTTTAAATTAAGAGAAGAGAGATTTAGATTAGATGTTTGAAAGAAATTCTTTACTCAGAAGGTAGTTAAGCACTGAAACAAGTTGCCCGGGGAGGTTGTGGATGCCTCATCCCTGGAATGGTTCAAGACCAGATTGGGTAAGGGCCCTGAGCAACCTGGTCTAGTGGGTGGTATCCCTTCCCATGGCAAAGTGATTGAAAATAGATGGTATTTAATGTCCTTCCCATCCCAAGTCATTCTATGCTTCAGGTTAAAGAATGACACACATATTGAGGTGACATTTTAAAATATAGTCTTCATCATTGTCATTTGTCTTTCTCTAGATCTAACTTCTCTCTTCAGTGAACAATGTAGGTCACCCACTTCCTGGTCAGAGAAGGAAAAGGTAGTGGCAGAGTCATTCTCTCCCGATATTAGCAGAGAAGCTGAAATGAAGGTAGCAAATGCTGGAATAAGTCCCAAATGTGGGTTTGTGGTGTGGTGTGGTATGGCACTGTGTGGCATGGCACTGTATGGTGTGGCATGGCATGGTATATCAGTGGGGAAATCATCTATTTCTTTCAAGAAATGTTCTTTCATGAGTAAGCAACTAGTTGGATAAAATACAGATACAGTTCTGTAAAAAAACATGTCACAGTGTGTCTCAGCTACTATGATATTCCAGACAGATAGATACAATGTGAATGGTTTAAGAAAAAGCATAGATGAAACAATCCCTTCAGATGGAAATGCCAACATCTTAATGCATGCATTACCATAATTTTTAAACACCCCAAATACCACTCTTCCGAAGCACAGTGGATGGGTGACTGCAGATGTTGAATATTTCTATGAGGTAAGGAAAAGGGGCACAGGATCCCTTTATCAGCAGGAACTCTTCCCTACCTACTCCAGCACACACCACAAGCCTGAAAAGAAGAAGGCAAAGCAAAATCCCCCCCAGCTGCCCCATCAGCTCACAGGGAAAACTTGTTTGGGAGGGGGGCAGCATCAAGCACTTCTGAGGCTGCTGTGCTTTATGCAGTGGACTGGAAGAAAAAAAGCACAAAAGGCATCTTTAAAGAATTCTGCTTTCCACCTTCCCCCTACTATGCTCTACACTGTTCAGATACAGCCAGGAGCTGGGCCAAAATGTTTGGTGTGGCTATATCATACTCCATCAGACAGCTGGAATCACTTTCTGTTGCTATTTTAATTTAAGACAGAAGTTGAGTCTGTTTTTCTTTTCATATTTAATCTGTTAGCTAAGACTTAGCTTTCCCTTTTCCAAAAGCTCATTTAGAATGCACTTTATTTCACACTTCATTTTCCTTGTATTTCATCTAAATATATTTTTAATGGTTGAATTCTGATTTGTTATACATCCACTATACATTTGTATTATGATTGCCAATTGATTTGGCATTAAATTTCCCAAAGACCATGTAAGAAGAGAGAATCTTCTTGGAATAAAAATGCTTGATTCTTAATTGAAGTGGGGGAAGAAGCTTTGTACCTGTTTCACGTGAAAAGCTCAGAAATTTTAGAACTGAATCTTCCTCCAGAGTGGTTTTAAGTATCAGCAAATGTTCAACTGCGTTCTATGAATATTGTTTGTTGAGTTACATACATGATAGAAACACTTTTCAATATGGCAAGAAAAAAGAAATAAGCTACCTTGACAGCTTCCTAGAGAGCCATGTAAGATAATCAAATTCCAATTCCTATATAATAACTTCTGTATAAAAAATGTAGCTGAACAAACTCCTAATCCTTTAGTTCTTCCTGTTCGGCAAAGCTTCCTCACTTCAGCTTGTCTGGACAGAGGGGGAGACTGTATTCAAAGTACACTTCACAAAATATTTTTCTACATGCCCCTTCATGGAGCATGAAAAGTAGATGCTCACTTGCTTATTCCTTTCAATATTGCATTATTGCCTCCTGAAGACATCTGTGTAGTGTGTGAAGGGAGCAAGAGAGGTTGATTTCATCTGGAAACTTCCCCATATGGTCTTTGAAAAGCATCTTTTTTTCTTAGGCTTTGAGCACACCAATTTTCAGAACTGTTAGATCAAGAGTAACCTCTGGTTCTCAGCAGCTCTGAAAACTAGTCCACAGGCATCTCACTTTTCCTATCTTCTTGAGGAAAAAAAGGCTTAACTAGAAGTGCAGAAACTGTAAGTCTTAACCTTGCAGCTATCATCTCTTACATCGCTCCTCAGGGCTTTTGCTCCCTCCCTCTAGGCACTCTCTTCATGTCTCCAATATCATCACTTCCCCATACATACGTTCTTTCCTTTCAGTTCTTAGACTTGTCTCCAGCACTCCCTCTTCACTCTCGCTTTCTATCTGACAGGTTCCAAGAACCTGTCTGTTCTCCAAATTATCCCTATCACTACAGTCAATGTCATTCCTTCCCACTCCCAGCCAATTCTCTCTCTTTCCAGTCCACAGGGAATCCTGCCTAGACACTGGTAAACAGAATTCACATTGAACAGCTGAGTAACCAATTGTTTTGTACCACTTCTTTCAACCTAGTAGTGCCATTCAGTAAAATATCTACTCGTAAGAAGTACCATAAAGATTTTATGATGAATGTGCTATGAGTTGAGAAGCTTGCCTGTGCAAGCATGTTCATCTAAAATCATGTGGTGTACAGATGTTTTTTGCTGGCAACACACTTAGAATGACTGGAGTATTCAATGAGTAAACTGAATTGTATCATCTTTTCTAGCTTATAGAGGTTTTTTCTTTTTCTTTTAAAATCTGCCATCCTTCTTCAGAGTTGTGATACATACTTGAGAGAATTTCTTTGGTAGAAACATTTTTTCCACAACAACTTCCAATTCCTGTTTTACTATATCAGTACACAGCATTATTAGGGTTTGTTAGAAACTGCAAAAGAAATTATCTTTCTGCTATAAACAGAGACATACATGTGCAGTAATGAACTCTAAGTCTGAATTCTCAGGGATTGGAATAAACTCAGTAGGAATATCTGCTGTGTCTTCACAAGCTCAACCACCCTTGTAGCTGGAGTGTGGTACAACACAGACCTCTATGTTCTTTGCCATCAAAGCAGTTTTTAAAATGACAGGGGCCAAAATATGCAAATGTAACCAGAGACTTAAAGGCAGCAGCCAAACTAGGCGCTGTAGGAAAACCAAGCCCACTTTGAGAATCTCCCAAAGGCAGCTAAAGCTGAAGTTCCTCTTTTCTACCAAGCCACTTAGACCAGCACTTCTGTCCTTTGGCTCCATTTCTAAATACATTCAACTGTTGAAAATTAGGAAGTTGAACAGTTATGCAATTCTCTGCATCTGAAGACTATCTCAAGGTTTTTAACAAGCTGTAGTAGGCTTGTAAACTGCACAGCTGCATCAGTCAATGACAACTAATAATTTTTTTAAAAAGCACCATCTTACATAAAAAAACCCAAAGGTTTTACCCACTGTCACAATGATTCGTTTGCTCAACAGTACTCCAGGTGCTGTTACTTTTTGAAGTGAAAGAAAAAGAAAGGGCATATGCAGCTGCCTCGGACTACTTTACATGATACTATTTGGTACCATTTACAAGTTGATCAAACTGGAACAGTCCATGATAGATTAAGACAAATTGCATTAACTGCCATCCCATATTTTTCAATTAATACCATGATAATAAATCTTTAAATATGAGGATAAAAGAAGAAGGATATTTTAATTAAATATTAATAAAATTTCATCAGACTAATACATCAGTACTTTGGAAAAAAACTGATATGGTCATTAAATTTAAGAAATATCCACTCCAAATCCTCATTCAATTCACTGAGTGACTGAGGTCCCTTGGTCTGTTCAGCCTGGAGAAGAGGAGACTGAGGGGAGACCTCACCACAGTCTACAACTTCCTCATGAGAGGAAGAGGAGGGCCAGGCACTGATCTCTTCTCTGTGGTAACCAGTGACAGGACCCAAGGGAATGGCCTGAAGTTGTGTCAGGGGAGGTTTAGGTTGGATATTAGAAAAAGAGGGTGTTTGGCCACTGTAACAGGCTCTCCAGGGAAGTGGTCACAGCAACAAGCCTGGCAGAGTTCAAGAAGTGTTTTAGTGATACTCTCAGGCCCATGGTGTGACTCTTGAGTATGGTCCTGTGCAGGACTAAGGGCTGAACTCAATGATTCCTGTGGGTCCCTTCCAATTCAGCATATTCTGTGAGATTACACAAGTGTGAGCACACAGATTCAGCTAACAGTTCAAGAAGACAAGGAAAGAAACACATTCAAACTCAGAAATCTCATATATGAGGTCAGCAGCGGGGTCTTTCTGTTCTTTTTAGTACAACTATCTCCTTTGGTTGGATGTTGGTAAAGGAAATATCATCTTACCAGACATAAGCTGCTGTACAGTCTTTGGCAAAGACAGTCTTCATACAAAGACTGCATTACAGTACACTACTGCTCGTAAAGAAAACTTGAGATGCTTCCTCAGCAGCTTAAACTAGTATAAGGAAAGGGAACAGGTTTGTGAAATGAGTAAAGAGTTGAAGACTTGGTATTGAGACACTTGAGAACATGATGGAAAAATATTAAATAGACTCTTTCTTCTGATTTGTCACCCAATTTTAACCACACTGCATCAGAAGGTTCTCAGCCAAGACAATTGACTGATTGCATATGCAGCCCCAGCACATCAAAGGGATGAGCTACCTCTCAGTATATCAGTAGGGTGGTAGCAATGCATGCTGATTTCAAAGTCATGATTCTGTCATGAAAAATAACTGCTATCACAGTATATACTAACACTCAACTTCACAAAAACCACCAAAAAACAGCAGATGACAGTGGTGTCCTCATTTGCTTTTATCCTGCTTCAAAAACATTTCAAACATTATTTAAAGTTCCCATATTTGGAAGATAAGACTCCTACTGGTTTTTAATTTAGACCGACTCAAATGTGTTAGTTAATAACTATAGTTATTATAGTTAAACACTGTAACACCCCTTAATGTATATTCCCTAAAATAAATTGAAATTCTATTAGCGGTTATGGTAAGAGAAACACTTTTCCCTATATAAGTTTTGAACAATGTCTGAAAACCAGGAAATTACAATAAGGAGCAAAAACTGAGAAATCATCTTGAAAATTAATATAAATGCAAACTTTCTATCTTATTCCCCTTCTCCAACTTTCATAGTAATAATTTTTTAGATCATTCCAGAGTACCATATGATGAAAGCAACTATGCTTCCCCATCAATAAAAAAAATCACTACTATACCCATTCAGGGTTTTTGCCTCTTTTCTGGAAGAACATTTTTGCAAGTAAGAGTTATAAAAACGGTTGGAACAAGCTACCTCATGGACAGGTGCTGGGCAAGCAATGACTGAATTTGAGCGCTGCCAGTACACCTCACTTTTGGCTGCACCTTTCCACAGCAGAAAGCTTAGCCATAATGTTTGAATTTCGCTCATCAGTCACTTTCTCTTTCACCCCTTTCTCCTTCTCCTGCTAGTGCATCCCTTTGAATGCAATGGGGCTTTGTGCAGTGGCTATTCAGAACCCAATATAACTCTTAATTGTATTCATTCAAACATTGGATGAAACAAGAATAAAGTCAATTTTAAATTCCTAACTAGTGGTAGTAGTAGGTATAAAAGTATTCCAGTATTGGAAACTCTGGCTGCCTAATACAAAGTCTCTGTTTCAAGGCTTATCCTTTTCTGATTAATTTGTGGTTTTCTTCTTTTCCACTCTACAAGCTTATCATTGCATTGCTTAGTTTTTTTTCTCCTAGTGCCCTTGAATGTAACTTCATGCTAAATCCTATAATGGAAAGCCCAGGTAACTTTATTTTTTTTGTACTGTAACTCACCCCAAAAAATACTTCCTCAGAAAGCATTTTGAAGTGCTTACTATGCATAATGATTTGGTTAATCAAATTTATATTTTAACTGTAATACTTTAAAGGAGCAGGTTTTGCACATTTCTTGCTTTTTAATAAAGTGTTCATAACAATATCAGCTTCAAAATCTTCCCCTAGATCCATATCTATGGGGAGATTCATTAGCTGGTTCAAATCCAACAGGTTGTCTTTCTCAGGAAAGAGCTCTTCAAGAAAAGGATTCATGGCCTGTGAACTTCAGATTTGGCTCTTAAACTGACTGTGTGATGTTTCATAAAGTTCAGAATTTGTGCCACAAGGCACACTCTCAGACCAGTCTGGCTTGGAGCCACAGCCAATGTTTATTTTATACCATTTATGGATTCTTTCCCCCTTGATCAACAGCTGATTTGCCTGAATTTAGTTATTTCAAAGTTTTGTTCCATAATATTACTGCAACTCAGCCACCAGACTTTTAACAGATGAACTCTCAGACATTTCCCACCAAGCTGCATTCCAACAGCTGGACCACAGACCAAGATGATGCAAAGACTACAGTCAGGTCTACTCTTATAGTATCTAATATCTTTTTGCAGAAATGTGTTAAGTGCTAAACCTTTTACTAGTCTTAATCTGGGTGTAAAATTTAATAAAACATACCATTTGATTGAATATAGCATTGTTGAATCCAAAACCGAGAAATGCATAATTTTCACCACAAGATAGCAATAAACAATTTCGCAGTTCAAACAACATATACACAATGAATAAAACCTCCAGGAATTCTAAGATCAGAGAAAAGCTAGAATTTTTATTTAAAAATAGAAGTATATACGTAAATATGACAATACTCCTGCATGTAAAGAAATTTTACTTACCTATAAATATTTTTTTAATAGTAGCATGTATAGCCAGTGGTGAGGAGGTAGCGAGTAAACAGTAGCTACTGTGTACTTTTATGTATATACAATGACCATTGTTGTGTCTTTTAGGGAAGGAAAAGTAGAAAGCATAACACTTCAATGCAGATTCAATGTATTAAAACAAAGAAGGAAAATCCATAGGATTAAAAACAGTATACAAAGAATTCAGATGATAAACAAGCTGCAGGGAAGCTTGGGTGTCAAAATAAAACTTAGGAAAATCCTTTCTATATATTGCTGCACTGTAATTAAATCATTACATTGAAGTATAATGCTGTTATTGCATAATGCCTAAATTCTTTGGAGTACTTTTTATCTATAGGTATCTGAAAGGCTCTAAGCACAACAGTAACAGTTTTTCAAAATATTGTGATAAAGCTATTTCAATATTTATTCTGACACTGCACACTTAAAAAAACATTGCTTTATAAATCTTTCAGGCCTTTAAGTAATGACAGCAGGCCTGAGCCCCTTGTCACTTCCCTGTCCCTACTTATTTTTTCTTTACATTCTCTGAATTAGTAGTATATTCAGGTAATTTGATGTGGATGTATATTTTCCCAACATTCAACATATACAGCCTCCATATAGTTCCCAGGCCAGAAGTCTTCTTTGTAGGCCCTTAGTCAGAGCATTTGTCTCTGTAGCATGAGGCATTTTGCATGAGTTTATAATCGGCACAATAAACACACTATAGTTGGAAGTAGATGAACAGCCTTACAGATGCACAGCATATTGGCAATTAAATAAAAGAGCAGTAAAAAGCAAGATTACAGTGAGGAGTTTTTTGAAATTTTGTAACTTAAAAATTATAAAGTTACAAGATTTTACATGTTTTAATTACAGAGGAAAAAAAGCAATGACTTACCCGTGGAGATGAAGGACTAAAGGTGACATTGATGACTGATTCTGTGTGTCTCCCCAGTTTATGTAAGAAAGTGCTTGAACGCATTTCATATATGTAAGCCTAAAAAAAAAAGAGATCATATTTTCACTATAAAAAGATTTATCATGTTTTAGAAGCACTAAATTGCAGTATAGAAAGGCTAAATATTCGGCCTACATCGAAGTTAGAAAATTTTAATCATAGCTAAAAAGATATAAAAATCATCATCTTAGAAATGATTTCTATAATTTGGGATAATTTAGCAAATGCTTAAGTTAAATGAAAAGGAAATTATTTACAGAGAGTATTTAGAATCTTTTCCCCATAAATAACTAAACATTAAATAACTAAACATATTTCAAGTAGGTAGGTAAAACAGTGACCCTCTTTAAATGGTGTTCTTTGGAACTTAAAACCTTTGTTTTAAGTAGAATCTAAGACCTTTCTAAATTTGAAAACTCCTATGTTAAAACAAATTTTTCAGTGTCTACACAGATCTTTTCAGTTTTTAATTGAACAGCATAGAATTCAATAATAATTCAATAATATTACAAGTGATGCAGGTATCATCAATGAGCAAAAATATACTGCCTGCCTTTGAAAAAGGAGAAAAGCACTTTCCAAGAAGAAAATTAATTTTTTATTGGTACAGCCTCAAATAATGGAAAAGTGTAAATGCAAAATTGCATCAAGAAACCAATCCAAAATTCAGTGAAAGTCATAGGCATACTTATGCTATGAAAATGCGATTCTAAATTAGCATTATCTTACATGTTAAAAAAAATAATTTGAAAATAAATCCTGGAGTATAGGTTCTCCACATACGAAATCCTTGTGAAAGTCACATGTAGGCACATAAGATTGTTTTAGACTGTTCCTTATCTAGTAAAATAACAATTATTTGCAGGATACACTATGCATACACAAGGCATATTAAACAGACACATAACATATGTAGACTTATTTGGTACATTATAAATAAAATGTGTATCTCAAAAGATAGAATAAATTGTAAATCATGCAAAAATATTCAAATGATAATCCAAACTTTAGAGTTTCAATTACAAAATTAAGTTCCTCTGTCTTTACCAAATCTCTGCAGTTAATGAACGTGGAATTTAGAACACAGACTGACAAACTAAACCAAACTGTGTATAGATGCTATTACAACAGTGTATTACTCTGTGACTTAAGTTTTTGCTGATAGTACCCCAAAATAAGTTAAATCATTCAGACTCAAGGCAGCTGAGCTTCCCCAAGCAGACAGAAAATGGCAAGGTACATGTCCAAAAAACTTATGGACTCAACTGGCAGTCCTCCCAATATATGAAAAGACTCATGGACCAATGTAGGTCCTGAAAAACATGTAATGTTCTACTCAGAAAACAAATCTTATGATTCAACACTAAAGATTCTGCAGTTCTAAGCAGCACTGAAGCAACACTGGATTATCCTCAGTGTCGGGTATTCCATTTATAACCAGATTCACTGAGAGGCAAACCAAGAAGTCAAATGTAAATCTACTTAATTGTATCCACTTTATAAACTTCACATATCCTGGATTCTCTCCAGGATATGGAATTAAAACCATCTACTGGCACAAATGGAGTACCTAAATACAGACAGAAATGTAGGTATCCATTTTTTAACTCTGTATCTTTTGTAGCATTCCACACAGATATTGCCATACTAACTGGGAAAGTAGCATTGTCTCCAGCAATGTGGTAAAATCATTGTGTCCTTCCTAAATGGATACAGCCAATGCTTGTTAATTGTAAATCCTGCCTTAAAAAGTAAAACCTTTCTCCCTACTTTAAAACATCTCAGGAAACTAGTTATAATAATGAGTAGCAGCAATTTTTTTGTTTGTTTGTTTGTTTTAAAATATACGGCCATAATACAGCTACTGTGACTTCCACCACTTGGGACACGATCAGTTCACAAGGGAACAGATAGGTAAGGGGAACCCAAACAAGACAAAATGATATAATGACACAAAGGAAAGCATTATGATGTGTCTGTAAACATGAAAGTATTTGCTCTAATAGAACTACAAGACCATGTATTAGTAAAGTCTGTCTGTATACAGGACTACTCAAGTTCTTGCTGTCATCATACAGAAACTGAAGAACAGCTCCTTATAAATACGTCCAGTAAGACATGATCCACTTTTTATCAGCATAAAAGAATAAAGAGGCAGTGTTGGTTATTTACTTCACATCTTCAACAGACTGCAATATTGCCAAGTTATTAGGCTTAAACAGAGAAGGTTTCAGAGTTCTAACATAACAGTACCCTTTCAAATTTCCCTTATTTTACAGGGCATAAGGCAACATCCATCCATTCTCCTCCCTACATAGTGGCTTTCCATTCTTCACTCAGGTGATAATACACCATCACTCAAAGGTATTAAAATTACCAGATGTTGACACCTATGTGATATCTCAGTACCTGTAACATTGTGCTCTCTTCTTCTTAGCCAAGCTTTGTCACACTTTATATCAGACAGCCCTATTGTCCAGACTTCCAACAGGTCTACCTTTCATGAACAGAGTGCTAGAGATTACATTTGTACTACAGCAAGGATGAGATGTAGTAGAGACTGCAGTCAGGTTGTACTTCACTATCGCTGCCACAGTTCCAGAGCAGAATACAGCAGTTATGCTCACATTATTATTTGGAACATGCACATCTCAAGAAAATGAGAGATACGATGGTACAGAAGTCTGTATTCCAGGGAGACTCCAGAAAGGAAAGAAGTGCACTGACTGAGAGGTGAGAAAGAAGTATTACAAGCTGTACTGCATTCTCCAGAACTGGATGTTCCTCCACATTTAACTAACTAAAGAAAGGGTATTTGTGAAAGCAGAGAGAAATCATTCTTACCAAACAGCCCTCCAAGATCTCAAGGACTTCTTGTCAAAATGGTTCAACAGTATCAAAATATTCAGTAATGTCATGATAGTTTGAAGTGTTTGTATCATAAGAGTCAAATCCTATTCCTCCTAGTTATTGAGCACATCTATCCCCTTTAGAACTGTGGGAATGACCAAAACAGGACAAATAAATTGTGTTTTTTAACAAACTACAGAACTTTGTTAGATATAAGAACTTAACCAGAATAGAACTGTACTGAAGATAAAATTTCAGGTGCTTGGCACATACTGTAAGTTATCTGGACTCTGCACAACTGACACATGGGGAGCTAGTAAAATAGGTTTACAAAACTTCTATTGCAAGCTATTATTTCCCTTCACAAGTTAATTACTCTGCAATTGCATCAGTTTTTCTGCATATACTCAGACCAATCTTTGGCAGAAAGGTATAGGCAGCAGACAGGACTATGCTTTCTATCACACACCGTATTTTCTCTTTCTGGCTTCAAATTGCGTTACTGCTCCTTCTCCTATTCAAGTCTATTCTCCTTTCCTTTATTGGAAGGAGGCACAAAGAAGAGGTGAAGTCAATGACAGCAAGAGTCAAGAGCACAAAATGCTCTTCACAGATCTACAATGCCTTTCAACAATTTCTGAGCTAAGAAACATGCTCCATTTTTTAAGCAAGAGAACCTATCACAGAGAGACATGGTTAGTGAAGCTGAATATTTTCCATCATAATCTAGTGGTTTACAGAACTTTGCCAAAATTATCCAATAAAAATTAATTTTCCATTCCAGGTTCTCAGTTTAATTCAGGAAGGACTACGTTCATTTTTGGCTAAATCTTTATGTTCCCATTCCACTCTGTAAAATACATGTGATAATATTTCGCTATTTTTTTGAAGACAAATCCAAAGTCTGTGAAGCCCAGGTATTCTAGTAATTTATGCTCTTCCACACAGTTCCTAAATCAACCATTTGGCTCATACCTTTCTTTCAAAAAATGCTATGAAGCAGTTGTGCAGTTTCAGTAGAATCTAGCACCCATGTATTTGGTGGTCTAATCACACTTCTCAAACTAAAAAGCATGCAAAATCTTATCTCCCACCTTTCAAGAAATGATTCTAAGCCCTGAGCTGGAGATTAGGCTGGGATACAGCACTCTTCTGAATCGTCACATTGTATAAAAAGATTCACTGAGCCAGAGAAAAGTAATGACAAGCAACTACAGGTAGAACCCCACCTGTAGCCAACCACCAAAGCATTCAGTGACATGGGAAAGACCTTTGCTCTGACCTTTATACAAAAATTAAGTTCATACTGAACAGCTGCTAGACAAAACACACAGAATATGGCTGGGAATACAACCTGCCCATTGTACTTCATTCTTACAACTGTATCCTAATGGAACTAATGCTAAACGTCTTTCTGATACTGTACTTCTAGCCCTATAAATGTTAAATATGTAGGTGCCATAGTTCAACTTCAACAGAAGAAGGGTCACAGTCTCTAGCTACATCCAAGAATAATTTATTACGTTGTGGCAGCTATCATCTTCTCTTCCAATAACTATGATTTAAGGGAAAGTAATAATAATTTTCAATCACAGAAATTTTGACATGTAACACAATGAAATATGATTAAAAAAACCCACCATCATATAAAACTGTATAAAATCAGCTTCTGTTTAAGTAACGCTAGTCATGGATATTTAAACTAGCTAATGATAGTCTAAATTCTAAGAATATAAGTGAGAATTAAACAGTGAAAAAAACTTTTCAGTACATTTATTTTTAACTTCAATAGTTAAAAAAGAAAAAAACCCAACAAAGCGAACTGTATTTTAACAGAAATAACATTCATAAGAAGAGAAATAACTCCAGTATAAACATTATTCTCTTATAGTCTGCCATCATTTTAGTTTTACTGTATTTCCTGGTGTCATTCAAATTCTTTTGCTATTCTATACTTAACAGATTTTCTTCTCTACAGAAAAAAAAATAGTAACTGAGTTATAAATGATATCATAACACTACCCATGGAATTAAAAAAACCCTTGAAAATATGAAAGCAAGACAGAGGAAGAACAGATTTTCAGCAAACCAAATATAACAAAAAAGAAAACAAAACAGTCTAGGAAGTACTCATCAATACACGAAATACATATGTGTGCATATAATCTGCTGTAGACTTCAGCCAAAGTCAATCCCTTTTTTATATATTAAGACCAATTTCTTCTAATAAAAATACTGATTCAGTAGATATTGGTTTTTCCTTTCTATTTCTCGCTGAGGGTCAGCCAAAAGTAAAAATAATTTACCTGTACCCATAGCTTCCAAACAAGTTTCCTGCATCCATAACCACATACTTACTTATATTTCCATTCACTTGACGTTTGAAGAAAATTTGGAGTAGTCAGTATTATTAACCCAGAGTGTGACAGCGTATTTAGCACCTTACAAGCATATATCAACTTGTGCTTGCTTCTTCAGATTTGTACCAAGAGACAGAAAAGAAGGGTGAGGGCCCCTCCTTGAGTGGAGGAATTCATATCCAAATGGAAAACTACTTTATTCTATTGTATTGGTAGAGAGAGTGTGCTAAATAAATTGACTCTTTATCTGCAGAGTTTCTCTATAAATTCTTTCCTCTGTTTTCTTACATACTATCTTCAAAGGAAACTTGTCCCCATCTGTTCCCACTGTTCCCTAATCCAATCCATGGCCATATGCATTTGTGTCAAACTACTTATACTCCTAGCCCCTCCTGTAATGGGAAAGAGGGGGAAGCAAATCAGTAACAGAAACACTGAAGAATAACACAAAAATTCTCCTTGTTATCAGCTTTTGGACAGGGATCAGAAAAGCAACACCAGCTTCCAGGAAAACCCTTTGTAATTGCCGTGGCCTCAAACTGGAGTACATATTTTACAAACAGATCACAGAAAGAAACCCCCACTAACAGAAAAACAAAAAGACATTGATATCTAAGATACCTAATTTGGCCTTAAGCAAATAGAGAATTCTTTTCTTTACAAGTTTTGCATAGATTGGTCAAAGTCATTCTTTTTTTGTGACTATTTTTTCTAATATTTCAAATTACATACAGAAGATAGATGTGCTAAAGCTCCTTGATAGAAAAATAAATAAATAATCTTACTTATGATTTCATAAAAGGTATCTGCAATTATTAATAAGACTTTATTCTTCATTTGTCTCCATCAGTGTCATCAAACGCATAATCTCAGAGTTTATGACATAATTGCTTGACTTGAACTCCACTGTCCCCTGTTTATACTGGGACACATGTCCCACTGAACCATGTATTTTTCCTCAATTGCAAGCTGAAAAAGCTCCTGAAATACTTACACTACAGAAAAATAACAATCAGCCTGAAGGCTACAATTTTCAATCATTTTCAAAGATACACCCAAAGAGACAGTGAAGTAACAGCATACCCAAAATCATAACTGTATTAAAAAAAAAGCAATATTTATCTCTTCACTCCTAGGATAATCAGTGTAAGAACCAACTACACTATCAAAGAAATCAAGAAACTCAAGTTCAAGAGTAACACAAATTTTTGTTCTTTTTTGGAAAGGGATAGATTTTCTCTAGCAATAGCTGGCAGAGAGGCAGCCTGTCTGTCATTCATTCTCTGCTGCCATTATTCTCTGCATTTTGTTCTGCCAAACAATGTCAGTCCTGCCTTTTCCACAGTAAACATTACCAATGGTATTTTCTCCAGATGTTTTCTCTTAAAGCCTATCTTAGTTAAACAGTTTGGACACATAAAGTGAAACTTGAGCAATATATAATTGGGATGTCAATGACACCGAAAACCAAAATACTTCAGATAGTCGCTACTACTGCTTCATATAATACATTCTGTTCTGCAAGCCCTTTGGCATGAAGTATAGACCATGACAATAAATACTACACAATACCACTACCACACATTTCTAAAAGTAATTTTCCAGCAAAGCAGTAAAGAAAATTTCCTCTTATTGTTTTCAAGCCAACTATTAAAGCATACTCTATTGTATCAAAGATACTTAATTTAAGCATCAGTGATACCTCAAAGATACGCTCCCAAGAGATATGGAACTAAACATTCTGAGTTGTTAACAAGTCTTACCTATCTCTTACATTTGCATACATCCATACCAGAATATCTTTCCCAACCCCTTGTCTTTTCCCTCATCTCTACTCTTGCACCTTCTATTCATTCATACCTAAAAAGTTCTAGTGAACTGGAGTTTCAAAGGGAGAACAAACAACCACATTATTTTATCATTTACATATTGGCATTCTTGAGGTGGGGACCCCTGGTGGCCTAGCGGTTAAGACACTGGTCTCTCAGCGCCAAGACCGCAGGTTCGAATCCCGGGTCCC
>JAWWLV010000121.1:40917389-40949687 GCA_035041135.1 Platyrinchus mystaceus
AAGAGAAGAGAAGAGAAGAGAAGAGAAGAGAAGAGAAGAGAAGAGAAGAGAAGAGAAGAGAAGAGAAGAGAAGAGAACAGGTCTTGTGACTGCATGTTTTTTATACAATTTGAAAGCAGCCTTAATTTGTAATCTCAAATAAATAAATTTGTGTCATATACATTATGAGCTGAGATTAATATTAGATGTGTTTGTTTCACAGACAAAACAAAAAGCCCTTCTTTTGTATTGCAATTTGCATTTTAAAATGCAATTCATAAGAAGCTTGAAAAGTATATTTTATCATGGACATGTCAAGAACATACTATCTATTTCAGACATCCAGAAATCTGCCAATAAAATCTCTAACCTTCATACATGATTTGAGCTAGTATTTCAAAGCTAGCCACAACATTAAATTCCTCTCATTCTGAATTTGAAGTTGACCAGAAACTGTGTCATGTTTTGGTGACTCACCTAGAAGTACCTAGAAGAAAGTTAAAGGTTTCCTACCCAGCTGAATCGAAAGGTTGTGTTTGCAATGAACCCAATTCCAGTTCGATTTCAAACCCCTATAGCGCAAGTTAGCAATCATCTATCTCTTAGCAAACACTGTGGAAAACATTCTGCCAACAATACAGGCACAAGTGAATTAAAATTAGGTATACTTAAAAAGGTAGCAACACGCATTAATTCAGGATTCTTTTCTAAGTGTAATAATTTAAATATGGTTGACATTGAAAAGAGAACCTGTCTGAGGAGAAAACATACACCAAGGGTGTGGAAAGTTCTAATTCCAGTTGAATGACTTCTCATTTTGTATTCAGCTGATTGGTTCCTAAGAAACCCATGAAAAAAGATTTAGCATCCTGTATCTGGGAGCTTAAGTAAATTAATATGTAGTTGCTTCATAGTTCCTGGTGGTCAGATATGTACACAACAGATAAAGCTGTGCTACAGGGAACATCGTTCTCCTCATCTTTGATGGCACATGACAATTCAGAGTCAAGCATTATGAAAACCTGTAGAAACGAGCTTTTAACAATTACTTTGAGCACTAAGATGTAGCTGTGCAGGGATTTTTCGGACAAAAAGATCACGAATCATATGTAACTGCTACATATGAATGAATTACGTGAAAGTATCATAGACCTAAGTTTCACATATTAACATGAATCCTAGAAACATGCTTAAAAAGACTCTTTTATGTACAATATGAGTAGTTCCTATAGTTTAGAAGGAAAATAAGCAAATACATTACTTACATATTTGTCATCTGATCCGCTGGCTATAAACCGTCCACAAGGAGATACTGCAATTCCACATGGATAGCAGCGGCTACTGTGCCCTTCAAAACGACGCTCACACCTACAGAGAAATTTCAGTGTTATTAACACTAAGTAAAAATTACTGCCATTTTCATGAGATCCCACTGAAATCTCATCTGCTTTCCTTAGTCTACAAACTGACTAAGGCAAATTCACAAATTAAGTTTTAAATATTTCTGCAGTAGGATTTTGACAAAACTGAAAGACATTAAAAACATTAATGACTAAAAATAAAAAGAACACATAAAACTGCCCCAGGACAATGACCAAACCCATGCTTTGGCTTTGTTTAGTTTACAGAGATAGAAATGTCATCATTAATTAGAAATGAGGAGCTGTAATGCATATCATTAAGCTAACCTAGGTAGTCATCTCAGAAGTGAAAGCTGAACTCCTACATTAAGAGGAAGGTGTTGTGGAAGTCTGCTCTGTAAAGATTTAGAAATCTTCCTCAAGTAATTTATATCAAATGAAGATATGGTATGTGGAATCATAACATAATTATTGCTTGCTTTTCCTACAGCTGAGTCTGCATATTTAAATTTTGTTTTACTGTATGTGGTAATTTAAGAAAGACAATATCGAAATGACATTCCAAACTGATAAATCTAGCTATATCTAGCCTATAACTGTAAATAAATTCTTACCTATCTGCGTTAATACAGTCTAAAGGAAGGAAGGCATTTAAATTTAATGCAAAGAATTAATTTTCTGTTTTTCATACTAATATTGAAAGAAGCATTGTGGAGTAAGTTTTTGGTAGATAAGTGCACTTGGACTATTTAATAATAAAAATGTTTTTAATGAGATGAAGATTAATATCCACCTAAAAAAATACATAGTTGTAAAGAACTGTGATAGCTTTGCAGTCAGTACAAAACTAAGGGGAAAAAAAGTAATATTTAGTTTCTTCAATACTAAAACATATTTTAATACAAGTTTTAACCCCGTTCAGAACTGTAATTTACATATGAAGACCTCATTTCAGAGGTTTATTTTTATACCCGAGGTATCATTTCAAAACAGACTTATAATAACCTGTGTTCTTCTTTTGCCTTTATTATGAATGCTGTCAATCTCCCTTTCTCCTTACAAGACAAATTCACATACTTCATTATAATGCAGCTGTCACATATTCTTTTTTTTTTTTTAATGTATGCTAGGTCCAGGAACAAATTTGAAATAGTAAAATCTCCTGCCAACACCTGTGATATATACTTTTTCCTGGCCAGTGAGAGCACAGAAGCTATGTAAATCCAATTGACTGAACCCATGTGCAGAAAGCTCTACATTTTTGTACCATGTTGTTCCGTTGTAGACACGCATATATATGTAAGAATGCACTAAATGCCAAGTTGGTTTCATTCAGCCAGATGAAACAGGCACAATTAAACAAAAACATTACTTTGTGACCGATCCAATTGCTATTACTTACTAAAGCATAAAAGAGACACTTTGAACACATGAAAAGACAAAATTTTACAGAGCCTAACTCTGAACTTTATGGTATGTATATGGCTGAATTTATGTATAGCAAAGCTACTGATATCAACAGAACTTTTGAGTTTACAGTAACCAGACATTTCATGTCAAACTATTTCTACCCTCATCATCATCACCATGGCTAGGCTTCATGAACGGAGATTTGAGAAGGGCTCTACCCGCGCTCGCTACAAACACACTGATGGCTAAAGAGGCCAATGCGAGATAGACAGGTCCGGTTGCAAAAGGCACAGCAGAAAGATTCCCTGGGTGATATCAACGAGACACGATTCTTTCTGCGTTGTCTTTTCTCCTCGAGAGTGATCCTGTGTGTGTTCTCAAAAGAAGCAGCAGCGTTATAGAGAGTGTGTCTCCAGGCCTTCCGATTAGAAGCCAGAGTAGACCAGTGGTGGAGATCAATATGGCCAAGGCTGAGAGATTATTTCAGGGAGTCCTTGTATTTCCTCTTTGGGGCTCCTCTCTTGCGGCAGCCAGTGGCAAGTTCACCAAATGTTTCATGTCAAACTATTTCTACCCTAAAACAGCTGTAAATGACCAAATTTAAGAGAACACTACAGTTAAAGAAAACCAACTTATAAAGGCAGTCAATTACTGTGACTGAGATGTAAAAACATTTTTCACCATCAGTTTTCTATAATGAATGTTCAGAGACTTTCAATAAGCAATGGCCACATTTGGTCTATTGAATAACCTGCCTCTGTTCAAGCTTCCTATTGACAGTAAAGGAGAATACTAGCTACCTCAGTCTCCTTTCATATCCAGCATTCTAACACATATGACTCCAGAGGTTAGGCAATGGAGGACACATCACAGAACATATATTTGATTTATACTTTCAAAAAACTTTACTTTTTGGGAAGTAACTTGAAAGAAAACATGAAGGGCAGCCCATGCTTCCCATGCCGCAGCTTTCACAGAATCACAAGACTGAAGTTGGAAGGTATCTCTGGAGGTCATCTTGTCCAGCTACTCTGCTCACCTACAGTCAGTTGGCAATGACCGTGTCTGGATGGGTTTTGAATATCTTCAAGGTGTGAAACTCCACAGCCTCACTGGGCAACCTGTGCCAGAGCTCAGTCACTGGAAATGGTTTCCAGAGTTAGTTGTTCTGTCACCTTTCCAGGGATCAAGGTGAGGCTGTCTCTCATTCATGCCATTTTTGAAGATGGGAGTGACATTTACTTTCCTTCAGTCTTCAGATACCTCTCCTGATCATCATGATCTTTCCAAGATACCTGACAGTAGTCTCACAATGACATCAGCCATCAGAGCTGAAGGAAGACCTTAAAGAAAACAGAGCTAGACTCTTTCCAATGGTGCTCAGTGACAGGACAAGAGGCAATGGACAAAAACTGAAATACAAGAGGTTCTGTATGAACACTGGGAGACACTTCCTTACTTCTCCACTTTTTTGTGAGGGTGAACGAGCACTGGCACAGGCTGCTAGAAGATGTTGTGGTGTCTCCTTCAGAGAGGTTTTTCTTTTCTTTCTTAGTGCCTTTTCATAGAAAATTTGAAGAAAAAGTTTCATTTTAATCTTATACTTGTAAGATACATCAGAATCCTGTGAAAGAAATTTCCTCATGAGAAAAATAAACAAAATTCATATATCCACTGTCCTTCCTGAATGTGTCTTCAGGATGACCATTCTTCCTTAAGTAAAGCACTGGTCATCTGGACTACATTTAAGTGTTTAAGACCTCATTCTCAGGGGTTGTAAAAGATAACTTCCTCAATGGGGTGTTTCTGCTTTACAGAGGAGTCTGATAATAAAATGCTGCAAAACACTTCCTTTCAAAAGAATTTGACTCCTCTGTATTTGTGACCAATAACTTAATTGCTTCACCTATAAATGGATACATAAAAACTAACAGTATTCCAAGGCTTTCACTGATCTTTTCTCTTCTATTCCACAGCAATATAAAGCAATGTCTGAGTCATAAGACAGTGCCTCTTTCCTTGTGCTAGTACAGCCACAGTAATAACCAATACCCTGGATTCTATTCTCTTCATGGTTTTCCTGTTCAACTTTTCCATTATATCATGATATATGTTCTATTACAAGTTTAGCTACTTCCCCACCCCCTCAAAATCCTGTTCTAAAAAGACATTAAAAAAATTATTCTAATTAAACTTTCCACAGAGTTCAGTAGAATCTTTGTTATGCAATCAATTGACTCCAGATAATTCCCAGTATCACAGCAATGGAAAAAAATGGACAAAAAATCCTAGAATAATAGGATATATTATATATATATGTATTCTTTTAGGGGTTCTCTTCTTTCAGGCTTTTTTATCCTGGTTGGTTTTTTTTTTTAAGTGGCAACAGGTGGTGATCAAAATTATTTTGGATATTGCAGGCTTGACGTGGCCAGCTGGCATGCTGTCCAGCCTCCTAAGAATGCTTTTCTGGTCAGAGTTTTTCAGAGGTTACCATGACAAACATCTGGTAATTACATGGGACAGCAAACAGCCAAGTTTCTCCTATGTTCTCCATTGTACATCTTTTAGTCTACATTCCAAAATATGTATCTTTTTATGTTGCAAAAAAACTTGGAGAATATTAGAAAAAAATGAAATATATTTTCTGTCTTTATAAGAGAAAGGTTCTGGAATTGTCTGTGTCTTTATGAATAAAGGGATACTTTCACAAATAAGTCTATTTAATTCTACTTGATGTGTTTTAAAAAAAAAAAATCTGCGAACCAACATTGTCTTTTTTTTTTTTAACCCCTTCTCTTAGTATTCTGTTACTTTTTCCCAGTGCTCTGGTATTTGTTTAGAGACCCTTCAGTACCAACAGACCCATTGAGGTTCTGCAGAATCCAAGTATAACTTGACAGTAGTAGACATCTACTTGTACAGTAGATGTACTGTACACACGGGTTTCATTTTAAACACAAACCAAATCCTTCAAGTGGGAGCACAGCATGTTTTCACCCTAGCCTCCAGCAGGGACCACATGTTGCCCATCCTCTATACTTTCATGCGTCTCCAGTCTCAAACTTGGAGGAACTCCAGCCACTGCTTTATCCGTCAGAATCCATATAACTAGACTCCAAAGCTCCAAGGAAAAAAAGTACAATAAATCATGGGATCCTCACATTCAGAAGAAACCAAGTAATCAAATTCTGAGTATGTGTATATGTGTATCTTGTTTAGGATGATGTTAAGAAGTTAGTTCACAGTGGAGATGCAAACTAAAAAGTATATCAAAATTGAAGTATCTTATTCAAACTGCATGTCTGACCCGGAGGCTCTCAAAGTGCTATTGTGAGAAAATGTATGAGTTCCATGTGGCTGTGGGAATTCTTCTAAAGTATGTTGCCAGGGGAGCTTATAATCTAGTTGCACAGGATCATAATACAAGTTGGAGATTTTACCTTAATGTCTAAAACCATCTTTATACAATTGGCTAATCCTTTCAGAGGCTGAAAGAAGGTGAAAGTGATTTTCCCTGGGATCATACGTCAAAGCATTATCATGCAGCTGAGTATTCTGCAGAAGCAATTCAGTATGTGCAAGTAGTCCAATACTCCTCAAATTTTCACTGTGGTCCAATAAGCACCCACTTCCTTTTTTTTTATTATTATTTTTTTCCAGAAAGAGATGAGAAATGGCTACTTCAATAGCAAACATATTAGAGCAGCTGAACTTCTGTTTCTCAACTGATCAGAGTGTGAGTCAGAGCAGGTTGTTCCTGCCACTTAAGGTGTTAGTGTGGCAGGAGTTGGGAGCTACTCCTAACACCTTGTCCCTGCTATTCTCATTACCTTCAGTATTCTATAGTAATCAACAGTAATATAGCAACTACCACATACACCTCCTCAAACCTACAATAGCAGCATCCTAGATCTCTAAACTGGGCTGTACTAACTTTTCCCTGCTTTCCCCATCTCTGGGTAGATAACAAGCACATCTGACAGCACAGTGCAACTGTCCCATTCCTGCCTTCTAAATTAATTTCCAATTTCCGCTGTTATTGTCCATCTTGCTTTTTTATTCAATACTACATCAGTTTTCCCAGCAAGTTTTCCATACTATATTTCTATGGCAAATAAATAACAAATGATAATTTTATAGAATCACAAACTGACATCATGGTTGAGGTTGGCAGACAGCTCTGGAGGTCATCTTATGCAAACTCACTGCCCCCATAGAGCCAGCGTGGCTTCATCAATGCTATACAGAGCAGAGGCATCACCTCCTACAACCTGCTGGCAACACTGTTCCTAATACAGCCCAGGACATTACAAGCCTTTTTGATCACAAGGACACATTGTGTAGCTCATGTTCCTCTCGGTGGCCTTTTCTGCAAAGCTGTTTTCCATCTAGTTGCCCACCTTAGCCTGGTGCCTGGGGGTTGCATTTGGTGGCAGGGGGACTTCGCACTTTCCCTTCCTGAACTTCATGAGGGTCCTGTCAGCCCAGTTCTGCAGACTGTTGAGGCCATTACAGATGGCAGCACAACCCTCCACTGTATCAGACACTCCTCCTAGTTTTGTGTCACCAGCAAACTTGCTTCACTCTGCTTTACCATTCAGATAGTTAATTTAGATGCTGAACAGGATTGGAACCAGTACTGATCCCTGGGGTACGCTGCTAATTACTGTCCTCTAACGAGACTTCATGTGACTGATCACCACCCGGTGAGGTTCCCATTCAGACAGTTTTCAACCCTCCCCACTGTCTGCTTCTCCAGCCCATATTTCATCAGCTTCTCTATGAGGATCTTATGGGAGACAGTGTGATAAGCCTTACTGAAGTCACAGTAGATAATATCCACTGCCCTCCCCTCATCTACCAAGCCAGTAATTTTATAATAGATGCTTATCAAATTGGTCAATCATGACTTGTTGAATCCATGCTGTTTACTCAAGATAAATACACCGTCATTTATGCTCCTGGAAACTGTTTCCACAATTAACTGCTCCATCATCTTCCCAGGGATTGAGGTGACACTGACCAGCCTGCAGTTCTCTAGGTCCTCCTTCTTGCCCTTTCTGAAGTGCCTTTTCATCAGAATTTTATAGAAACTATGTCTTCTTGGTCAGCTAGGGATAGGAATGATTACTGAAGGGATACTGTAAGGCAACATATAAAACCCCCCAAGCTGCAGCCACAAAGACAACTTGTGCCTTGTTTCATCTCATATTCTGACAAATGCTGAATGTGTCAGATTAAGAAGTCTGCTTTTGATGCAGGTGTTCATCCTTCAAATGGAAGGCAATAGCTGATAAGGGCAGAGTATTTTTTTCACGTCTTAGAACATGAAAAGACCTGAGCAGCCCTTCACTCACCCAAAATATTTTTCTACCTCTCTTACTATTGCTTTCAGAAATGGAAGAAATTATTTTCAAGTTAGGAGTATTTCTTAGAACATTAGGCAGATTTTGGGTTCCAATTAACTACATGGATCACGTGTTTGATAATTACTAGGAACAACTTAGCAGCTTTTTTTCTTTCTTTTTTTGAGGAAAAACAAAATGAAAGCATTCATCTGTGTGCTTTTTGCAGACCTATGAACACTGTGTGAGAAATAAATATAATGGTGACTATGCCTCTCAGAATACAGCAAGAGCAGGGCTGCTAAAGGGAAAAAATGCTGCAAAGGGAAAAAGAGTGAGAAGTCAGTGGTGGTCACGGCACAGTGTCATCACTGACCAGGGCACTGTCCCAATGTATTTGAATAGGGTAGGCGAAGTAGTGTGCTGGTAACATTGACAATACCAGCAGAAGTGATATGATGAATGAGATCCAGAGTCCACCCTGGTAGTCCAGTCAGGGGCAGAAGGAGATGGAGTCAGATACAGAGTTGGAGGCAATGCTGCTACGTCGGTCTGATGGAGACAGAACTCAAAGCAAATTACCTACAAGGTAGGTCAATATCTATGCAGGAAACAAGTCTGGAGGCAGGACTTGAGACAGGTACACTGACAACATAGAATCTTGGAACATCCTGAATTGGAAAGGATCCACAAGGAACATTGAGTCTAAATCCTGGCCCTGCACAGGACCATCCCCAAGAGTCACACCATGTGCCTGAGAGCATTGTCCAAATGCTACTTGAACTCTGTCAGGCTTGGTGCTGTGACCACTTCCCTGGGGAACCCGTTCCAGTGCCCAACCACCCTCTGGGTGAAAAACTTTTTCCTAACATCCAACCTAAACCTCTTCTGACACAACTTCAGGCCATTCCCTTGGGTCCTGTTGCTGGTCACCACAGAGAAGAGATGCCTGCCCCTCCTCTTCCCCTCATGAGGAAGTTGTGGACTGCAATGAGGTCTCCCCTCAGTCTCCTCTTCTCCAGGCTAAACAGAATAAATGACCTCAGCCACTCCTCATATGGCTTCGAAGGCCTAAAGGCCCTTTACCATCTTCGTTGCCCTCCTTTGGACACTCTCTAAGAGCTTAATGTCTTTTCAACATTGTGGTACCCAAAACTGCCACAATATCCAAGGTGGGGCCACACCAGTGCAGAGCAGAGCAGGACAATCCTCTCCCTTGACTGGCTGGTGATGCTTTGCCTGATGCCCCCCAGGACAAGGTTGGCCCTCCTGGCTGCCAGGACACTGCTGGCTCATGTTCAACTTGCTGTCGACCATGACCCCCAGGACCCTTTCTGTGGTGTTGCTCTCCAATTACTGGCACAAAGAAAGATGAAGATTTACTGTATTATGGCTTTAGTCATAATTTACTGATGAGAAAGGAAGAGCCACATCAGTGCCTAAAAGCTTTACAGAAGATCTGAAATCCATCTTGGGGAGGAAAAGTTTACACTACTACACATTCTGGAACCTCTCTTTAGAAAAGCGACTCTTTGGAATGAATCATGCAAGGGAAGCTGCAGAAATTTGGACACACAGTTTTTCTCAATATCAGCCATTCATGAAGATATGGGTATTTATGGAACTTTGCTAGTGAATGTAAGCTGGTGCTACTAAGTGTTTAGTCAATATTCTAAATGCATTTAACAAAGTGAAAAGGGCAGCATTTTGAATTTATAGTTTCTTCCTAACATAAAAAATGAAAGAAATTTCCTTTCTTCTGGACATTTAATGCACAGAATTATCTAATCTACAAGTAGGAGGAAGTGAGAAATTGAAAGGATCCAGATTGGTAAAGCAGAATTAAAAATTGTCATATGAAATAAGAGTCTACAATATTTCATCACAAAGAACACATAAACTCCTTCAAAAAATGTAAATACAAATTTAAGCTTTTGTACCTCCTAAACATTAAATGTTTGCCTGAGTCTTTCTTGGGAATCCTGAAGCTGGTAATCAGATTCCACACAGTCTAACCCCTGTGTTCTCTACTTTCACAAGAGAAAATAATTTCACTTTTTCTCCAAGTAGCCATTCCTTTAGAAAGATAAACTTAAATTGCTCTTCAAATTGTCTTGGAAGTTGGTCAAAGGTCATTATCTTAACCTAAAGCATGTATTCATAAGGCCTCATAGTTCATTTTCCTAACCTGGAACAAGAGTAGCCATAGTTGATTCTTCTTCTTCAAAAAAAAAAATATTCTCCTTGCTTCTTTATTCCTAAGTCTGCTTTGTAGATTGTCTGGAACTTTTCTTCTCTTAGCTATGGTTATAAACAAGGAGCATGCAGGAGAAGTATAAAAATATTCAAAATCTTCAGATGAAACTTTACAAATCCATTTGCATTTCAAAGCAAATGAAGCAGGAGTCTGAGTAAATCCAAAAGGCACTAACAGTGCCCAAGATTCCCTCATTTATTGGCAAGATGACCTGGCTGTGTGAGGTTGGCTGGCAACATCAGAAAGTTAAAATGCCTTTTCTTGTACCACCTTCAGAGGAACCCATAAGACTTTCTGGCACTCTCTGAAGCAATTTTGGAATGGCTCCAGATCATCAATAGTGAAAGAGACAGACAGATTCACAGCTTTATCCAGAAAAGATGATGAAAATTGAAGTTCAAAATACTCTCACCAACTTTAAGAACAAAAGAAAAGTTAAATGAATTTTCACTGGGAGAAAAATGTAGTTTGATAACAGAGATTGAACAGAAAAATTCTTGTGGAATTCAGAACAAAAATATCAATATATCAAAAACTTATTAAACTGTAGGCCAGGTGAACATGCCTGAAGATTTAATCTAAGCAAAGATCAAAAAAGAACCTGAGCATCCTGCTATGACTCCTCAGTCAATTGTGAGAAAAGGAATGCATGTTATAAGAATAAAAAAGGAAAAATCCTCAAAGAAACTGAATAAAAAACCCCCTAAGAGTCCTAAGGAAATTGTGCAGAGTTAATCTGCAAATTATTTCCCATGCTTTCAACAGCAGTTTGAAAAGCACTGTACTGGAGGGTTTTTCTTCCGCCTATTTAATCAGAAATTGGTACTTTATGGTATTATTACATAAAATTACAATGGATAGACTTCTTAAGGGGAAGAAGCAGATTAAATAAAAGCAAAATTTTCACTGTGGATGTCTAGGGCAGATATGCAGAACAAAATAAACAAACAATTAAGTTGAGATTTTGCAGTTACTATTACTATCCACAAGACTGCAAACAGTATAAATGAGAAGGTGGACTTACCTTAGCTATATTTCAACACTGGACAAAGATTTCACTAAAGAAACCCTATTCTGGCAAACCCAAAGCAGAAACAGAGAGGTCATTCCAGAGGGACCATTTAAAACACAGTTGCTGATGCACCAACTTTACAAGTCAACAACTTTAAGAGATTAAAGATGCTGGCCCACCATAAGGTTGTTTAGGAACTAATCTCTCCTGTAAGTACTCAACAGTGCAAGGCATGGACTGGATTTGATTGGACAAGACCTATGAACCAAAAAATAAGCAAAAGTGTTCAGTCTGAGTAACTATAGCAGACCTAACACTTCAGCAGAGACTTGTTCCAAGTAAAGACAGAGCTTTCCAAACTCAGACATTTTAAATTTATTTATGTGAAAAACACCTGGTGAACACATAGGAAAAATTGAAGAGTTTCCCTCCTTATGAGAACTCAAGAACAGATATAGAAGACTCAGTCTCTGGTCTGAGCAATGACAGAAAATTTAATTTTAAAAAATTGTTTGTTTTTTTTTTTTCCTTGAAAGTTTCTAGTTATGATTCATTTTCTCCTTTTCTTCTCCACAACAGTTAATACCATTGATCACTGTCTAATGCGTAACAAATACACGCATATACATAATACCTAATAAGCACCCTTAAAAGTCCTGTTGTTAAGGACTTGAATTACTTTTTTGAAGTTTGGCTAATAGAACACAGCGGACACCAGAATACTCTGACTTAGCCAAATTAAATATGGAGCAAGAACATACATAAATTAGTCCCTTCTTCCCAGGACGTATTCATTTAATTTGTTGCCCAGATTTTACACTTTAACTATTTTACCATTCACCAACCTTACTTATATTAGTATTTAGAAACTAAGAGACAGATAAGTGATCTGTGAAAAGCTTGCTAGTCTTTCATTACTCTTCAGCAACACAGCTTGAGCAGCTTATTAGAAAAACATAAGAAGGTAACAGATTCCAATCCCCAGCAGTTTCCAGTTTCATTACTTTCTGGCATTTAGTGCAAGTAATATAGAAATGTTCTTGGAAAGAACATACATGCCCCCTATAGATTTAACATATTCTTACCATAGACAGAAATAAATAAAAGGCTCATTCAGCATTGCCTAGATAGAAAATTCAGTACTAGAAAAATTATATTACACCTTTCAATAAATATACATTTACATACACTGAAAAAAAATATGAAATTATTCTTAAGAGCTTTAACATCCACTTGTTCAAACCCCTCTTCTTTTACACATAATTATTTTAGCCTGCACAAGAGATAGCCCCAAGTATTTATTTTCATGAGTAACGTTCCCTCACTGACGCGCTATTCCTTTGTCCCACGGCTTTCCCCAGTACAACACTGACAAGTGTTTAGAAATTCTGAGCTTATGATAATGTATTATGCAAATTTATAGCACTACATACATGATTTGTAGTAATGTTGTTACAATTACATTTATATTTTAAAAGACGGATCATAAATGTCACCTCTTCTAGCAGTAATGACATGCTGTTTTGGAAATACCACTGGCATTCAGTTCAGACACTATTATATACACACAATTAGATCTACACAGGTAAGTTAACATGGGTGAAAAATCTCAAATATTTAATGGATTCTACACATTATAACTGTAATTGAGGAATTAGCATTTTGTTTGGTCTCTTAAAACTAGTAATTTCAATCAGTCTTTCATTATCATTTTCTTAATGGCCTGACTGTAGATCTTTTTCCACATCCAGATTTTTACTGGTATATCACAGAAAGTATGACAAGATAAAGCATGGCTTTTTATTCCAGGGTATCTAATTCATTCTTACCTCAGTGTTCTTATATCCCACAGTTTGATGCCATCACCTGCAGCTGTGGTCATGAATAGGTTGTAAGCTTCAGGTTGCTGAGTGCTGAAGGATGACCCCTGTAAAATAGTAAATCAGTTTCAGGTAAGTATTCTCATGGTGTTTTATAGATAGTTTTATGATTTATAGAATCATAGAAGATCTTGAGTTGGAATAGATCTATAGGGATCATGAAATCCAACTCCCTGCTCCCTGCAGAACCACACCATATGACTAAGAGCATCATCCAGATGCTCCTTGAATTCTTACAGGCTTTGTGTCAGGACCACTTCCCTAGGGAGTCTGGTCCAGTGACCAACCACACTCTTGGTGAAGAATTCAGTCCACTTAAGAAATAAACAGTAAATGTTTGTTAGGTTATGTGAAAATAGCTTGTTTGCACATACACAAAGGAGTGAAGAGGAAAATCAGCATGTGGAGGAAGTCCCATAACCCAGTCAGAGAAATGGAGCACTGCCTCAACTCCTCTCAGCACTGTCCCAGGACAGTCATGAGCCCTTTGGTCCAGGGGTGACACCCACCATGATGAGATAAAGGGAGAGGCTCTCTGGGTCATCTGGGGATTACTAAACATCAGGGTATGAGATCCATGATGTGACATACAGGAAGATCGGGATGTTTAGGGGAGGAAATAAGGGCAGTGACAAGGAAGGGATCAAAGATTAGTTCAATAATTAACTATAAGACACGTTTAGCTCTGGGCTAAGTGGGCACACTTTCCATTGACTTCAGTATCAACTGCATTCATTCATAACAGGACTAATTTTGGCCTTGTACATTTAAAATAATTAAATCCAGTCTAAAACCTATGATTTTTTAACATCCACGTTGGCAAATCCCAGCCATTTTGCTGGCTACGAACATCATTCCCCAGGGAACTAAATATAAACAGTTAAAATTCTTTCTTTCCTTTCCTTACCATTCACATTCTTGATTTGGCTGAATACATCACAGAAATCCCAAGGTAATTTCCTGCAATCAGTGTTTGACTGCCAGGAATCTTCTATTTATTATGAAAGCTGGTGTATAACTGGTTCTAACAGATGAATTAAAATGCATTGTGCAACAGATTTCCCAACAAAGTCTACACATTCTCACATAAGTTGTGTATAATTATAAAAAAAAGAGTAATGCAAAAGACAAAGACAATAGTTGTCCAAAGGATAGCATTCATTAAAAGTTACAGAACACCCTTTCTTTTTGTGCATTTGAAACTTTTTTAATCACCATCCCTGGCTTCAGCCAGCAGTGAACACAGAGTTGAACATAAAAAGTTCTACAGTGTACAAGTTTGAAGCTGGCTTCCCGTCAGGGAATTGAACCCATTTACTTTGGGCACTACTCCTTTAGTATAGAATACACTAACTAATAAACTAGGTAAGAAGTGTAATACCTTTGTTCCTTCCCTGCCCTGTTTCTCAGCAATACACTTTACTAATACATAGCTATACTTGTATCTTCAAACTACTACATATGCTACTGAATATTGATTATAGAAGACAAGAAAAGACGTACTAGTTGGGATAATATACAAGCTGAATTTTATTTATCCACTTGTGTTTTTATAGTCCCTTAATTTATGATAATCTATTATTTATGAGAATCTGATACCAAAAGTAGCATATTCCCACACATTCTTGAAACTATAGTCTTTCATTCTGATAGACAAATCACTTGCATCTGCCCCGTCATCTTCCTTATCCACTACTGTAATCCCCACTCAGCTTCTCTCTAGACTTATTACATGGCAACTTCCACATAAAATTTGGTCTCAAGGACATGGTTCACCAGAATCCCTACTTCTTTCATTAATTCCATATGAGAACCATTCATGTCATCCAAAAAGTGCAGCTGGCTCATGCTAAAGGCATCGATCAATAGATGTCTCAGAAAGCACTCCATATCTTCCAGGCAAGCACATACCTTTAGACAGCATTGTAACTATGGTTAGGAAGAAGTTAACTAACTGAAATTTCTGAGTTGCCTATTAATTTTTTTTAGACTTCATATCAGGTACATTTCCTAATTAAAGGACCAATGAATTTTGAAATAAAAGGGTCTGAGTAGAAAACTGAAAACTTGCTGTTTCTGTGAAAATGATTATAACTGTGCTAGTAGAGCATAATACCATCCAAACATCTGTGGTTTGCAACAATAGAGTCCTGTTCAGAAAATATTTTTTGCAGCATTATAAATGTATTACTAACACTAAAGCTCTGAATCTTTGTGGCCTGATCTCAAATTGCCATCTATTTCTGTATCTCAGATATTCCTAAACTCTACGACAGGAACATGATTTTGATCTTTCAATCAATTCCTTTTACCATGTCTCTTAAAAGTTAGTATGCAAAGCAATGGAATGATATCATAAGCTTAATCAAATACACTGCAGGCTGAGATGAATTTCACACACTAACAATTCTCGCAAACAATCTCTAGAACAGATCAAAAGGACAATTTAAAAATCAAAGTAATTACACTGCGAATTATATATACTTGCCTACAGCTGCCTCTGTCCAAAACCAAAAATAAGAGAATGTCATGCTGAACACCCAGGTTTCTAGGATATCCTATGTACTTAATAATTTGCTAATAGGTTTCTCCCACACTTAATTGGAACATACCTTTCCTAATGTTTCCCAAGATCCTGTAAATAGATTTTTATTTATTTAAAGAACAAATGTTCTGATTATGCCCACTTACTACTGTCCAGGGAGCATCATAAAGCAGTCTTGAAACATGCAAACTGATTTGCACGAACCTAAACTAGAAAATGCACTTCAGGAATATATATATATATATTTATGTGTGTATATATATATATATATATATATATATACACATATACCGCAATCACTAATGAGTATTCAGTCCACAGGAAGAAATTAGGAATAGTCCAAAGGAAAGCCTTCATAAATTTTGGGGTGTGGGCACTAGATCTTTAGCATCAATTGTTTCACTCCACAAATTTGCTTCTATTGCATCAACTCTCATCATTAGCTAACCTTAGATTCCAATGTATTTCAGACTTGAAACAGGATGTAGTTTGCACACAGCATTCTGCATGTTTTTATAAGTTTATAATATATTTTAGCATATCATCTTAATGAAAATGCAGAGTTATATTCACTCTAATAGCTTTAAACTATCCAATGTAATAAAATAATGGTGTGTAATTTTCCTTTTGATTTATCTAAAGTATTAATTTTATATAATTAAAAAAATAGACAACCTTGATGTATAATTTTCCCCCAAAATAGTCAATTTTCTTTGCTATACCACATACCTCTTGGGTTTTTTCCCAAGTGAATATTTGCCCACAGCTTTAAAGTTTTTCTTGATTAAATAACCTGAAAGCACTAAGCTGACCAAGCAAAAAGAAAAGCCAGAACTTTAAGCCTATATGTGTTACAAACAGTACTAAAATAGTTAGCACAATTTTAAGTGTTTTTCCAGATCACATCTATAAGGAAAACCCACAAAGAGTTCTACAACAGTAATAATAAGGAACTGTTTTAAATCCACAGAAGCAAGGACTTTCCAACTGGGAATGAAGAACCACATTCAGCCAGACCTAAAACAGTAGGCATTCCAGAATGTATGGTACCATAAAAACTCCAAAAACTCAAATCAATCTTCAAGGAAAAAAAAGAGCAAGGATGAGAGGGTTTTAGTCATGTATTCTGTTGCAGTACTGAGAATTTTTTTTGGTTGCTGTTTCTGAAGTTTCAGAATAAATCAGACAATGTCAGATTGAACTTCAGAGGAGAATAGTTACATAAGGAAAAGTTCCTGCTGAACTATGGTATTACAGTCTAACACAAGTAAGGCAAAGGGTAATAAACACTTGCCTAATAGCAAGCTTGTTCAGTCATTCTCACTGCTATCTCCTTTACACTAGAGAACAAATGAAATCTGTATGCCTTTATCACACAGACTCATGTCCTTGCCAACTCTCCCCATCATATAAAAAACTATTATCAGTTATATTTTTACTCTCTATTTTCTTTGTTGATGGTGTTGTAGTGGCACTACAAATAAAATTCAACAAAGTATATACCTTATTTTGGTAGATTTGGTGGACTGATCTAGTATGAACTTCTGGTATCACTGCTGTGCTGCAGCCTGCATTGAGGTCAAAAACTTCCAGTGCTCGGTTACTGCCAGCTGTAAGTACGATATCTGTTCAGTTCTCTGTGTTAAAGTTAAACTGATCTGAAGGAATAAAAGCATATAGATTGACAGAAATAAAGACAAAAAATGACATAAAAACTCTGTTGTATTTATTGCCCTATGAGTAGCACCAAAAATTTTACAGAACTAAAAATTTATGTCCAAGAAGGAAGTTCAACATCACAAAAAATTACAGCTTTTTTACTCTAATAAAAAAGGATTAGTAAATAATCAGATGCTACTTACTTTAACTGATGTCCATGTCATTAAGTACAAAGAACTACAAAGAAAATACAAAATACAAAGGATACAAGAGTAAAAATCATTTACTGCTGAAAGGCTGGTAATCTCCATTGCTGAAGCCATGGGAAATTTCTGTACCAATTTGCAAACACTTCTCTGTTTGTATCTGCAAAGAATATCAAATGAATGCTGGTGTTAATGAAATAAGTTAGGATTTGTGGTCACCTGTAAACTCCCACTGGAATCACAAAGCAAATCTGAACTCTTTCTTTCATTATTAAAAATTAAAGCCACAGATCTTTTGACTTATTGCTGAACTCTATTAAAAAGACTGGTAACCAAAATTATTTGGATGAAAAGAAACATGATATTCATATACATAAGATTGATCTTCCACTGACAAGAAACAATAAAATAATCCCATATGCATATTGAAAATGCTGATGAGAAAAAAAGAATCTGTGAAGTACCTATGTTCAAAAAGCAGTCCACTAGCTTCAGCATAGCATTCAAAGTGCTAATCATAGGACAATCAGAAAGAAAACGAGGAGCAAACAGTGAGGAATGAATAATTTCCACTTAGAGAGCAGAACCAGGGGCTGATCACGCACTACTAAAGAAACTTTGCTTCCCAAAATACACAGAACTCTTTAAGGCCCTTTGGGTTATCTGCCAGCTCAATACAAATGTGGCAAACATGCCAAGACCTCTAAAATGGCTTCAGACTTATTTATATTACACAACACAAAACTGTGTTGCTATTCAATCTAATTAGATCTTTCTGTTAGATGAAATATATCAGTACAGGCAACGTGGATCTGTTCCTAAAGTAAACAGAAAACATTACTCCATGGATATAGATATGGATATGTGTATGCATATGCATATAGATAAGTGGGGCAAGTGTGATTTTAATAGAAGTCACCTAAGGAATATAAACCGAGGTAATAAGAGTTGTTATGGGTCTGGTTGGGGTGGAGTTAATTTTCTTCACAGTAGATTATGTCATGCTGTGTTTTATACTTCTGATCAAAATAGCACTGATAACACACCAGGGTTTTATCTACTGCTAGATCGTGTCAGCACAACATTAAAATAATTCTGATGTAACAGTTAATGTTATACTTGTATTTTAGCACGTATGTCTAATGACAGTACAAAAATCCATGCATGACATGCTTGTAGGAATCATTACTGTTTCTTTCCAACAATGCTAAAAGTTTGCAAAACTGAGATCATCTGACAAAAGCAGTATGTTTATCAGCCAGATCTGTTCAAAAGAAAAATTGTTAGTGACTTTTTTTGCCTTCCAATGTGGTTCTCAAACAATGGTCTGCTGATCTTTTCAGGTAGACATTAGGGCTACTTCAGCAGTGATGGTGAAGCAGAAGATAAAATACAGTGTTTTACAATTTAATCCAAGAAACTTTTGTAGTTTCCATAAGTACTTTATTCAAGTAAACTGGAAAATAAACTGCACTAGACTTCAGGGGCAAATGATTTATCTCTATTTTTGGGTAAAGATATCCAAGCTAATTTTAAATAAGCTGACTGAGATAATAAGAACAATCTAATGAAGGCAATATGAAGCTTCCTCTGGTCTAACTTATCTTGCTGAAAGAGCCTTAGTAGATTGCTCTCAAATGCAAGAAGAGTTGTTTGAGTTAGCTGAAGTATCTTGCCTCTACACTGCAGATTGCCACGTAGAAAAACACTTCACAGGGAGCTGCCTTGGTAGAATTTCACACAGAGAGAAAAAAAACCCAACAGTAAACTGAGATTCATAATGCATTTGCTACATGTCCCGTACATGTTCAATTTAAAGTGCAAGTCAATTAAAATTAAGCCAGGCATTGTGGACACACTGAACTGGACACTACATAAGTTCTTGTCTCTTAGAGATTAAAGTTTATATAGCAATTTGGGTTACCTTTTTATTGCTTTAGTAGTATCTCCATAAACTAAGAATTAACAGGCAACACAGAAAATAGGTAATCAGGCTATGGAAGAAAGATATTACGTGTTTCTGTCTGACCATTTAATGCTTCAGTGAAGTTTCACCTACCAGGTTCATGCCTAAATCCAGGGAAGCATGCCTATTCAAAAACATATTTAAGGTTGCGCTTAGTATGCTTTTCTGTGCAGCAGCAAAACTACCAAGGAAATAGACCAGTTTTTCCCATCTAAAGATGCAACCCAATACTGTTTAACATCATGAACAGACAGGACATGCCATTCACAATATCAACTAAGACTTCAGTGTTGTAGCCCTAATTCTTTTATCCTTCCACTCAAAGATATTTTGCAATTAGGTTCTACAATTTGTTCAGGTTTTTTTCCTTCTGCAATACTTTTGCCCCCCAGCCCACATCACCACCAACAAAATCCCAGATCAAACAGTACAAGTGCTTTCACTTGTCTGTTAAAGAGAAATTGCACTCACCGTTTGAGGTCATCCTTGGTTGTGTCTGGATGGAAATTTAAAAGATGAAATTCAGCTCCACAACACAGCAATATAAATGTATCTAAAAAATAAAACTGCGCAAAGCGTACAGTCTTATCGAAGTTTTCTTTACCCTGAAATGCAAAGGAATTTTTTAAGAATGGATTCAAACACAACAAATATTTTTTGTCTGAGATTCCTGGTGTTAAGGCAGAGACTGCCTGTTATCCTGATCACAAGCCAAGAGATTAATGTACTGTAGTGATCCTTCCTATTTTTGACATCTATTAATCTAAAAATAGTTTTCATTCTGCATAAATTAGTTTGCAGTAAATTTAATAGAATCTGTAGTCAATTGAATCTAATAGAATCTAGCTTCATACTCAACTTCTATTTGAATTGGGGAGTAGACTATAAAGTCAAGCAGAGCTGAGCCAATGAAAACAGAATATGCAGAGCAGACAGTAAAACCAAAACTTCCAGACATGCCCACTAGTTTTTTTCTATCAAGGCTAATTTTTTCTTTTTGTAAATTATTAAGAGAAAAACTTAATTTGAAGTTAACAGAGATCACCCAGATATTAGTTGGAGTCACCACTCAGTAGGTCTAAAAATTAGGTTGTTTGTTCCTTCTATAGAGCTCTTAAAATGGAAGTAGATGAAAGTGCAAAACAGTGTGCTCTGTGCCCAAGGCAATGGAAGTTTCTAATTACCATAATTAAGGCAGGTTCCTTATTGCAGACTGACCAGACCCTTAAAGTTCTGTCTTCTGACGCAGAAACTAACCACTTCTTGTTATGACTCCAGCCAACAGAGTTAACTGCACCATCATGACCTAATGAAAAATAATAATGGAAATATCATAAAGCCCATTTCTTGCGTTCACACATTTCTCCAGAGTTAATTGTATTGTTTTAATATAATTATGCACAATATTATAATACATTTTAAGTATAGACTTCAAATGGTCGGATTAAAACTCTAACAGTGAATTTTTCCTCCACCAAGAAACACAGGAAAATGTCTTTCATTAATAATCAGACAATGATAATTCTGACTTCAATTTCTCAAAGTCAATGGAAGAGCATTTTCAAGAAAGATCCTTGAAATTAAATTTAAGCAAAGATACAGTATTACTCAAAAGAGAATCTGAGTATTATATTATAATGAAATTTTATATTAAACATAATCTGGAAAACCCTTAAGACCTTGCAAATAGCTGAAATTCTTTATTTTGTTCACTAACCTTTTATTAGTGAGCTAGCTATTTTTGTAAAACACAATGAACATGCCACTTCAACGGTTTCTGCAGGACTGTCTCATTGGTTGAAAAATGTAACTGCTTGTTTAAAAATCATAGTTTAAAGTATTATAATGTCCAGTTAATAGCTTTTTGTTATTAACTTTTGCATTTTTGCATTTTGCATATACTAGAAAGACTTTGCGAGTTTGGTGTGACACAGTCAAAAACAAGATTGCAAACTTACAAAGAAAGAACTCAAAAGCCAGAAACATTATCTGAAAGCTAAAATGGTTAATTTGATCTAAAATTATATTGATGCTGATCAAAAAGGTCAAGAAAGAACATATTTCAATCAAACGTAATAAATTTTGGCCCATATTTTTCTAATTTGTCAGATGAAGTTTGATGAATTTCATCTAGCTTTAAAACATTCAAAGTTCTGCTGCTGCCCCCTTGTGTATATTTTCTCTTTAGTGAAGTTTTATATTAAAAAAATAGATTGGTTTAAATGGTAGGAATTGTATTCAGTTTATCTCCATTTATCTTCCATGATCACTATGTCTAAAAAAAGCTTATAAATGAGACATTTTAATTACCAGTTGTCAAACACCTGTAGAATTTTCACCAGAGACCTGCACAGGTAGTGCATAAATACATGTAAATACTATACTTTTTTTATTCACAAGACAAAGATTTATTTAGAGGCTTTGTTTTCCTAAAAGCACCACCACAACAAAATATACAAAACAGGTTTTCAAAGTGGCAAGGAACATGAGAAACTTTAGGAAAATCTGAGGTTTGGAAAATTGGAAGAGCCATGCAAAAAGCTTTAGAATCTCTGCACTCCAGGCCCCCCAGTCTCAAAGCACAGTGGAGGTGATTCCAGCTGGCTTGCAAGAGCCCCATAAATTTCAAAATTGGTGTTATTCAGGGTTCCCCAGTCCTGAAGCACATTGAGAACAGCAGCTGGTTTTGTAAAAAGACTTCTTCAAAAAAGGCCATGCTGACTAACTCTTTATATTTGGTCAACATTAACTTAACTGACAGACACAAACATTAACTTACAAACTCACAGACACCTGAATAGCCACCATCGAAAAGGAATGCAAAATTACTTAAAACCATAACTAAACACTTCAGGGAACAAATAGGCTTATAGAAAAAATTTCTGTTGTTATACCACTCCTCTCTGGGGATGCATTATAAAAATATGATTTTTTATATGCAGCTATATTCAGATGCTAATGTGGCCTTGAAATTGATTTTTTTTTACCAGAACAGATATAACTACCGTTTCTTGAAAAAATATAATTTTACATTAGCATCAGTTGTAGCTCTTAATAAGAGTAACGAATCATGGGTTTTAATGAAAACACATTTATTATGATACTTTTAAACCAAGGGCACCAAAAATAAACAGGTGATTTCATGATGATCTGAACTGCATAGAAGTTGAATTTGAATTGCACTACGTGAATGAAATGAGCAGGTAACTGATGGTTTGAGGTTCATACTTCCCTACAGTACAGTATCTGGCAGTTTCACATTTCTGTTGCTTTTGAAAAGAATTAGATCCACAGGTTTAATTCTTATGCTACCTAAAGAGCCTGAAGTAGAATGTAGATTGCTTTTCAGACTTTGCATCATTAAAAAAAAAGACATAAAGGAATAAAGGCATCAATGAAATAAATCAGACAGTAGTGCAAAACCTAAGAAAACTAAAGAACAGAACCACAGTGAGAAGAACAATTTAGTAATACACCAATTTTTTTTTTTTTTAAACAAGACGAACTAACTTGACACCTTAACTACTGGCACTAAAAAAATATTCTCTGTAGTAGCACGAATTTGATGCAGCTTATTTTACTCTTCTCATCACAAGTTGGCCTGAATTTGCAGAGTACTGCAGTATTTTAGGGAGTTTTGAATGTTGAAGCATCCTATAAATTCACCATATTTAATTTTATTTTACAGGAAGACAAAGACTGTTGTCAATAATGTGTCAAAACCTAACGACTGTTTTCTTCATGATTTACATGATACTAAGAAACATGAACTAAGGTTTCTTTTCAATATAGAAACCTCTCAATTCTAAACTTCTTTTCCTGCTTTCAAATATGCCTACTCAGAATAATATTTTTTTCTTATTGAAGTCTACGTTTTCTGTTATTGCCAGTATTGAATCATTCCTTAGATATTATTTATTATGTAGCAAGTATATGGAGGTGTACATGCGATAAAATCAATAAGTATCTTTCCCAGAGATGCAACAAAGACAAATCCCAGCTATTACCAGTCCAAAATCAATGAAGCCTGCATAAAAACAAACTCCAGTGACAAAAATATCCAGAAGAAAGAGTATTTAACGGAAATGAAATGTCACTTTCTGCAGCACATAATCTCTATACACATTCAAGTAAAGCCAGCCTTGATAGTGTTTCACATAGACAGAAGCTGGATCTGTGATGTCAAAGACAAACTATGAAGAACAGCTACAGAAGACATACTGCACAAAGAAAATTTAGAGCCCCACAGAATAATTTTGCTACTCTAGCAGTACTGTATCATTATTTTTAAAGATGTGTGTAACAAATAAGAGAAAGAAATAAAGAATTGTGATCTGTTTGGGTTAACTGCATTTTTTTAGAAATCCTGACCTTCTAAATCTAAAACAATGTTAAATATATTGCAGACATATGGGGCCCTTTGGACAAAATTACTGCTTTTGTTTTATTGCTTTTGTTATGTAGTACTACTTACTCTGCCCACAAAGCATATTATCATCAATTTCTTCACACAAGAAAGAGGATATCAGTGATATTGTTTCCTTAATGCTACAGCTTCTTCCACTAAATACAATGAATATCACTCAAAAAAACCACTAGTTTTCAAAAACCAGTTGTCAGCGTTATTTATTGGAAACAACTTTCTAAAATAACTTAAAATAGTCTATTTTTAATACTTGTTAGGGCCTGCTAGTAAAAACCAGTCATCTTCCATTATGAACATTTACAGAAAATTAATTCAGCGGGACTAATTTAAAGTCATAGTATTCAATATTATTAAAATTTTAACAGATAGTTCTTGTAGAAATTTAGAAAAAATTTGAGTTTTAAGACTCATTTAAAAATGCATGTGTTTGTACATGCACACACTGTTGCAGATATGGATTTCTCCATAGGAATAGCCCCTCTGTTTTTAACATAGTTGTTCTTTAGAAGGTTGGAGTTGCAAACCAAACACATCTTTTGCTAAGTCATCACAGTCAACATTTTGGCTAATAAACAATTACAATATACTACTCCAATATACACATGCATAATCATCGCAATACATCGCCTTTATTGTTTCTATTTAATTATTGTACTATTCATACACAACGGAGATTGCAAAATATATATATGTGTGTGTGTGTGTCATGATAGATTACTACTTACCCCCCAAAAACCTGAGAAATGGGAAAATCTGGTAGTCAGTTTAATTCTAAACAAAATTAAGCAATCAGAGAAATAAATTCTACACCCTGAATCATCAGTACTCCCTCTCCCTTGTTCTTCTCTAAGTGATGTAAGTGGAATCTTTTAGTTACTATGCCATTCGAGATCAAACTCAATCATACACTATATCTCTAATAATATAATTCATAAATTTACCTGAAAAAACATTATATATATCGGTGAGATTGGAATTGAATATCAGTACAGTTTTGTCAGCCAGGCCACAAGCCAGCATCTTTCCATCGCCTATAAAGAAGAGTGTCTAATGATTTACATTTCAAAGCAACAAGGACCTAATCATAAAAATCACATATGTCACTACAACAAAACACAAATCAGATATTCATTTCATATGTTTAACAAATATTTTGTACAAACACCACAAATTCATGTTGGAGAATTGGTTGGAATTTGTACGCAATTAATTTCTTGTCTTGACATATTCTCTAAATGGTTTTCATCACAAGGCAGAAATTCACTTCTCACAAAAAGCATGCTACAAAATTTAAGTGCAGAAATATTTAGCAGTCATTTAAATCTATTTTCTTTTTATATCTTCCTATTGAAATTATATGGCTTTTTATATATTAGAACCAAAAAATTCACAATAGTCATTCTGGATCACTTCTTCTAGATGACAAACTTCCTCCACAAGGTAAGCCTAAAAACTATCCAAGTGCAGTTAGATTGTTCATTTATACTGGTAATCAGCAGGGGCACACAATGACAGGGTAGACTCTCTAAGGTCTACATTAATGGCAGAGATATGTGAAATTTACCTGTTCACTCAAAAGCTTTCACTGAAAAAAAATTAGAGAGCAAATAAGTGAACCAATGGGATAAAACAAGGGAAGGTGGAGCAAGAGAAGATAGCAACGAAAGGGAGAAAGAAAATGAAGAACAGAATTCAAATCAATGTTACTAGGTTCACTGTGAGCAGTGTTTTTAAGGAGGTGTCACCTGAGTGCCCCCTTCTTAAATCTCCAGAGCATCTTTACAAAGGGAGAGGGAATAAAAGTCATGCTTGACTTCACCAACATTATGTACTGCTATCCAGTGTCCAAGTACCATCCACATAGCAGATTCAGAATACTATATTCCACAACACATCTTTTCCCCACATTATGGCAATATAAACAGCTAAGAGATCCATATTTCTAATCTCCAAGAGTCACCTACTAAAAGTGAATTTTAAGTGAGAAACACAATGGGGTTGACATATTTGCTAAGAAGAGGCATATCAGAATCCTTTTTTCTGTTACCAGTGACTAAATGCACCATTATACTCAACTGGCAAAAAATTACTCTTCAGTAAACACTTCACAAACAGATTACTCCTCACAAACTCAAAGGTCTGAAGTTTTCTTAAAGTTTTGACAGTATGGATTTTCAGCGTAAGGGTTGATTGGTAAGTATATCAGGTATGCATATAAGGTAAGTCACAGACAAACAGATAATTAACAGTATATAAACATTCTTGTGCACAAAGAATGAGAAACAATAATTTTGCATAGAACCCTGGAGGCTTGTTTGTTGGAATATCATCTCAAGTCTTGAATAAAACTTTATATTAAGAGAGCAGCCAATCATAACTCATAACACCTCCAATACTACAAAAGGATGTTTAATAACTGAGGTTTGCATTAACTCATTAATGCAACTTTACAATCTCTCAGGTTTTACTTAAGTTTTTCATTTAATTTCCTTTCTACTATATTTGGAGATGTTAATAAATATTAATTAATAAATATTAATTATTGTGACTCATAGTTTACAAAAACTACTTTAAGGATTGTTCCACGGTGGAACTCCAAGTTGCAAATTTGCAGCTCAAAATATATTGTAAAACTAGGAACCATTTGGTCAATACAGACTACAATTATAACAGAACTCCTCCTTACAAGCTTACAATAATACAATTTTTTTACTCCAAGAAAAAAAAAAACCTTTACAATTTTTGCTAAACTGTGGTTGTTTAAGCCTGTGTGTGCATGCGTGTCTGGGCGAGAGACAAGAGACAAAGACAAAAACAGAGAAAGATGTTTCTTCCTCTCAGTAAAGGAGGATTTAGACTTAAAATGTACTGTCAAAACTGTAGCAATGCCATTCTTTGCTAAAAATGAACTTTTCATTTTAAGTGCACATAACTTTCCCAGAAATAAGCTCTCTGCAACCAGTTTCTTTCAGGAGCCTTAAATAACAACTTCTTCCCATTCTCTAAAGAGCAGAGAGATGGCTGGAATATATTTTAGAAAAGTTACTGATTGCATCTAATTGCTTTTTTCCTTGAGGATGAATGTTGTTCTTGTCCTCAAAATACTTATATAACGATACAAATAATACTTATATAAAGATATAAATTTTGTAATACTTTGAAAATATTGTGGCTTGCATGGTGTACACTGACATAATTATATACTTGGTAAAAGGCTTGAGTGCTAATATAAGAAGTGGTTTCTGCCTAATCATATTTACATTGGAACTGACTTAACCCTATTGCAAGAGTCATTTATCCAAAGCAGTTAAGAAAAATGCCCTTCTTTGGATTACCCAGAAGAATTCCTTTTTTATATTTCAACATAGAAAAATTGAATAATATTTATATACGAAATACGAGTATTCTGAGTCTTTTGAAACTCAAATTACAATATACCCTAATGACAGTAAATGTCTCAGAAAATAAATTCTTTAGTGAAAGAACTACTCATTTTCAAGTTGTAGTGGGAAAGTCATAGAATAAATTCAAAAGGAAAAGACATAAAATCAGAAATAGAACCCTTTTGCACACATGTTAACAGCTTGAATAGTTTGTCAAGATAAAAATTATGATCAAACAGTACACGGTACTGCCAGAAAGTTTTCTGGGAATTTATCTAATGAATCCACAGTCTTTATAAACTATGCCACACAAATTTTGGTTTTCTTTCTGCACAGTGACAGAATGGCACATTTTATAAAGCCTGTACTTACCAGAATACTGAACACAAAAAATTGGGGTTGGCTTACAAGTAACAGATATCTCTTTCTCATATTTGATTGGAGGATCCCTGTCCAACGGATATTCTTTATTTTTACTTCAAAGAAGGAAAAAAGAAAGAAAGCAGTACATTTTCATTTCAGTTATGAAATAATGTTCTTTGGGATTAAAAAAAGTATTTAAAGAATGCAAACTTTACCTTCTTGTGACAAAAAGCAGTATTAACTAAAAAAAAAAAGGCAATTTAACTAAAAAAAAAACACACACATACAAAACTTACAATACTAAGTAGTTTAACCTATCATAAAACAGTGTAAACCAAAGATGAAATTATCTGAAGTGCTCATGTAAAAGCTTACCTATGTGTGCAAGGATTAAAAAAACTTAGTCTTCAGCTATTAAGTGGTTTATCTTAGTGCTCTAACAGCTCTTTTTAAATGAGAAAAATGATGGCATTAATCATTCTTTTATGTTTGTACTACACAGAAAAAAAGACTATATAATAGTAGAGAAAAAATCGGTGCAATATCCTCATTTAACATTCCACACAAATTAACATGAAAGTGCCAGCTCTAAAAAAACACCTGTTGTTTGAGTCCACAGTGATGAAGATTCCACTGGTCAATTTGCACCATTATGTATATTCTGTTTAAATCCATTAAATCTTTGTATTAGCTTAAGATAACATGATTTTAGGGATGAATGAGGCACATGATCTGAAATCACTACGTCTCTCTGTGATACATTCAGTTATTTTTCTGACTGGAACTGCAGCTTAAGAACCTTCTGGGACCTCGCTTCCAACCATATTTAGCACCTGTTCCTCTTTCTATCAACACAAATCTAAGAAATTAGATATATATATTTTCTTTTATATGAAACACTCAAATTTAATTGACAGTCTAATAATCCCAATCACTTGCTGCAATCATTTCATATCAAATTTATAAAGCCTTTTACTTCCAGAGATATCCCTAACTAAAAAGTTCAAACAAAAGTTACAGAGACAAATCACGTTTTCAATAGAACTCTAATTATTCTCATTTTAATTTGTTCCTCCTCTAACAGAGTTGTTAGATTACTTACCATTTACAACTGGTCTTCCACTGTGATACCTCTTTTTTTTTCAGGTTAGTATTTGGAGAAAACATGGTCATTCTACGAGAAAGAAAACAGACTCTCCTAGATGAAACATTAAAGATTGCATGAGAGAAATAGCTTATTTCAAACAAAAGCAATCCTACTTCCTTCTTACTATTTATGTCTTTGTCTATGGTAATTTCAGTAGGTAAGAGAATGTAGTCTTTGATGACAATATAGACTTCTAATGATCTAATGCTTGAGTTTGCACTTTGATTTCTGTGAGTTATTTGTTGAATAATGTATTCCGAAGGACAAAATCCATTCAAATAAAGTTATCAGACAATTCTTCCTGCAAGCTGAAGAAACAAGAGTCTAATCAGATGAAGGAGTCAGGATGCCTAATATGGATTTCAAAAGGAAGTTGAACAATGACCAGAAGCTGTGAAAATTCTGTTTTGCCACATATTTTTTAATTCTTTTCTTTGATAACATCACAAATGTTTTTCACATGTGAATAATTTCACAGTCATGAGACTACATGGCTCTATTATGTGAAAAAATATCACACACCAATAAAACAGGCAAAATAGTAATATATCTACTCACCGTGGTGCTGCTGTATATCCTGATGACTTAATTTTATTATGGAAAACCAGTGGCTTATCTTTCACTGTGCTTTTCACTCCTATAATAATTCAATTTACATTAAAATGGGGGTTTAACATTATTCAAATTTTTTTTAAAGTTAAGGCAGACAGGCTAGCCCAATATAAATATTGGATGTCTCCTTGTGTTACAAAACACATTTCTGACCAACCACCCTAGAATAATGACTACTGAGAAAGGAAAGAAATATGAACTGTTGCATTGTATAGCATCCCTTCTCCAGAAATATGAATGACTAGGAACTTCTTTAAATCTTGAAGCAGCAAGAATGTTGTTCTGAATCACTTTTTTCATCATTCATTCACAAATGTGTTTTTTGGCTGCCTGTTTTGTGCTTAGACTTTGTATGCACGATCTATAACGTATTCATACCTCATATTTGGAATATGGAAATCATCTAAAGATCATTAACAAACTGACTGATGGGTACATGTAAGTATTTGTGTTTCTACGTGTCTTAGGTCATTGGTACTGTCTGTATTCACAGTGCCATACTAAGAAGCCTGAAGGGCAGCCTCCAGTCCCAAACTGAGTATTTCATATCAGTATATGAGTATTTCATATCAGCAGAAACAAATGAAACAAAAAAATGTTGTGAAGGGGGAAATCTTGTTGATATTCCTAGGGAAAAACTTCAGATGCATTGGGAATGATCTCATGGATACATTTAGCTATGCTGAGGATAGAATTCCCTTCAACTCCCGTTGTCCTTTCTCTTTACATAGCAATGAGGCAGAAAAAGGTCCTTCCTGAGAAGCTCCCAATGCCACTTGCCTGAAGAGACCAAAGGATTTCCTTACAGCATTTATCTATCTGATCATGAGATGTCAACAAAGGTAGCACAGGTGTCAGTGCTGAGTGTCCAAAGAAGCCTGGAATTCTAAAACACTGTAGATGCATTCTCAGAATATCATAAACCACTGAAGATATAACCTTTGACATTCTAACAGGTCCAACAAATGTAGTCAATACAGTAAAAATAGATTATTTCTACATGACTACAGCTACCAGCATTTTTACATCCTTCCTAAGTAAAAGGTGATGACGAAAACATTTTGTAAGTATTTTTTGGACTTTGCTTTATTGTTGCTAACCAAAGAAAAGCTACCAGTGCTTCAACAGCAGTAGGAAGTCAGATCTCTTTTTTTAAACAGTAGGACATTGAGACAAAAATTAACTTCCGAAACTTGCAGATATTGACAAAACACTATCCGTAATAAAATTTAATAATAAATAATAAAATAATAAATAAATAATAAAATTTACCAAAATAGGTAACCAAAGTTAAGAAAGAAATGACAAATTATACAGAAAGATACATTGCATGCTATTGAAAAAGAATGACTTATGAAAATATAAATGCTCTACACTCTAACACTTAAAATCCACAGCAAATTCTTAGACAACTGTTTTTGAAAGAAGAAAAATACTCATTAACATAATTTTCAACTGGAATACATATGTAGGATATGAAATATTACTAGAAGAATAAAATTCTTCCTACTAAAGTAAAAATATTATGTAACATATATTTAAAACAGAAATAAAGATATTGATTGTATTAGGTACAAGCCAGTTGGAAGTCAGTTACTTTTATTAAATATTAATTAATTTGAAGATTGGTTTATACTTACCAAGTGTTTTACTAGAAGGTTCTTTCCTGTTTTTCTTCAAACCTTTACGCAATGGAGAATTGGTCAATAAAGAACACCTAAGTTATAAAACCAAGCACAAAAATTGATCAATGCAATGGACAAAAGTATCAGATTAGGAAAAGCTGTCAGAACTCCCTTTTAGCTATTTTTCTGCACGTGTGCATGTATATGTGCAACAGCAATGACATTTTAATAAAAACAAACAAGGCATAGTGGGTTAGTTATTAGTTCAGGTGCCCAGCAGCACAGACAAGCCTTGGCCCTGACTGGATTCACAGATGATTGCATTTACATGTTAGATTCCGTTTCATGTTGACCCGATTTTATTACAAGCACTCAAATCTGCACTTCAGTGTATATTGCAGGTTTTTTGTTGTCTTTAAGATGTCAGCATTTTCTCACAAATCACATTACAGGGACATAAAGGACAAGAAGGTGGTAGCCAGCAGGAATTCACCAAGGGTGAACTTGATAAACTTCTATGACAAAATGAGTTGCTCAGTAGATGAGGGGAGAGCAGCGGATATTGTCTACTTTTACTTTAGTCAGGCTTTTCACACTGTCCTCCATAAGATTCTCATAGAGAAGCTGGGTGAGCCCACAGAGAGGCGGACTGAAAACCAGATAACTAATAGAGTACACCAGGGGTCAATATTTGGTCCAATTCCATTCAACATCTGCATTAATAATCTGGATGAAGGAGCAGAGTGTACCCTCACCATGTTTTCTGATGACACAAAACTGAGAGTATTGTCTTCAAGAGCAGAAAATTGTGCCGTCATCCAGAGAGACATTTATTGTCTGGAGAAATGGGCTGACAGCAACCTTGTGAAGTTTGACAAGGTGAAATGCAAAGCCCTGCGCCAGAGGCCAGTGCCCAGTGACAGGACAAGAGGCAATGCACAAAAAATGAAATACAGGAGGTTCTGTCTGAACACCAGAAACACTTTCATACTGTGAGCGTCACTGAGCATTGGCACAGGCTGCCCAGAGAGCCTGTGGTGTCTCCCCCACTGGAGATACCCAAAGGTTGTTTGGATGTGGTGCTGGGCGACTGACTCCAAGTGGATCTCTTTAAATAGG
>JAWWLV010000121.1:40949787-40966438 GCA_035041135.1 Platyrinchus mystaceus
CAGGACAAGAGGCAATGCACAAAAAATGAAATACAGGAGGTTCTGTCTGAACACCAGAAACACTTTCATACTGTGAGGGTCACTGAGCAGAGAGCCTGTGGTGTTTCCCCCACTGGAGATACCCAAAGGTTGTTTGGATGTGGTGCTGGGCGACTGACTCCAAGTGGATCTCTTTAAATAGGGTAGTTGGACAAGGTGACCTGCAGAGGTGCCTTTCAAACTGAACCATTCTGTGATTCTGTGATTTCTCACACTCTATACAACTAAAGCATGACAGGAAAAGAAGTAAAATAAAACCATGTCAACAAATAGCACTGTAGAATGCTATATGAAGCACTTTATTTGCCAGATAAACAAATGCACAATCCAACACAGAGAAAAAAACACTGAATTATTCTGTACCTGGCAATAACTGACAGACTGTTCTCATTTCCACATGGGAGAAAAACATTGTGCTGAGTTCTCATCAATGCAGCAAGGTTAACTTCCAGCACAGCAATCCTATCTTCGAACATCGAGGTGATCAAGCACAAAACCTACAACAATTATACCATAAAATAACACTCTGTTTATAATTGTTTATGATTATAATTCATAATTGAAGCTCCAACAACAAAGCATTTATAATGGAAAATTACTTTCTGTCATTTATGAAAATTAGTCAAAAATATCCATGGATTTGGTCCTGAAGAGCATTAAGCAGTAAAGAGTGGTTAATATTACTGTCCTTCAAAAGTATGCTTATGTTGCTTAAATAAGTGTCTTAACAGTCTTGATAACATAACAGAGAGAGGAATTCCAACAGCTTCTACACTGGAGATATTTCTGCAGTAACAGTTGTGAAAAAAGAAGTACACATGGAAGAAAGATTGGCTTCAGCAACATGAACAGAACATGCTAAGAGCTGAATTTAAAACAAAATCCTTCTCTAAAGCAAGACACTGCTATGTTAAGTATATAGAAGGCCTAGATTAAACTCAGTTCTGTAGGAAACCAGCAACATCAAAAATGGAGTATACTGATCAGAATACCTTCCAGTTCCTTAAATCACTTTTAATAACTTTTCACAACTCAAATAGTTTTGACAGACTTCTTGGAAGGATTCAGAAGTAGTTCATTCTAATATCTGTTTGAGAAGCAAGGTATAACAATGCTTATGTCTTTTTTCCCCTAAAAGATTGCCTCTGCTTCCCCAATGGTCATTCTTGACATTCAAGATACACATCAAACACTATAAAAATACAACTCTTCCTTATTAATCCCTATAGACTATTTACAAGCTGTGAGAGCTTTAAAACTATCCAGCTATTTAAACTAGTAGATTTCATACAGTAGAACCAACCCTCTCCAAAGAAATTAATGTGTAATTCACACCAAGTAAAACAAATGTGCACATTAATCACTAAAAAACCCCACATAATTACAATTTATTGAAAATACTGGAAGTATAAACATTCATTAAATCAATGCTTACTGAACACTCACCTTTCCATTAACTGTCTTCTTTGTCAATGCACATGATCTGGCAAACCAAATGCTGAGGTCACTGTAATCTTTACCAAAGAGAACACAGTGCTATAAAATTATATTTTCATTTCAGTAGAAAAACCTAACATCTCCAAGACAGAAAAAAAAATTACCCATACTAATTTGACATGACCCTAATCCACTGACTTGAGAGTATATCCTTCTAGCTTACCCTCACATTATTAAGTAGGAGTGGAATAACATTCCTTGTATTTAACACTCATGAACCGCAAAATTGAATAAAAATTAATTTCTAGCCACTACACAAATCTAGTGGCAACATGTCTCCTAAGAAAAGTCATCACGGCCAGGAAACCACATAAAAATTAATTGGAAGAAAGCAATTTTTTAAGAAACAGTTTCAACTGTATAGTGTTATTCACAAACTAATTCTTATACTATTTATGTCAGATAATGAAAGCAATCACATTATAGTGTAGTCAAATATCTCACAGAACATACCTTTGTAAGATAAAAAAGCTTCTAATTCAAAGTTTGCCAAATTTATTATTAACAAGCCAGTAGAGGTTCCTATCCAAAAATAGCTAGTATTAAGGGCAGAATACCTATTAAAAAAGAAGACAAATATCTCTGAGTAGCATAGAGAAGCTTTTCTTATTACCACAAAAAACACAGCAACTGAGGTTTTTAATACTTGTTACTCAGTCCCAGTACAAATAATAAACCACACTAAAATAAAGATTTTTAATTTACAGCATATTTTTTAAAGCTGTAGCTCAAAGTAAAAGCTTTCAAACAAAATTGGGGAATTTTTGAAAACTAAGAACAGAACACAACCCTTGATTTTATGTTAAGTGCTTATGGCAAGTCTAAAACAACACAAGAAATACTTTTCTTCAACAATTACTATGGTTTGTAAAGGCTGGGAGATGCTGTAAAATTACTGTATACACAAAGAGTAAATTCAAACCATGAGGCAAATCCACACATATTCTTACTTTTACCGCTTCCACATGAACACCCAAAAAACAGTGAAATTCAAGGTATGTTTGTACATAATTAAAGTATAAGAGAAAAGTCAGCACAAACTAAGGGGAAAAAAAACCCAGCCAAGCCTGGAATGTCTGTCTCAGCCTGTGGTTAGTGGCAGCAGTACTGGAGTTAGGTAATGAAATCCAGCTTTTGGAATCACCACAGAGTAAATCAACTGGTTACAATTTCAGTCAACACTCTCACAGAAGAAAAATGTTATCTATCATAAAATTATTATAACAAAATAACAGTTGTCATTCTCAAAGAACTAAACATGTTTTGATGCCAGAATGTATAAAAATTGACATCAACATCTTAATAAACTTTCCAGATAGGAGTGAGTAGACTTATTAGTTTTATTTGTAAAGTCAGACCACAGGAGTTAAAGTAAGGGTACTAAAAAATATAAAACTGAAACTTGGTATGAAAATACTCACCGCAGTGTCTTAATGCTTTTTTTATTTAAAAAAAACAAACAAACAAACAAAAAAAAAACGGAAAAAAACCCCAAACACATACAGTTAAATAGTTAAGAAGATCTGAATAGACAGTTTATAAGCAGAACAAAACCTTCAACTGTGATGTGATAACTGAAAGAAAAAATAGTTCATAAATGTACAAGGTGAGGCAGTAACAGATGGGTATTGGAAAGTGATGTTATTTCAATTCAGAAAATTATTTCAAATAGCCTATTACTGTGGATCCATTTCAGGCAACCATGTCCCAAAAGGAGATTGAAAAAGAAATGAGACAATTTCAGAAAAAAAGATCCAAAGCAAATGCTAAAAATGTTGCACAAAACATGCCTTATACAAGGTACAAACTATTTCATCCAGAAGTGCAGAGGTAACTTGTTCATGAGCTATAATTTGCTATCCAAGGAGGGAACTTGATAGTGGCTGACTCTGGACTATAAGAATAAAAAACATACTAAAAGCCAACAACTGTACACAAAAAGAGGGTAACTCAGATTAGAAGTAAAATGGAATGAGTCAGTTCCTGGAACAACTTAACTAGGGACATAATGGCTTCTTTATCACCAGAAAACTAGTAATCTTTAAAGATGTGCTGTAGTTCAAATAAAACCTATAGTTTTGATGCAGACAAAATTTTGATAATTTGAGAGTGATATTATACAAGCAATAAGACTGACTGTAATAATTCATCATCTGGCCTTAAAGTGTTATTCCATTCCATTAAAGTATGTTTGAGATGTGCATCTTAAAAATCACCACTTCCTTCCTCTCAACGGTAGTATTTCTGAAAATTATTTCATGAAAATAATTGTTAATAATTACTTTAATTTGACATAAAGACAACCAAAATTATCCAGGACTGCTGGATATTTTTCTTCTTTGTTTACCAGAAGTTGTTTATATATCTAACCTGAGTTTAATCAGTTACCTCTGTAAAACCCACCAGAGGGCAAAGGTCAGGACAAGAATTTCCTAAAACATGATGTGGCTGAGAAATTTATCCAAATGACAATTACAAATAACAAAAAACCCAAGCTGCTCAATAAGACATTTCTTGTGGCAGTGTCCTGAACAGATCCCCAGGTGCCTGATAATATGGGTAAACTTCTCTTCAGGAAAGAAATGTAAGAATTAATTCACGGAAGGAGTAAAAACATCATGTTCTGAAATCTCTGTTTCTACAACAGAAGTTTGACTGGAGCAGGTTTATGTAGTTCAAAAGTTATTAAATCTGGAATGAAAACTGACAGAAGCACACAGTGGCAGCATAAAGCTTATTTCTTCAGGAAAGCAAACTCAAAATAAATTTGAGTTCTTAATTACTTTTTAACTCATCTTCCCTGATCAACTGGTATCAAGAGATGTTAAAATGCATATTCCCAACAACATTTTCATAAAATTATTTTTCTGAATAGCAACCAGTTTTAACTTGTTGTATATTATCTTCCTAAGAGTAGGCCACCAAAACTTGCAGATCACTAAAAACATTATTTCATTTTCCTACTGCATTTTTTAAAAAATAGTAAGTTGCAGTGAAAACAATCCAAGAACCAATAGGAACTCCCAGGAATAAATTCAATACAAATACTAGGTGGTATTTTAAAGCAAAGCACTTACATGTTTTCTTCATTATGGAAGCATACTAAAAAGTCACAATGTTCAATTAAGAGGATAGGCAATGATGTTTCTACTGATCCTTCTGGTCTCATGTTGTCTGTTTTGCAAACCTTGGAATTATTTTGCCCTTCACCTAAGAAAGACAATCAACGATACTAGCCATCAAAAGACAATGAAATAAGGGAAAAAGATAAGATTTAAGAGAGAATTTGAAGTAGTAAAGTAGCATGAACTAAGACCACACTCAAGAAACTTCTATTTCAAAAGACAGATACATCCTAGGCCTCTTGAAATCACTTTCCTGATACTTATGTGCTTTTTTCAAATACCTAAAGATAAAATCCAAAGACCCTACTTATGGACCGAAAAGGATTTTGCAGAATTTAGGTGTTTTCATCTCAAAAAGTGACAATGAAAGCCATATATCCTTAAATACGCTGGGGATCCACTTAGCCTGAAAATTCCCTTGACACTAAAGTTACAATGCAATCCAAAAATGAGGCGAAAATCCACCCCAGTATCATCTTCCCAAGGAGTCTCCAACTCAGCATGAATGTGCATTCACCACTAAGAACTGTTAGCATCAAATTCAGCATTAGGCACAGCTATTACATCACTCTCTTTCAAACATAACAGTGACATCCATATATTTTAAATAATAACAAGAAATGTAGCACTCTTCCTCCTTAGGTAAGGAACCTTAGGACTATGGAAGCTGGACCACTAGGCAGATAGGAATACAGCAGTCATTGATCCAGAAAAAGACAAGCAAGGGAAACCAGATGTCCCTTTCCCTAAGAAAGCTCCCTCTTGCTTGCCTTTGGAAGGACTTCAACCCACTTCAGCTGGCATGCAGGTAGTCTGAACGCCTGATCTGCAGGGATCCAAGGAGGATCCACAATCCTAAAGGGACCTCATGCCTGAGAGGTGTAAAATGTTCCAACAGTTCTCTTGTTTTGCCTTGGAGTCAGGTAACAGCCCTGGTACCACGAGAGGCAACCCTCTCCCTGGGCACTGCTGCGGCAGGCGGGCTGACAGGCAGGTGGCACACGACATCACGCACCATTCACATGTCCATCATGCGGCAATCACACGGCAAACGTGTCCATCACAGGACAATCAGGCACTCAGCACCCCTCTTGTGACTACAGTGCACTGCTCACAGCGGCCAGGGCAGGTAGCTTTAAAGGACCTACAGAATTCTGAGGAAGAGTCAGAACTGGATAAGGAAATGCAGACACAGTCACAGCTGTGCCAAGGGGATGGGTGTCTGCACTGGCACTGTCTCCAGGGAGACAGTTGGTACCTCTCCTGGTACCAAGGATGTTACCTGCTCATGGCAACCCTGAGACAGAGCAAGAGAACTATCAAATCACTTTGGTTTCAGGGAATCACCCTGCTGAGGCTACCTGTGCAGTCTTCAAAGACTCAGAAGTACTCTATTTTATATCACTAGAAATACCACAGCCAGAGAAATATGATATCATGGTGGGACTGGTATAGATTAAAAAAAAATAAAAAAGAAATAAAAAAGTAAAGAGATTCCCAGAAACTTCAAAGGTAACTGAGAAATGGTATTCCATTTAGACAAGGGATTAATTTTGAGTCACTGGTTCTGTTCTCATGGAAGTCTTGGGCAATGAATTCAGTAAAAAACAAATTACTTACTAGTGCACATCATGTAACATTTTATAAGCAAATGAATTGGCCAAGATTTTATTACAGATGTGCATGTGTAATTCTTTCAAGATAGGCCAATACCCAACTACATATCAGCTTCAGTAAGAATTCCATGCCATAGTCTGAGACTCATAACTCTATCACTTACATTAAAATCTTATAGGGTATAAAAAGCACACACTCAGTAGCCACTAACTACTAAACAGCATTCTAGAAGCACTGTGCTACCTATTTCTTTTCCAGATTTCCACATTTTATTACAGAATTTCTCTTGCTCTTTCTTTAAGTTGATATGTGTTACACAACGATAATTATGATCACTGATTAAACTGAAGATCCAAAGCTGAAAGAAAAAGAAAAAGCAATTGCAATAACCCTTTGACACTAAATATAAAGCTTACATTAATATAAACTAAAGATCCAGTATTTAAAACTTTTGATGCAACTAATGAACTTCTTTGAACTGCACATCAAATTCCCACATGTTTATATCTGAAAAAACTTCTCATAAACTATTTCTCACAATTAAAAGTCACAAGTAACCTGCATGTCATTGCTCACTGGGTCATGTAGATGAATTTCATTTATACCTTTCTCTTTTAAGACAAAGGTATAGTTAAATCTTTAATGTTCTTAAGAATTCACGGAACAGTAATAGTGAAGAAAAACAGCTGAAAAATCTCACAAAAATATATACCTAACATTAAAGAAGAGGTGAAATGCATATTCACAGTTAACACCTTTGTATTAGAATTCCAATATGCTAAAATTGTAATCCTATTTTTCACCTTTTTTCTTTTAAAACAGGTATATTTATAGCCTTTCATTGTAGTCTTCTTACATAATCACTGATTGTGCTCTTAAAAACTTTCCTGGTTTTCAGGAAAAAGTCTGTTTTGTAATAGAAGTCTTATATACCATATATGGTTTATGCTAAAAGCATTGAATTATGATTCCTAAAATAACTGCTGCAACACATCAAAACTTGTATGAAGTTTGTGAAGCTTTTTTATAGACAGAAACATTAATAATAGTTGACATAGAGACTGTGTTTTGACATAGAGACTAAGTTTAGTGGGCAATTCTTACCTGTCCCTCCGCACATCCAGTGATAAGTTGTTTGTTTTCTTCATCAATTAGCAGACTTAGCAAAGGAAATGCTGCTTAAAAAAAAAAAGTTATTTAATTGAAATACATTTAATTAAAACACATGATTCAAAATTGAATACCTCCTATTCATAATGATAGGGGAAAAAACCTGCTGCTAAGGGCTTTCCACTGCCTTTTACCCAAGCTTCTGTGGCATGGTTTTCAGAGCCTCTGTGTCAGTAGGTTTCCCTGGTCTTGCACCTGCAAACACTGACATTGTGCTTATGGAATGTTTTCAAGTGAAACAATTGCCACAGGCAAATGGGGGGATTCACTACTTCTCTCTCTCCTTTCCTAACACATTTAGTTTACATGAGGTCATTCAACAAAACGTTATGCACAAAGCTTAACAACCAGCTCCATGCAACTCATGCCCCCAGAGTGTGCTGCAGTCACCACTACCAGCACCACAAGCAGGAACAACCAAAGGGAAGTTCTGAGTAGTTCCTGTTGAAAACTGTACGGTTCCTGTAGGAAAAGTGCTTTGAAGGAAGAGTCCCTGCTACACAGGAGACAATGCTTGCCCTCCTCCTCTTTTCTCCTTTTGCTCTTGTCTTTCCACAAAGGTAGCTTTCATCTTTAAAGTCAATATATGCAATCAGCTGCAGATGCTGCTAGTAAACCTACATCTGGTGTAGTATTTCTTTTAATGTCATGCACAAAACTTGAAGAAAAGCAAGCACACAGCACTCAATTTGTAGATTTCTGCCTACAAAACAAGAAAGCTCTATTTGTGTATCTCAGTAAGTGTCATGTTACATGCACATCCTGTACAAAAAGAGTTGGTTATGAAAGTACACTAAAACTATCCACCAGTAAGTACACTTTAAAGGAACAGACATTTACTATTGGCTTTAAAGGATAATATGTTTACTGCTACCTACTCTTCTAGAATTATTTTCACTAGATCAACTAAAAACTTCTACAATAATGATAGACTACTCTTTAGAGAGAAGAAGTTTTTGCTATGAAAAAATACATATAAAAATAGAAAACTTACCTGTTATTATTCCTGACTGATATATTAATTGGCTGGCAGAATAGTCCCACACCTTTAAATAAAAAAAAGACATAGATAGGTACCTACTTAGGTCTCTAAGAAAAATACAACCTTTAACGGCCATTACGTGGTGAAAACAGAGAAATGCAGCCGTCGAAACTGATGTCCTTAGGTAAGGATTTTTTTCTGCACTTGTTTCCAAACACAAAGAGCTTTGTTTAACTGATAAGCATCCATGGTGAAAAAGGTGAAACTCACATGATATGGACACACTAAGTAATTAGAAGTACTTGTTATCATTTTTGCTTAGGTTGATATCTGAGTGATTTTAGCTAGATTAATGAAAAGACATACCGTAATGAACAACAGAAGAAAAAAAAGAGGAAAGGAAGGGGAGAGGGGAGGGGACGGAGAGGAGGGACCCACAACCTCTGATATTTATTTTAGCTTGTAGAACAAAATGTTGGGCTGCATTTAGAATCATATTGATGACAATCAGTAGTAGATTAAACTATATCTAATCAAGGTACCTATCCCAATATCTCCTAGAAAATACATCTGGGTTCACTCAGGCTTCTTGTTTCCCCTTACTGTCGAAGTTGTCTTAAATTGTCATCATTCACAGCAGCAGCAATCCATGGTGTCATCATATAAAATGTTGTCTGGCAAAAATTCTACCAATATGCAATAAACCAGCCATTGCATACAATAACCCAAGCCAATATTCCCAAAAGGGAAAATTCAAATCAATGGCAGCAGACTCAAAGTGAAATGTTTTCATTCAGTTCAGCATACCTGAAACATTTCAGCTACAATCAAACTAACCAGAATATTTTATTTTATCTCTATGTGCCGGATGATAATAATCACCAAAGTTAACAATTCATGTGGAAAGTTTTGAATATACAAAACCTGCATTGTTCTTTTAAAAAAGAAAAATTAATTTTTACAATAATTTCCCAACCATCTCTAAGAACAATGTCCTTCTCTCTATAAAGTCAAAGATGTTTTTTGCTTCATTCTCACATATTTCAATGGGGAAAAAAATACTTCACATATTCACTAAATTATGCATTTTTATGTTTATCTCTACAGTTTCCTTGCCTTAAATGTTCTGTCTTCTGACACTGATATGAGCATGCTTTTCTCCCATGTGCAAAACTCAGCAGCAGTCACTGGAGCCAGGTGGCCATCCAATTTAGCTATTATAGCTTCATTCTGTGGTTAGTCAGTCAAAAACAAAAACACATTAGATTTCAAACTAAAATTGACTATTAAGTAAATGTTTTAATAGTAAATGTTGCTAAACATTGTCAGATTTGTTTTCAAAGTATAATTCCATAAGATTTTTCTTACAGAAACTGCAGCTCTGTATATCATCCTGCTGGCAAAGCCACTACACATTACATTTGGTTCTTCAGAATGAATGATACAGGAATAATTTTTCAGATGACCTAAGAATGTTTTCTTCTTCTAAGTTATTGAGATATTGTTTCACTTCAGCTTTTTTAGTCTAGTCTTCTATCTGGTATGTGATGCATCATCAAGCATCAGTTCATACTTATTTTATGAGAGAAAATGAACACTTTTGCTTAATTATACTAACATTTCTGTATCATGATTTTATTTGAAAGTGAATTAGTTAAAGAAATACCAGTACCATGGCTACACAGAATGGTATCTCACCTTTGCACTTAACATGTAGATCCGATTTCCAGCACATACTGCCACTTGTTGATCATCTGGGCTAAATCTTACATGAAGCACCATTCCCAAAAGAGTTCCTATAACAATTCCATGAGGTGTAAACCCTGCAGCAATTGTATTGTTAATGAGACTCAATGAAATATAAAACTCTGGTGCAGAGAGATTTTTAGAAACTTTGCATAGCAGTTATCTAACCACAGAAGCTGTCCCAGTTTCTGTCAGGAAGATGTACAGAACAACACACTGTATAATTACACTAGGCCATTGGAAAGCACAGAACTATGCACCATCAGAATTCCTCTATCTGCCTTGTTGCCTAGACATGATCTGATACTCTTTGAGATATTAAAAATTCCCATTAAATCATTCTTTCATTGAAGATTGCCACAGACAGGATTTTTGTAGTAGGGTCATGTATCCATGGTCCTGACTGAAGCCCAGCAAGACAGGGCTTTGAAAAATACTTCTTGATATTTTTTTTCTCCTCTTTCATTATTTCTCTACTTTCCATTCTATTTAAGCTTGAAGAGGGGTTAGAACTGCTCCCTAGAATCTTGGTTGAGGCTCCAAACCTGGATGGTGGTCAGGACACTAAAACTCCTGCTTTCTGTGTGTTATGTCACCATAATTCTCTTTCACTCATACACTTTCCTCCCAAATCAAATACTTGCATTGCTCACACGCACGTGACAACAGTGTTCCAGAGACAGGAGAGGCAGCACCACAAAAGGTGGGATGCAAAACACTAGTTCCACAGATATTCCAGGAAAGGTAGCATTTAGTTACTTTGGCATTGCATGTTTAATTATGCAGTGCTGTTATGATTAATTTTCTTTCAGCCCATTTTGTTCCACAGCGGCAGAACGTCACTGCCCTTGCAGTGCTTCCCTGCGTTTACCGTGCGGTTGATGGCAGGCGCTTGTTCCCGCACAGCACCTTGGTCAGCTCCCGGGGCTGCCCCGGCGGGGCCGCCGCTGCCACCGCCCGCCAGCAGCCCCCTGCCCCCGGCCCAGCACAGGATCGCCGAGAAAGAAGGGCAACAGAGAAATAAAGCACCAATACGGCTGTTAGGGCTGCTGAATCTGAGTGGCTGAGGTGTGCTTCTCAGAAATAATCTTGTTACATAAGGAACAGTGGGAGAAAAGCAGATGTTGGGGGTGGTCTTCTGAGGTGGCCACTGCTCAGTCTGGCTGGGTATTGGTCTGAGTGATTGGTGGTGAATGATTCCCTTTGTATCACTTCCTTTTATATATATGTTATATAGAGACCCTGAGATTAGCTCAGTTGGTTAGAGAGTGGTGTTCATAACCCCAAAGTTGTGGGTTTGATCCCTATACAGGCCTTTCACTTAAGACTTGGACTCAGTGATCCTTGTGGTTCCCTTCCAACTGTGATTCTTCAGCCACTCCTAAGGATATATATTATATAAATAACACTCTACCTTCTTGCACCTTCTGTGTACATTCATCAAGATTCCACACTATCACACGTTCATGAGAGGCAGAGCAGACAAGAGGTGGATTGATGTTACTTCCAAATGACAACGCAGAAATTGCATAATGATGCCCTGACAAAAATAATGACTGACAAATGTAGACAAAGAAGAGTTAAATGAATCACTTCAAACAAAGATTATGAACAATACAGAACCACAAATGGATAATGTACAAGCAATCAACAATAACTAGCTTTTAATTATTGTTTCAAAATCACTTAATCAACTACAATGTAGCTGTACTGGGCTTGTCTGGGATGGAAATAACTTTTTTCATAGCAGCACAGTGGTTTGGATTTTGTGACAAAAAAAGTCATGATAACACAGCAATGTTTTGGCTGTTGCCAAATACTGCTTGCACAGCATGAAGGCTTTCTCTTTGCCACTTTTTCTGTTTTCTCTGTCTCAATAAGAGGATGAAGATGCACAACAGGCTGGAAGGAGACACAGCCAGGACAACTTTTCTGAACCAGCAAAGGGATATTCCCTACCCTATGATGTTGTGCTCAGCAACAAAACTAGGGTATTGCATGAAGAGGGTGTTGAGGGCCTGGCAGACTGTCTTCTAAGCTGGCTTTTGCTCGAAGCCTGTACTGGGATTGGTCTGCTTATAGGGGGTGGTAAATGACTACCTTCGTATGGCTTCCTTCCTTGTCTTCTCTTCACTCATAAAACTATCTTTAACTCAGCCTGTGGCCTTTTCCTCGTTTTTGCCTATCCCATGCTCTCCCCACCCCACTGGGAAGGAGCAGGACACAGCATGATGGTTTAGCTGCCAGCCACATCAACCCACCACAACAGCTTATATTATTCTTATCACACTAACAAAGCTCACAACAAGTGCTAGTATCTTTCCATCATTAAAGTGAAGCCTGACCCTTCTACATTACCTTCAAATATTTTATTTATATCTCCCTAATAAGCCTTAGTTTAAAGTAGCAACCTCTGCAAGGATATATTCTGGCTTTACCTGAGCAGTGGCTGTGTTCCAGATGCATAACTCATTGCCATTCACAGGGAAAGCACAGTGGTGGTGACTGCACGCCAGCTGAACAAGGGGCTCGGGCAGTTTGGCTTTAAACAATTGCTTTTCGCAGACAACGTCAGGATCGCAGCTTCCTCCAGAGGAACAACGGGCCCCGGCGCTCTCCATCCTGCGGCTGGGAACGGACCTCCGGGGCCGCCTTCTCCCCTCCGGCTGCGCCCTGCCCGCGGGGGCCGAGGTTCACAGGGCCCGGCGCGGAGGACCCTCCCGCGGGGAGCCGGAGAGCCCCGCCCGGCCGGGCCCCGCCGCCTCCCGCCGCGGCCGGCGCGGTCCGTCACCGGGGCAGCGGCGCCGCCGACGGGTGGCCGGGCGGGACAGCCCTCGCTGGCCGCGGAGCGCGGCGGGCTCGCGGCGGCACCGGCGGTCCCCCGGCCTGGGCACCGGGCCCCGCGGCCGGCGACAGCCGCCCGGGGCTGCGCCCTCGCTCCCCAAACGTGGCGGTCCTCCGCAGCCGTGCCCTGGGCTGCACAGAAGGCAGTGTGGCCGGCAGGTCCCGGGGAGAGGTTGCCCCGCTCGGCTCCGCTCGGGCGGGACCCCAGCTGGAGCACTGCGTCCAGCGGGAGACAGGCAGGCACCTGTTGAGCCGGTCTTTAAGGACGGATGCCAACACCTCTCCTGGATGAGAGAGCTGGGGTTTTAACAGAATCAATGCGTCAGGTTAGAAGGCACCACAGTGGGTCATGCGGTCCAAGGCGACAGTTTTATGAGAACATGAATGACGTCTAAGTGTGCAGAGAGAATTTTTTGCCTCACCACACCCCCATGAAACACCTCCTGCCGATGCCCTGTTTCTATGCAAAACAATGCCTAAAGGATCTTGGCTCCAGCACATTCCCGCTTGCTGAGTACCCACACGTCAAATGGAACTGACAGCCAAATGGAAAATGAGAGACTGTTGCAATTTGAGGGCACTTTAGGGAAATAGTAGTCCTTTACCATATCATGCTTTTGTGTCCAACAGTATATTTCTATTGGTCTCAATATTTAATCATTGTAAGAAGAACATAAAAAATTAGGTTTAGCAGCTTTAGTTTAATGTTTTAGGCAGTAATCTGTTTATAAGATTGAAATTGTTTTTAAAAAAGATTAAATTTATGAGAATCTGCATCTGGCAGGTTTATGCAGCCCATTTGTTTGAGGTAGGAATGAACAGAACAAGTTACGTGGTTTTTATGAAATTGGAGGGCTTTGAAGACAGAACATTAACTCATTTAACACAGGGCCCCTGGAGTACATACACATTCTCTTGAATCTCCTAGAACACAAAGCACTCCAAGCAGATTTTTTTTTCATTTCAATCCTTCACTCTTGCTTATGATTTTAAGAAGCTCAGCCAGGTCAAGGTAACTGTTGAAATCAATGAAATCAAGGGGTATTCAGGAGGACAACAGACAACAGGCAGAAACTGATGCACAGGAAGTTCCAGCTGGATGTGAGGAAGAGCTTTACTGTTCGGGTAACCGCACACTGGAACAGACTGCCCAGAGAAGTTGTGGAGTTTACCTCACTGGAAATACCAAGAACCGTCTCGACACAATCCTGTGCCACGTGCTCTGGGATGACCCTGCTTGAGCAGGGAGGTTGGGCCAGATGAGCCACTGTGGTCCCTTCCAAACTGACCTATTCTGTGATTCTGTGAAAAGCAGTATTTTGTTTTACTTTTTTTTTTCTCTCTCTCTCTTCGCAGTGTTCTTCTGTTCTGCGATCTCAGGCCAGCTTTATGCCGGTAGCCAAACAAATTGTCACTAACTCCTGCAGGGACACACATGCCCCAGCAAGCACATTACATCCCATTTCAGTGCATCTGAATTTAATTTCTCCAACTTTAGCCTTTCATTGTGAATACCGGTGAGCGTGGACAGCACACCGCAGACACTTCCCCTGCCTCGCCGCCCTCCCTCACCCTTCACTGACGGGCACCCGCACGGCCCCGCCCCCGCCGCCAGCTCTCGCGATAACGGGGCGGCCGCCGGTGCCCGGGGCGGTCGGGGGGCGGTGCGGAGCCTCCACCCGCCCCCAGCGACTGCCGCCCGCCGCTCCGGGCCGCGCTCGCCGGAGCGCACCCCAGCGGCCCCCGGAGCGCCCCGGGGGGAGCGGCGGCCCGCCCTGCCCGCGGGCTCCTCAGCGCCGGCCTCCTCCCGGCCGCCGCGCTGCCCCGGGGCCCGCCCCAGCCCGCCCCGGGGAGGGGCTTCCCCGCGGCGCCCCGGCCGCGCTGCGCTGCCGCACGTCCGCGTAGCCCTCGCTGCTCTTCCTCGCCGTGGCCGCGGCCTCGGCCTCGCCGTCGCCGGAGCCCCGCGGCAGGTCGGAGGTGAGCCGTGCCCCAGCCCCCGGCCGGCGGGGTGACGCCGAGACCACCGCCGGGGCCGCCCCGCGCCCCCCGGAGCCGCCGCTGGCCCCGAAGGGTGTCCCGCCCGCGGGGAGGCGGGGGAGAGCCGGGGCGGGCAGAGGTGCTCGTTCCTGGCTCTGTCCAAGGTCTCCCGGAATCGCCACTCCTCCCGAGCGCTGCGCCAGCGCCAGGACGCTTTCGTTCGTCCGTAGATAACTTCAATTATTTTCTGCTCAGATGTGGAGGTCCTGCTGTGCCTCCGCTCGGGTATTTCATCACTACTTCGATGTAAAAGTGGCAGAGAGTGAGCTCCGTGATACGGGAAGACAAAAGACTGTCCTTTCCTGTCGCTGTTGAGGGAGTTTTGTCAGTCTGGCAGGTTCTGCAAATGCTGCGCCTCCGTCTTTTGTGCTGGCTTTGCAGAATTGTGGCTTCGCAGCAGAGAGGCCTCTGGGGCAGAAAACTTGGAACTACAGAAATAGTTGTACATTTTTTTCCCCCTAGATTTGTTTAATAGTAAGACCTTCAAGGTTTAAGTGACATCTGAGTGGAAGTAATGCAGTTTGTTTAGATGCTAGCAGGGTACAAAGCAACTTACAGGCAGCTTTCATGTTTAAGATATTTGTAGTGTCCTTATGGAAGGAACGAGGGGATGAGAATTTTCCTCTTAAACTTGAAGGTGTTTAGGATTGTGGTTCCTGTGATTTGCATGCCAGATTCAGTCAGCTGTATACTTTGGAAGCCTTCAGTAAGGTTTGGAGGTTGCTGCTTTGCATGCAGACTGAGCATGGCTGTTCAGAGGACTGGAGTGTGGCAGGCACGCTCAGGCGGCCCAACTGGGACCGTGCAGCAAGGAGGAGAGAAGGGTGTAAGAGCCTTGATCTTCCAGCAGTCATTTCCATCTTCCCCTTGCCCCAGTACTTTCTCTTTTGTAAGCGAGTGCTGTAAAGGGCTGGGTGTTTGTAGGGTAACAAAGTCTTGAAAGTAAATGCATTTTTTTCAGGGAAAATAAGCTGAATTTGGCCCTAGAAACAAGCCACACAGCAGAATCATAAATTAATGTATTACCTCATTAGATAATATTTTTCTTCCTAACTCCATTCTCAGTGCAAGTCAGAATGCCTACTTCTTCACACACACATCCATATTTACACCTTCACTGTCTTTTGAAGTTCAGAGGATGGAAGAAACAAATAGTGTGTCCTAAATACCTCATAAAAAGTTAAGCTTCTCCAAGCACACAAAAGCCTTCCGTTCTTTAACTGTTTTGTTGGGTTTTTTTTTTTTAAACTGAAGTTAAAATAATTATTGGGTTTCATCCCTTCTGGTTACCTGTCAGATTTGTCAGGTATGCAGGTAGAATGAAACTAAAGTCTTTGTGTCAGTTCTGTATGAAAGAACACTGGCTTGATGAATTTCTGTTTAACTTTAGGGAATTCAGGCCATTCTCAATCTGATTCAGAACTCTGAATCTTAGCACTGTTTTTTGTTACTATTAAAAAATAAAAGTTAATGAACACAATTGAAGTTGTTTAAGTTGGTATGGACAGAGAGGATTTATAAAAATTACAAAATTAAAAAAAAAAAAAACAAAACAAAAAAAAAAAAAAAAAAAAAAAAAAAAAAAAAAAAAAAA
>JAWWLV010000121.1:40966538-40986886 GCA_035041135.1 Platyrinchus mystaceus
AAAAAAAAAAAAAAAAAAAAAAAAAAAAAAACAAAAAAAAAAAAAAAAAAAAAAAAAAAAAAAAAAAAAAAAAAAAACACACCAATCCTTCCAAGAAGGGAATATACTAAAATCTGATTTGTGTTTTGTATTCACAAGGTAGGAAGCGGGACACAGGAAGAGTCCAAGTACAACCTAAGACCATGGCAGCACACTGGAGAAAAGTCCTGATAATATGTGTGACAGCTCAAGTACTACTTGTAAATGCCTTTGAGGAAGAGGATGTACCTGAGGAATGGATTCTTCTTCATGTTGTTCAAGGTCAGATCGGAGCAGGAAACTACAGCTATTTGAGACTAAATCACGAGGGAAAGATAGTCCTTCAGATGCGAAGTTTAAAAGGTGACGCGGACTTGTATGTATCTGACGTGACACTTCACCCCAGCTTTGACGAGTACGAGTTACAGTCTGTAACCTGTGGCCAAGACATGGTGCACGTGCCTGCACACTTCCGCCGCCCCGTGGGAATAGGCATTTACGGCCATCCCTCTCACCTGGAGAGCGAGTTTGAAATGAAAGTGTACTACGATCGAACAGTTGTACAGTCCCCATTTGGTGAGGCTTCTTATAACCCTGAGGAGATGGAGGCAAACCAGAAATACTCACAGTCTACAGAAGATGAATCTCAGGATGAGGAGTCTGTTTTCTGGACTATACTTATTGGAATCTTGAAATTAATACTTGAAATTCTTTTTTAAATTGATACACACTGGACTAAGTTACACTTCAGCCTGTGAAATTGAGTATGAATGACATGCTGTAACATTTAATACTCTTTGTTATGTTTCCTGAAGAGGTATTCAGGTTACATTTCCTAAACCAGAAAGGAGGCGGGGAGAAAAAGCCATATTTAATTTTATATTGTAAATCCTCCCCATATGTAAAATGAGCAGCAAGCACAGTATTTGCAGTGCTCTGCAGAGATCAGGGCTTAAAAATGAATGTATAGTTGGGATCTTGTTAACTTCACTTTTAAATAGGTGCTTAGGAAGATCAATTCAGTATTTTCTATTGTTTTTTATAAAGAAAAATGAAATAAACTCCTGCACTTCGGTCCCCCTCTCAATTTAGAGCATATTTAAAAATAAAACCTGCTGCTTTTCGATCAAATATCTCCAATAAAACTAATTAGCAATGGGTTTGTGTGTATTCAGCAAGTTGAGGAGCCTAGGGCAAAGGAAGGAGAAAATCAATCACCTAAGGGGAGAGGTGGTCTGTATTTCGGCTCTGTGTGCTCTGCATCACGTCAACCTTCTGTCAAGCAGAGATCTATCCAGTCACTCATGGCCATTGCAAATCCATGACCTGAATCAAGTGCATGTTGCTTCTTTGCTGTTACTCTAGGGAGAGGGAGCCTTCAGCTGTTGTTACTTGTCAGTATGACATTTTCATCTCTTGTTAAAAACAACACAGCATATAGATCATGAACTTGAGGGGTGCTTTCTTACACTTCCCTTTATAGCTTTTTGTGATTGATCTCTTTTTTTTTTAGCACATCTTTATGCATAAGTCATTAGCTTGCAAAGAAAATTTCTGCTGAAAGGAAGAAGGTCATGTCATGTCATACCCACTTTTCCTCTAAAGTTACTTTTCCCAGGAATATTTTTTCTTTGGTGGAGTCTTTCAAAATAACCAGTTGCTATGCAAATAGAGTATATTTAAAATGCTCTGTAGTTTTCTTTTCATGGAGCTTACTGATGACTGCACTAAAATAAACAAGTACATTACTATAATTTTATACAAATGGTGGATGTACAATTTAAATTTCATTCTGAAAGACTTCTCTGTTGGAGTAAAAATTTGGTTTGTCTATCTCGACGTCTGACAGGACATGATTAGTGACTTGTATCACAAAAAATAATTATATAGACAAATTTAAAAGTTTATTTGGTAAAAAGGAAAAAAAAAGTGGTATTGTTCCTCTTAGAGTGGTTGATTAAATAGCACCAAAGTATCACTTTAATTTGTGCATTTAAGTTTTGGAGAGCAACTTTTTGGGGTTTTTTAGCCCTCTTTGCTGTTTTTCCCCCTTCTTCCTCCTCTTCTGGGTACAGGAGGGTCTTTTTGACAACAATCACAAATCCAGCGACCTAAGAAAAGAAAGTTATCAATTATTGGGAAACTAAGTTTGTTACTCACTCATCTAGTTATGCACCTTCCATCATTCTAACAGGTGCTTATCTATTTGCAGTACTTCCTTTAATGCAACCAACCAGTGCTTTTCTTTAAGCATCTTTTCTATAAAGCAGCATATACAATTCATGGTCCCTTGCAGACTCCTTACGTGTAACCACTGGCTACACAAATTCTTACGGACCTCAAGAAGTGTCAGTACTACTATGGACATGGTTATTAGATAAGACTTGACAAACAATGCTCAAGTTTGCCATTATATTTTCAGGAGAATGACTATAGTTCAAGGTTATGGGAAGTTACCCAGAGCAGAAACGAATGGCACTTAGGGAGGCATTTAACTGTTTATATTACAACAGCTGGAATCATAAAGGCTGCTTTGGCAATTTTACAGTTTTTTAGACATATGATCTATTTTGTTTACATTCTTAGGTCAGCCTGAAAGTGAAATCAACCACAGAACCTATACTAAAGTGACAGCTAGTGGCAGTGCTTCCTAAAATGGGACTGGACAGCATTTTTGAAGTACTGTACAGGGCATATTGTCACTGCCACTGAATACTTATTCATAAACTTACTTACCATGGATTTAGTATTACATGTAAAACAACAGAGAACCTGTTACTTTCTTTTTACAGCCTTGAGTTAGCCAGATGATATGAGTGACTGGGTAATTTAAAGGTACAGGCTGCCTGCCTGCCATAGAGGTACTTCAGTTAGAGCTTTGATGTTTAAGTAAAAAATGGAAGGAAAGGGTTTAAAGAGGTGTTTACAAATATTGAAACTGCATTTGAATTTAGAAGCTGAAATAGCTGCACCAACAATTAATGTGAAAGATACAGTCTAGCAATATGCAGCAATACAGTGTCTTCTACAAGTTTCTTTCATTAAAAGAGGTTAATTACCCTCAGTGTTCTGTGGATATGGAAAAAAAATAGTTCTGAGTGAGCCTGTCTGGTTTATGTTGTAAAAGCCCATTATATTTCCTATACAGGAATTGCCAGGTTAAACTGTGCACAACCAAATATACAGAAATAAAGCATATTTAAAAAATCAGGTCCTACAATGTGAATGCTTTTCTACAGTATTTCTTACTCCTACCCTTCACACTTGTTTTAAACTATTCCTTCAAAAGCAGTGCATGGATTAATTCTGAGAGAGAGCGCCCAGGACTCAAAGGAGGTGTGAAGGGAACAAATGACTCTTACTGTATTACCTGAAGGGATAGCGTCAAGCCCCACACAAAAAGTGTGATAACCACGGTCACATACATCACAGAACATCATTTCTTCTTCATGGTGAGGCTGCCCACATATAATGCACGTTTTACACTCCATACATTGCCAGGGATAAGTCTTAATCATAGCAACAAGCTCCGGGGTCATATCAAGGCAAGAAGGGTGGCCTAGATTAAAACCAGTATTATTACTTTTATGTCTGAAATGAAATTTAAAATTAGTTACACTCTTTGCTTTTACCAAAGCTGAAGCTTAGCTCACCTCCTGGTGAGATCCCACAGTGCACTGAGTGTGCTAGTACATACAACACAGAAGAGAGATGGAGTCTTAATGAAGGACAGAAAAGGCAACTGAACTGTTGCTGCACATGTGTAGGACACTCAGTATGTCCACAAAAAGATCTGTCAAACAAACTCCCTTAGGAATCCACTGAGTGTACACAGATACTTACCACTGTTGTCACACTGGGAGCAATGTATAAGAGCTTCAGCTTTTCCTTTCTTGTTGGAGTCCTTACCCTTCAGACAAATTCCACATATAGCATTTGGAATGACCTTTGGCTGGAAGGGTAGAAGAGGGCTATAAATTCATTCCAAAAGAATTTACAGATTCAACAGGAAATGTCATCTATCTCCTTAACTATTAAAATTAATAAACTGTTAGGATGTGTGGACCTTAAAACACTTGACAATAACTGCCAAGCAGCAGCACTGAAAAAAAAAATCATAGATTAAGTACATACAATTTTCCATTTGTCATACATAGTGAGTTATATATAAATCAAACTGTATCAAAATCATGTACTTGCTTCTTCCTATGAATTCATCAGCTAACATGTTCCTCAGTGTAAACTAAATATGACAGGATAAAAAATTTCACTTTTTCCAATATAGAATACTACATTATGAACTTCAATGTGGATTTCCTGTTTATGGAGGAAATTATATACAATTTATTTGCATTACATTTGCCCCTAAATAGAGAAAATTAATTACAAAAGCAATAAACTTGATTTTTTTCTATCAAGCTTCCAATTATCTGGTTAGCTATGCCTACAGAGCTCTCTCTTTTACTATTCCTTCTTGTATCCAGTCATAATCGCTATAAGAAACAGAGCCTTGCATTTAACTACATAATTTTTCTAAGTGATCATGTGGAGTGTATCTGGGTCCATGAGATCCATTTAAAGGGTAAGAGAAATAGCAGGCTGTTACAATGTGGAACATTTGTCTATGTGTGTCTATTCTGTGTCCCAACTCCACAGATACACCAACTGTTTTATCCCAATGAGGAGGAAGTATGGCATTACAAATTTCAGAAACACAGCAGTAGTTGTATTGTTGAGCTTTGACCACTTCATAATGACATCAGTGACAAATGTAGTTTACACTTAATGCAGTGCTCACTGATGTTAAACTGACTAATGCCAGTTTTAAAAACAACGGTGCTGCACAGACACAGCGAGTAGAAGGAGCTGAAGGCATGTCCTCTTCTAAACAGCTTGTCTGTAAGCAAGAAGGATCCCGGTCAACTACCAAACACACATTGGGAGAAGAATTCGGTTTAATTTTAAAGTAAATTTTAAAAGTGAAAACACATATATATATATATATACACATATATATATATAATTACTGAGATCTTTTGCAATACATCTTATCTTTAAATGTGTTTATTTCTCAAGCCAGTTTTTTCTGGCACCTAGCAAGATAATTAAAATCTTGACTCACTGTTAGAGTAGTCAGGATACATTGCTTCAAGTTTTCTGAAGTTTTCAATCTGCTTTTTATGTCAAAACATGGCTAACAGCCTGCTCCAAATTGTCTGGTCTAAAGAGTTTTATTCAAGAAAGCAAACCACCACACCAGATGTTTATAGGTAACTTCCTTCAAAAGATGACAGAGGCATTCATAGACACTTTTTTTTGCTTATTTATTTTAAAAAAGCAAAGTCAACCTGTTTTATACATAAATATAATAAAACAATAAAAGAAGTCTAACATTCACAAACATCTCTACAAAATAATAAATATAATGAAAGCAAAAACACACACAAACTCTTTTACTGTTAACTACACTATGTGTCCTACATATATACCTTTATACCCTGCTCCTCCCAACAAAAGTGGCACATGCTTAAACCTCGTCAGTGTGGCAGCATTTACCCTTCTATTGTTTAGGCTATATTCTATTTTTTTTTATTGTTTTTCAATCTATTTCTAGGAAAACCAAGCCCTTCTGGAATAGCAAGTGTACTTTCTAATCAGACTTCTAGCTTTGTATTTTTCTAGATTTGTATTTCACTGTCTTTAATATACAACAGCACACTCCCTGGTTCTCCAGGGAAACTCAAGTGAGCACTGTACCTGTGTTAGGGTATGTGCAGTTCACACTCTGATACACGTAACTAGACACTGATATAGATGCATTTATTAACAATGCTTCCATTTCGTCTTACTTCACTAAATTGTATTCATTAGATACTGTGTATGTTAGGGGGCGTGAAAATCACAGCCTATTAATAATGAAGTTTCAACAGTATGGAAGTATTTTTACAAAAAAAAAAAAAAAAGACTGTTCACATTTCAAACCAGCTCAATTCTACCACCATAAATGGCTTTTAGAAATGGTATAAAAAACATCTGTCAAATCTAAATGGGAAGTCACAATATCCCATTTCATTAGGAGTAAATTTTGCTTTCTACGCCCTCATCTTATTGGGATAAGGATGGGAGAGAAAATGAATGCAAGGTCAAAACAATGACTGCCTGTTCTGTAAGTTTTCACTTTCATGCTGCTGTGCTGCAGCTCTCAAAATCAGCTTTCCAACTACACCATTTTTATAACATGCTATTCTGAATGCAAAGTGTTACATTTTCATATGCTGTGACCCAAAACAGAAGTGTTGCAAAATATAGATTCTCAATACATTTCAGGTTTATGTGCAAAAAATCTGTACTTTTAACAGTACCCTGTGTGTGCAATTGTAGTAGTCAGTCCTGCAGCAACAAAGACTCGCTACTTGTAACATGACAAAATGTAAAACACATCCTAATCGTTCTTTGTTAAAGAACTGACAATAAAAAAAGACTCCATATAAAATACAATATTTCTTTTACTCAAAAATAACTCAGTGGAAATGTATGGAATCCTGTAATACTAATAATGTGGCTATTAACTATACATATATATGCTGATGCCATAGCAATTATCCTTCAATTTTAACTACATGTAACCAAAAAATGAACTGTTCTACAAAAATAGTCCAATATTAGAGAACAATACAGAACAAAAGTATTATAAAGACTTAAAATTCACAGGGAAAACATTTTAAATCAGTTAAGCCTTCAGCTCAAAGTGCCTTAACATTCAGGCACATACGGTAGGTATATAGTTATCTGGTGTTTTTATAGACTCACAAACAAGAATCATTCTGTCTTACCGGTTAAAACAGCTCATGTAATTTGGCTTATTGCAAGCTTTCAAACATTCCCACAAAAAAGAAAGCCAATCCTCTCACCCTTCCAACACAACATCACCACCTCTGACTTATCAGATGGCTGATGTCGGCAGGATATGCTGACATTGCAAAGATGTGGCACTGCAAGTTTACAGCAAGACCTTGTTACTAACAGAATTGGTGATTTTGAATCAATACATCATTGTTAAGGGAATCCATTTTCAAAATGCAATGCTGTATACTACCATTGCTCTTCTGCAATTAGAAGTTCAGAACTTTGATGGAAGTTCTGCTCCATTAATTCCCTCTTTATGCATTCATAAGGCCATTAAATAGACTGGACTAATTAAACACTTAGGCATCTCACAGCTAAATGAAACTTCTGTAAATCAGTGGCACACAATCTCTAATGTCAAGTTAAACAAAGCTAAAGCAAATTTCAGGTTCTGTCTTTGGATTTCATGTTCATGGGAATATGAATATGCATTCTGTGACTACAACATCTTGCAAAGTTACATATAAAAAAATATACATATGGTAACCACAGTCTAAATCTCTATAGTTCACATATTTCTTAGTAAGTTCCTGAAAAAAGAAAATGCAACTGGAGCTTGCTGTCTGTTATGAACTTGTACAGATACTGTATGTAGAGAAAATTTATCAAAGCTGTCAAATTCTTGCTGGAAATTAGCTTCTTGATGTAAGTTATAGTTTATTTACTATTAACCTGGTAAATACAGATAGTAAATATTTATAAATATAAAATGCAAGCCATCAACAGCTCACTTTTGCTGAGACACTTTCTCAGCATGTACAAACTTGTCACTGACAAAAGTGTTCCTTGTCCTATAAGTCTCAACAAGTATTCCTGACTGTTAACTATTCAACCCTATCTTAACATAGTGTATTCCCTCTCTATGGGTCTACTCCTGCTCCCACATAAGTCAATGGAAAATTCTTATTTCTCTCAGTGGAAGAGGACTAGACAATTATGTGCTTTGAAAGTGTTACAGGATTATTCAGATCCTTTCTCACTATGCAGAATAATAACACATGCATGTCAATTCCCATTTCTCCTGAAAAGTATTTTTATTTTGATGTTAATCTTATTTTTACCGTTATCTTATTTTTATCCTAATTTCTGAAATTATTATACAGGAATACTAAGGATTTGGGTCTTAGGTTCAGCAATCACTGCTTGACAGCTGAAATGTCATAACATCCTCACCAAGTTTTTAGCTTAGATAAAAGCATATTGCCCACAAATGTTCCCACATAGTAAAAACTACATAAAAAGCTATTTTCCATACACTATTAAAGTGGTTTTGTAGTGTTGCCTATACAACCATAGTAAGCTTTTTGCCTTTCATGTTATGTATCGTAACATCGCAGGATAAAAGGCTGTATTTAAAATGAATGTCACAACAGTATGTTCAGCCATATAGCTGCACTTTACAGCACTGGTCTCTTGGTATGCTGCCATACTAAACAGTAGGGAAAAAATAACAGATAGTGAATGACAGTTTTAAACTGACACATACTTCTGACTGCTGTGTTAAGGCAGACAGAAAGATGTAGATTTCCAAGGCTAAATCCACAATGGGTTTTTCTAAATGTTACTGCCTAAGAATCCAAGAAGTTAAAGGAAACAGAGGCCACTGTACAGCTAGGGTAAAGGAAAGCCCCACATGAAATACAAGCAAAAAGGAAATAAGGAAGCGAACAGATGGAGCACACAACAGGAGAACAGCTAGTGAAGTACAGCAAGCAGAAGTTCCATATTATTGAAAAAACCAAATACTTCAGGGAGAGGCTGGTGAGTAAAGTTCAGTCAGGGGCTTTTTTCTTCTACCTTGTACCCAGGAACTGATTTGGGTAATACAGAACGTTTGGAACCATCTTTTCTTGGAGTAGCACTTTTGTCTCTTGTTTTTTGTCTTCCCTGAAAAGAATCCTCCTGGTTGTCTGTGGCGCAATCACCTTCAGATACATTGCCAGACGAATTGTCCTATAATAAAAATACCATAGCTATATTTTTTTATTTTTTGGATAGACAGACAAGTCTTTTGTACGCCCCTTAGAGCCAACTAAGGTAAGAGAAGGCTACATCATTCCTTCTGCAAAAGCATGGGGTTTATCACAATCTAGAACACCTTTGCTCACAACATTCACTATCTATTTTTTCTCATGCTAAGAGATTGGCATCAGCAACAGCAGTCCTGTTTTCCAGTTGGTCTTGGCACCAGAGTGGGGAGCACAACAGTGTAATTCCTTGAACCATTTTCCATTAAGTCAGCAAGAAATCCATTATATGCAAGATGCTGTTTACAAAGTAAAGGGCAAGCAAAAAGTTAAAAGTGCCCTTGTCATGCATTTAAAGTGCACTACCAAACAGCACTGCTTTGAATTTAATATGTGAAGGGTTTTTTTCTGCCACCCTCATCTACTATTTTCACCAGGAGCAATCTAAATATTTAATTTGGACTGCAGCAGAAGAATGCCATCAACAGCAAAACACATTTCCATATTTAATACAAAACCAAACAACAGGATTTATGTTGCAGTTAAAGGGGTTTTTTGAGGAATGAGGAGGCAAGAAAGAGGGGAAGAGTTTCAAAGAGGGTGAGAGATCAACGTAAGCATAATAAAGAGCAGCAGCACAAGACTTTTCTCAGGAAAGTGTTAATAAAGGCTTCCAAAAAGCTCCAGAAGGAAGCAGTATGATTATTCACATTTATTACAATAAAACCCAAGAGGCCAAATAACAATGGTGCCCTACAGTAAAACATGCTCTGTACAAACATAATAGTAATCAGCCTAAAACCAAAACAGACCAAACAGACACAGGGCAAATGGAGGAGTATAACACCAAAGCAAATCAAACTATGTGGCAGTAAGAAATGCTATGTTTCACCACTACTTTAGGGGAAGGGTTATTTAGCACAAATCCATGAAAACACTATTGAAAACTGCTACCAACTTCAGACAACAGGGAGGGTGAAAAAGGAAAAAGTATAAAGCCTAGTGTAGGACTCGCCAGGGAGATCTGACAGATGGTAGGTAGCCCAAAACTTAGAAACAGAGGCCTGACAACAGCCACCTCTGTATTCAACACATTTTTCCTGAACTATATGCTCATCCTCAGTGACTAGCAAAGAACCCCTGCTTCCACAGCCAAACCCATTTCACAGGAATCTGATTATCAGTTTTGCACATTTTCCTACACTTTTCAAACTAAAGGATATTTTTCCTTCTGCATTCTGTCACCAAAAAAGACTTCTGAACTTCTATGAAAAATCAAAGGATAGTCTGCTTAGCACCAGTTACTTTTCTTCATCATTAACATGAATGACCATCAGTGGAAAAGGAAACTGGGAAAAAACGGGTGAAGACCAACTGTAAAACAGCTGGAGTGTAATTAAGCCAAAATTTTGAGTTGACATTTAACATGCTAAGTTTCTATAATTTCTAAAAATGCAAGCAGAAGCAGTGTATTAACAGCCCTCTCTCCTTTGTTAATCTACAAGCTGACCTTTTCCTTTCTTCTTCAGTTATGAGTATCTTATAAAATTCAAACAAAATATTTACATGGCAAAATTTAGAATTATAGATACCCACCATCAAACATTTATCAATCAAGCTAGAAACTATTAAATGCACCTGTGACATTCCATTGCTGTTAAAATTAGTGTTAAACCTCTGAAAAATGGTTGTAACTGACATACAAACTACATCAACATACCAATGGTTCAGCTGTACTCAACTCATTTGAAGCTCAGCTGCTCTCAATCATTTAAAACACTATCAAGGTAGGTATATGGAAGTTTCCCTTAACTTTCAGCTAAAAATTTTGCATTTGCGTAAGTAGAAAGAACATAAATATCTGTTTAAAGATGTACTGTCAAGCAAAAAACCCAACACTTTTTACCCCTTTTAAATTGGAATAAGGTAATTGTTTCTGTACTGAGTACTTCCTGCTTCTACGTCACAAAAGTTATGAGGTTATCAAGACCTCTGCTTTAGGGACAGATTCTGTGGGACTCTAAACAGCAGAATATACTGTGATCTGAACTACAGCGTTCATTCTCTTCAGAAATGCTAGCAACAACTTCCCCTTGGGGAAAAGGGCACAACAAAGAGCTGCACTGGGAAATTTCTTCAAGATTTCTTAAAAAAAAAAACCCAAAAAAACAAAAAAACAAGAAAAAAAAAAAAGAAAGGGCCTGAAATTTCAAATATTTGTTCCACTTACTTTAAAAATGGATCAAAATGGAAAGCTGGAGAGCAGTGTGATAACTAAAGTACTAAAAAAGATTGTCCTTTCATTTTGCAAATGTTGAAAGATTCTACTAAGAAACTAGTGAAACTAACAAAAGAGAAGGGAAAGTATTATTTTGTTCAAAAATACTTTCAACTTGTCTCACCGAATTGCCTTTGGTTTTCCGTTTTTCATCACCTCGCCCTTCCTCTGCGTCATCTGAATCTCCATCACTGTCCAATGCAGGCAGCTCTGGATCCAAAGGAGGTTCGTAAAGAGCTGTGTTTAATGGCAAGTAACGAAGTTCATCTGGAGAGTATCTAAAGTTAAATAAATAAAATTAATTCATTCACGTGTACTTGATGCATAAATATTAAATCATGCAGTATACAAGGACGTCAATAAGAAAGACTAAGAAACACTCATTTGTTTTCAGGAAAGCACACAAAGACCTATAGATCTGAAAACACAGGAAACATACTAACTTCTCCTCCCAAATGTGATACCACCTAGTACTTGTCTTCTTTTTAAAGCAGATATTCACAGAACACAGGAGAGTGTATTTGCAAGGTTCCATAACTGCGTGAGAGACCACAGAACCACTACAAATTTTTAACCAACCCATGCTACTATGCCCAACAGACCATACACTTTGTTTATAAGTGTACAGTGCCCACATAGCATGTGTACAGTTCTAACCCAGGGCACACAAATACATCCAAAGCAAAGTAAGGAAAGAATACAGCTGTACATCCAAATTCCTTGATTACTGAAGGAGAATGGAAAAATGCATATAAAAATATAATTTCTGAAGAATGCAAAGATCTCATCACATTGCTTATAGCAAGATACAGCTTAACATCCATAATTCATCCTTTTTCTTTTTAACTTAAAGACTAAGAAAAAAGTGAAAGTCCTCTTACTGCTGATGACAAGCATTTTAAGAAATAGCATACTATTTTGATGCATATTTTGAAAGGTTGTGTCTTTCACTGAGATGGATAAGCAGTTTCACTTGCAGCTTAGAAGTGCAAAACAAACATAATATGGGGTAATTTTAATTCAATTAGTTTAATAAAATTCAAGTCCTTCAAGAATGTCCTGTAGCATGCAACTTTGGGGTGGGTTGTACGAACACACACTGGAACAAGCAAGGCACTTACAGATGAAGAGCTTCTCTAAAGAAGATAAGCATGTCTAGAAAGAATACCATCTCTGTTGTACAATGGTAAGACTTTGACAAAATCTTCAAATTAATACGTATCTGTTCAATGGTAGCCTGCCACTAGTAATATCTTAAATTTATGTAAACATTCAAGTACACATTTTTCATGAAATGTAAAGACTCAGCTTGCAGTGTCTTTCTCTTTCACTAATCCAACATCAAATTTAACCCACAAGACCAATCAACTTTTTTTTTTTTAATTAAGGAGGTTCTAAAAATTTACAAAAGGACAGCAAGACTGTCACACAAAAAACATGTGATCACAAGCCAGCATTACAACACTTTGATACAGAAATATTAATCTTGATACACATGCAGAGGCAGATGATAATATATGAGGGTGGTGGAAGTGAAATCAACGTCTCCTTTTACCATGGTAAATATCTGAGCAGGACAAATCTTAGGCACTACAATACATCAGGGTAGACAGTACTCTTGCAATCTTTACTGATTGTTGACAGAAGACATCACACTATGCATCTTTCAAGATTAGCAAGTGTCTCAAACAAAAAATTAAATCAAAACCTTACAGTAAAGACACTAAAATGTTTTCCACCTGCTACATGTAGAGAAAAGGGATCAGTGCAAGAGAATTGGCAGTTTGCATGCTTTTAAAATACCTTTTGTAGTACTCCTGGAACTGGCCGGGTATGAGAGCCACTGGATAAGGACTAACCTTTGTTCTCTCTGTAGGTAAGATTTTGTATTTTCCTTGAGGCACCTGGATAATCTGCATTGTTTAATATAAAACAATGACATTTTTGTTTCACATACAAACTGTTGAGTCTTTCTCACCAACTATTACCCCAAATATTTCTTAACTAGTCAGTTTTATTGAAACAGGAAAACTACCTGAGTTCTTCCATGAGAAATTCAATTCATTAAAACAGAAGTGGTCCCACTCACACAAAAGTGTTATTTATTAAATTCAATCCCTAAGTATCTAGTGAACTGAATGAACATTAGGTAAGACTCCTTCAAACAGTGTATTAGAAAAAATAATTTTAAAATTAAAATTTAGCAATTGAAACAGTAAACATTGACTTTTGTGCACGACACCCTTAGCATGAATTATCACTGTTGGCCCATACCGGTTGAGAGTAGAAAGAACACATCCATCTAATTCTGAAACCAGACTGTAGTATAAATAATTCCATTAATATAAATACATGGAAAAGAGAAGCTTACATAGAAGCCTTCCTTCCCTCAGAAGGAAATAAAACTAATTATCCACTATCTTGCCTCTAACATGGGTCAATACCAGAAAGATGTAAACTTTCCACAATAGACTGCCATGTAATAATTGCAGAGAAAATTTTTGCTGTCTTTATAGAAGTAGAACAGTACTGCTTCAAAATGCCAGATAATTTTTTTCTAATCAGTCACAGAGGCACGTAATATATGCAATACAAACATAATGCAACATCTAATGAAAAAAAAAAAGGGCACAACACTGACAGCAGCACTCTTTTAAAGAATAAATAGTTTTCTTTTTTACTGCAGGTAATGTTCTGGCAAAATTTTGGAGGTATTCCAAAGAATTAGACATTTAGATGCATACATATAATAGCAACAGAAGCTTCTTAGTAACCTAACCAACCTTCTTAGTTTTATTCTTCTACCATCAGATTAAGGACATGATAACAAAATAACACTGAAATTTTTAGACCTTCCTGAGACAAGTATTTTCAAGTTAAAAAAGTATTCAGATTAAATATATTTGAGATTATTTTTAGCAGTATTATCCATTTAACAGTAAAACTGTATAAGTCCCTACATGTCTGAACAATAATCAAAAAACCTTGATAAAAGTTAAAATGGTATCAAAACCATCTTTACTAAAACAAGTAAGGAGCTACCTGTTAACATTGGTAAGAAATTTAAATCTGCCTACATGCGTCTGTAAATCAAAATAGGCTCTTCTTTCTTCCATCCGCTCTCGGTTTAAATTGCTGTTGAATTCTGCAGCTTTCTTGGCAGCTTTTTTAATGTATTCTGGAACTTTACTGGCTTCTACTTTCTGTGTGTTCTGCTGCTGCATTTGCTGGAATAAAAACAATTTTATCAGTCTGCATACATTTCACTATCAGTTTGAGAACAGCCTTTTCTCACAGCGTTACAAATGTAGTTCACTTATATACTAATTACTTACAGAGTATTCTTTATAATGATCTGTTATTCGCTGACGTTCTTTTTCTTGCAGTATAACAGAATACTCAGCATGTTTGGCAGGGTATTCTTTAATCATAAGATCAATTACTTCATCACTACGCAAAGCTGTTAGACCTAAAATAGATGAAAGCAATAATGATGCTATCTGGCAAAAGCAACTGTAGGTTATATTGCACAAATACTTACCAACTCAAGTTTTTGAGTGGCTAAAGACAACAACCTGCTGCGTAAAATGCTTCTCAAGTGGGAGTGAACTTGTGCTGTTTCGCTTTCAAGGCTGATTACGACTTTGCCTATACCCAAAGAGCCAAGGCTCATGTCATTTCTTCCTTACAGCTACAGGCTCCTTCAAATTGACTCAACCACCCACTTAGAACTCCACAGTGAGGCAGAACCTTTGTTCTAGAAGCAACCTTGTGAACTGCTAGTTTCAGTTTCCAACACTGATCAAACCTTAGTTACATTAACCTGCAGAACCTTTACTGAAATTATGAGGTTTACATAACATCTCATACAGATCAAGAAAGAATCACCGTGAGGGCAGTTCAGAGCAGCAGGCTGCTCACAGACTACTGACTACCAATTAAAGCATCTGAAGTTCATAAGTCAGAATGCCTCAGTTTGCAGCCACAATGCAGAACTCTTCCTTCAGAGGTTCCAACACAACTAATCTCCAAACACAGGCAATGGAATGACTTATGTTACTCCCACTGGTTATAAATATAACCTTAAAAATATGGATAGTTGACTCAGCACACATCTCTGTTGGATATATGAGACAGAGTATAACATTTTACTTCTATTAAAAAAATTAGATATGGTCTCTCCTGTGTAGTCAAGTTATAAAAAATAAATACAGAGGTGGCAGGTGAGAAATAAAGGTGGCATATCAAAGATTGTTAGTACTTAAAATGACATTACATTTACACAAACATTACATTTCCACATTTACCCATGATATGCAGAAAAAAATGTGGCAGGCATCATTTAAACTCTAACATGTTCAAGCCACATATATTAGAAGAGTAAGAAAAATATTCTTCAAGCTCTTTCAAGGTAAGCCTCATCAATTACATCATTCCATTTCAAGTACATTAAAGTGCCTTAACATACACTCCTCTCCTTTCTAACACAGAAGTGGAATCATTTAAAAAACACTAATGTTTGCTGAGCTCCAACCAATGCAGCAAAACAATACTTTTTATTTGAAAAATTACGGTCATCTCTTTCCTGGAGGAAAAAGGTTCTAGAATTTTAATTTAAAAGCTAGCAAAATCCCTTCTAAGTAATTAGAATAGATCCAAAATATATATTTTGGATAATAAATCTGGAATACTGATACTTCATGGCCAACTTACCAAATTAATAATAAACCAGTTTTAATTTCAGAATTTATGATTTCATTTGAGAGTGATGCAATTCTTCTCTACCAAACTGAACCCACTTTTTCTTTGTGTCAGTTTTGATACTGTAACAAGGACTCTAATATTTGTTTTCTTACCTAATGTGCACTGAGTCTCTGTGATAACATTTAGTTCTCTGAGGTAGAGTTTCTCCTTGTGAGACAGATCTCGCCTTTCTAAATCTCCAAAGAAAACAAGAAAGAGAAATAAAACTGTGTGCAGTTACTCAAACTGCTCCATAAACACTGTCAAAGTATTTTGAGAATTTTGTTTCCAGGAAGCTAGTGTGTATTATACTACTAATCCAACACACATTGTAATTTTATAAAATAATTTTAAATTTTATACACAATGTAGGGACATTGTCAATTTTCTTGAGTACCTTGCCTGCAGTTATGATTTACAGAAAACTAAAGAAAACTGATATATGAATTCAGATGCAGTAATTATTAACAAGCATTAAAAGTACTGGTTTTTTAATTTTACTATGCCTTTTAAAAATAAATTCCATGATAGAAGATCCAGATATAACAATTCTGAATAACGAAGGCTCAAATACTAGAATCTCCACGATAAGTTTTAAAATTCTTCCACATTGTAGGAATGTTCCACAAATCAGGAAACAGAATATATAGTTATATAGTAAGAAATGACCAATAAAATACTTAAAAATAAAACTGAGGTAATTTTCAAAAGGTACTTGATGATCTAATCCCCAAATCAGACTTGTTTACAAATTTCTAGTGGCAATGCCAAAAAGTCTTATATTACTTCAAAAACCATAGGATACATTTTCAATACACCAGTAGCAAAAATAAAAAGTACAACATATATAATCCAGGTATGCTTTTGCACACTATAATCAAAGAGACACAGACTACATCTGTTTAAAGACACAGTTTTGTAGAAGAATAACTTTAAAAATAAATACCTGGATATTTTCTTTTAAAGGAAGTTACACCCAAATATTCACTGACTTGCTCCTGAAGCATATAGTATTCTCCTGTTTCATCTGGTGGCCATTTGTATTCTATCAAATTTTCAGCAGGAAAATAACTATATCTGAGTATAAGAACAATGTTAGAACAAATCACAAGAATCCTTAAGAACAATACTTACATTTCCAGAAATTCAGTAATTCCTATTTATATGTCAATGAACAGTAACTATGAAGTTGGACAAGCACTTCAGAACATTACATCCTGTAAACTCATTTCAAAGTCACTTTGTTACTCCCAGTTACTTTGTTACACCCAACTTCACATATCTGCATTCATCCAAGTAACAATTTAAATATCCAAATAACCATTCATCAGCACGCTAAGAGACAGAACATGAAGAAAGTGATACCCATTCTAGTGGAGAAGACGCTGGGAAAAGCAACTGCTACTGTGTCAAAATTCATTCAAGAAGCATGCAATGTTTTAAAAACATGTCAGCTGTGTTTCTGATTATGTATCAGATGCAGCACTTTTTGTAGCATTTTAAAATAAAATGTCTTAAAATATGCTGGGAGCAAAAAACAGCTAGCTATTCATAGAACATTGCCTCAATTCAGAAAGATGTATGAAGAATACGAAAGCAAAGAAAAAAGAGCTTTATTTAAGCACATTGAACAATACAGTAAAACTTGGAATAAAAAAAGTGGGAATTGTAAAAAATGGCATTACCCAAGGTCTTGACTAGAAGTTTCACAGCTCCGAGAACTGTCCCCTGAGCCCATACGCCGTCTTTTGGATGGCTGGCTGCCATCATTGGAATTTTCTTCCGTGTCATCCTGAAATGCAAATGAAGGTAAATATTAAAAAAAAAAAATCAAGAGTATTCAGCAGACGATGTAAAACATCAAAAACTATTGCAAGGCAATCCACAATTTAAACATACCTGAACTCCTAAGCTGTTCTATGCACTCTTAACAAACAGCTCGTAAGATAGATTACACAGCAAATTATTCTTTGCTCTAAACCAGCTGCATAAGACATGCTGGCACAGAAGTACAATTGGGTGGTTTCTCACCTGCTGCAGTGGACAAAATAGACAGAGCTGTAGCTCTGACCACCAAGTTCATAATTCCTATCTCTGGAACTTTATCAGACTAGCTCTCAAAAACTGCAAGTGCAGAGCAAAAACACCAAGCCCTTGCTGAGAGCTGATACTTTAAAATCAGGGAAAATATTACTGAAAGCAACACAGGAGTTCATAGGCATATAGTTAAAATTAAATGAATGGTATACAGTTTACAAAAAGTATCATTACAACAAGGAGCAAGGATGTGTGTTTGTGAGGAAAAAAAAAATGAAAGAAAAAACCCGACTTCATATTGCAACAGATACAGAACAAAGCTATTACAAAGGAACACTCAGAAGTTAAGTTACAGGTGTCAGTATTCAGTTTCCATGAGATCTATATAAAGAAAGGGGATGAAGGGTGAAGACAAAAAAAAAGACCAAAATAAAACAGAGTTCTGTAAAATCTAGAAGACCAGTGACTCAGCTGATCTTGCATTTGTCACTGCTCTGTTGTCCAACAATGCTATGCAACTCCTACCTGCATCATCAACAACTCTCAAAGCATTTAGTGACCAACCCTGTCTGATCAAAATTAAGATACAGAAAGCAGAAAACTCGGAGTAAATTGCCTATTGTAACAAGTACCACAGTCAAGAACAAGACAGTTCTTTAAGTAGTTGAATTTCTTAAGTGGAGCAGTGTGAAAGAATCACATTTTATAACTTCCATGAAAAGTTTAAGCAAGAAATAATAATAATACTACTAATAATAATAATGCCAAGAATTATTATTAGGTTTATGTTTGCTCATGTCTTTCATTCTAGTAGGCATTATATATCATAGGACTTGAAATATCAATTTAGAAATATTCCAGCAAATGAGAATACATTTCTTTGGTTATGTAACAATTCACAGTGCTATAATCAAGACAGGTCATTGGGAAAAAGAATTTGTCTCCTGTATTTTTGATTTATTTCTTGTTTTTCACAATTCTTCATAAATTTTCTTTCTTGTTAAGAAGCAAGAAGAATATCTTACACAATAATAAAAAGTGAAAAGCAAAATATAATGAAACTGTTTTCTTAATGCAGTCATTCTTAAAGAATCAGGTATGCAGCATCTCCACTCGTTTTACTAGTAACACTATTTCCTAGCACTGCTGTATAAACTCAGGTAGGCAAACTAAGCAGCAATCCCCAATCAAAACAATACTGTACTAGAGTATTTTCTGACCCAGCTATGTCTCATCAGCAGTTCATCCCTACTTCCCACACAGAATATTAATGCACTCCAAACCTTCTGAACTGCTAGACAGGACCAAAGCAATGCTCTGCTATAGCAAAACCACCAAGAGATTTCAAAACATCTTTAAAAGATAGAAAGATAGATCTCAATCTGACACTTTGGTGGAAGTGCCTCATATCAATTTCTACTTTCACTTTGTAATTTTTCTTTTATTAAATCCTGTAGTGTTAAAACAATGAGTACCCATACCACAGGAGAGATGAATGTCCTTCATTTACAGTTTTGCTTACTTATTTAAAACTTCAGCAAATTCAATCACAAAAGCTCACGAATAAGAGTTTGTTGCAGAGGTCTTAGCAGAAGTTAAAATATTGGTGGTGCAATCTAAGACGCTGCTGTTCAACTACTCCTACTGTTCCGAAAAAAAAAAAAAAGAAAAAGAAAAAGAAAAAGAAAAAGAAAAAGAAAAAGAAAAAGAAAAAGGGGACAGTTCTGTGGCTTTCTTTACATGACAAGTCAAACACTGCAAAAAATCCGCCCCTTCCTCCCCTGAAATTTCCTTAGGAAAGGCGGTGACGTTCCGAACTCCTGGTAGGTCTATTAATTATAAGACCGACGTAACGTTCCTTTATTACGCGATCGGGAAGACTGAACTACCTGAGATGTGTTTCAAAGAGCGACGTGTTTTGATCTGTCCCGCGAGTCCCCGGTGCCACAAGTGCCCGCGGTTCCCGAGTCGCGCCGTGCAGCCCGGCGGGGCCAACGCCGAACTGCTCGCGGCCGAACCCAAACTTTCCCGGCTGCGGCGCTACCGCCCCGCCCCCGGAAAGGAGCCGAAGGACTTTTCGAAAGCAAGACGGCCCCGGGCACCCGGCCCCGGCCCCGCGCCCTCGGCCGAACTTCGTGGGCGGGAGGCCGCCCGGCTCCCACGGCGGGCGTGAACCGAGCCCGGGGCGGGCGGGGAGGGGGGGGGGGTTGTTCAGCGCCCAGGCGGGGGAGCCGCGCGAGGCCTCCCGCCGAGGCGGCTGTAGCGCCGCAGCCCCGCGGCCACCGGCGCCCGCTCTCACCTTGAGGGACTGCGCGCCGGGCGTGGCGGGGTCGCTGTCGCAGAGGCGCGGGGACAGCACGGCCGCCATGGCCGCCGCCGGCTGGGCCAGGAACAGCGCC
>JAWWLV010000121.1:40987056-41011688 GCA_035041135.1 Platyrinchus mystaceus
CCGGACCGGACCGGCGCCGCCAGCGCCGCCGCGCGGGACCGCCGCCGGGCACCCGCCGCCGCCGCCGCCGCCGCTGCCACGCCCTCCTCCTCCTCCTCCTGCCGCCGCCGCTCGGGCGGCCGCGCGGCCCGGCCGCGAGCGCGGAGCCGATCCGCCGCGGTAGCGCTTGGGCAGCAGCGCGGGGCGGAGGGGCAGCATCGCCCCTGGGGGGTGGTCAGCGCCGAGCGCGGAAGTTGGCACCCAGGAGGGCCGGGCTGCTCCGCTCCGCCGCCGGGCTCCCGTCTCCGGGAACGTCAGCCAGGGACGAGCTACGTTTGTGAACCATCAGCCCCCGCAGGAGGGGGGTACGGGGGGCGGGGGGCGCACTCGGAGGAGCCGCCACGAGCGCGCTCGCCCCTGCGAGGAGGGAGGGCGCGTGCGGCCGTTCCCCGCCGCTGCGCGGTCGTGCCAAGCCGGCTGCCTGCGGGGCAGCAGCGCGCCCCGCTCCCGGTGCCGGTGTCGCCGGAGCTGAAGCACAGCCCCCCCCGCCTCCTCGCCACCGAGAAAGACCCTCGTTCCGCCAGCGCGAGGACCGGGGCGGCGCGCGCGCCCGCCCGCCCGCGCGCAGCCCGGCCCCGTGGGCGCGCACGGCCCCCACGCCGGCGAACAAAGCGCAGGGCCGCGCCCCGGCTCGGCGCCGCCCCCTCACACCGGCTCCCCCGCACCGCGGGTGGGCGCCCACCCGCCCCTCGGGCCGCTCACCGCCCCTCGCGGCGCGGTCGTGCGCGGCTACAAACGCGCTCGGACCCGAGCTGGGCCAAGGGGGCGGTGGGAAGCACCGCCGCCCCGTCCGCGTTTGTTCTCAGCTGCCAGCGATACAACGGACATGGTACAGGCACCAACCTCGATTTCCACACCCGGTAGGTCCAAAAGCTGATGTCTGCACACTTCACAGATTTGCCTGCGCCTTATTTATCAAAATACAATCACTGCTGCCCTTCCCAGTTATTATGGAACAGTTACCCTCGTTACTGACCCCATCGTCAGTGCCACCGCAAGCCCCTAGACCGAAGTGACCAACATGTTCAATGCAGTATGTGTCCACCAACCTGAACTCGGGACCCAAGCTCAAGGCCTGGGAAACCTATTGACTGAACTTTCACTTAATTCAAGGCAAGACTGAAAAATTGCGCAAGTTTCTAGGACTGCAAAACACACCTTCCCTCCCAGGCAGGTTTCTAGGCAGACTGGCATTTGATCACAGATAAAACTAGGTAAAAAATGAATACTGCCTTTTCTTACAAAAAGCATGCTTTTAAGAAAACTGATACCTGCAATTTCATGTAAACATTGGTTAACAGTCCTAGGCACACAACAGACAAGCAACCTTCAAAGTTTTCCAATGTTTGGCCTTAACACCAGCTGCTTTCACTTCCACAGCAGAGCATTAAACAGATGAAACCCATATGTACTCAACCATAAACATTTCCAACGCGGTTTTTTGGGGATTGTTTTTTTTTCTTAACAGAGAAAAAAAGAGGAAAATTATCTCAACTGTATGTCAGTTTCAATGTGCCAACAGCAACAGGACAAAAATGAATACTAAAATAATGATGCTCTGAAAATTTTCAAATGTACCACGTACTGTGATGCACGAATCCATCTGTGGCTTTCAAAGTATTAGTCGTAATAACAAGCCATTACCAAAGCCAGTGCAATAAACGTATCAGTTTCACATTTAGCTGAAACCCAAGTGTCTCTCTGAACATCCCAGAGGCATCTGCTGGCAACCTAAAGGGAAAAAAGAGAAAAAGCTATTTGTGAATATATATACAGCACAGGTTTGCTATTTATTTTTTAAAGAACACACAGCATTATCGAAATGCTAATCTAATTGTATTAAGAGAGTTACAACTAGTAACAGCAATGCGAAAGTTGAGTAAAAATTAACAATTCCTATTTGATGTTAAATATACGTTCTTGCTTCACAGTAAAGCTCCCACTCAGATTCAAAAATCTCTGCACTAACCCCCAATTCTGTCTCATGCTCACTTGTTGCACTTTAGCTACTGTTAAGAACATTCCTTAAAAAGCAATAGAACGTGTCTATGTGAATAGACATTAGTTTTGGGAACATATAGAACTACCAAGTCATGTCCCTCACTCCTCCACCTCCAGCTTAGTCCAGTCTTGTGACCATTTACTGGGCTCTCAGCTTTTTTGACAAAATTGTTTTCAAAGCTAAATTTTGTGAACTGATGGCTGGAATAAACATATTTCTTGGGAGAAAAAACTTGTCTTGGACCACTTCACTAATCTGTTTGTACCTTATTGTTTTCAATTTGCAAAAGTATTATGAATAATGTTTGCTTACAATCATTGCCTGATCTGTCTTTTCCACAATTAGCACTGATACCACATATTTATAACGGTCAAAGCCAAATTTCTTGACAGCCTTTAATATTTCTTCTGAGATTGAAGCACACAAGGAGGGACTAGAAACTCCATCGTATTTGGCTTGTTGAAGTTTACTCTATCAAAAACAATTTTGAAAGATCTTAGTTTTCATCCTGGTAGTCTTTTGCAAAAAAACCTTTTACAGTCATTTTTCATTACAAGAACACAAGAAGAACTAATAAGTAGAATAGTCAATATACATGATACTCTCAAACAGCAAAGGATGTGCTACTTTTACACTAAAATGTTTTATCTGTTTTTTTGAAAGGGACACACATTTGATGTGTGTCCAGCGAATTGTCCAGCCAATCTCCATTTAACAATGAGGAGTGTATTCTTCTCTATCATTTGGGCTCAGCTCACAGGAAAAGAGTGCTACAAATACCAGTTCCAAATATCCAAGGCATGTCTTCCAAACAGCAAAATTAAAAAGAGCTGGTTATAACTATTCAAAGTATCACTAAGAGTTACGTATTACCTCCACAGATTGTTTTCTTTCATTTTTGTTTAATTTTTGTATGTAGCAGTCTTACCATTAAGAACACCAAGTATAGTTTATGCAGGTCATGTGATATTAGCAGAACTAATAGAATTCCACAAACTTGAGGTCATGATCTTTGGCTAACTGGAGATTTTGCAGATTAGGGTACTTTGAACTGGGCTGTAGCTTAATTTGATTTCAAAAAAGGCAAGAGTTTACAAAGATTCAGCTCCATGTAAACAGCACCTAACAAGCTCAGCAGCAGCCTTGCAGAGGCCCTTCTGCACTTTGCCAAAACGGAGCACCTTCACAAATGTATTTCTGTGCCAAAACTCAAAGACTGCAGAGATTTATGCATATGTTTAAGTTCATGCAATTTACCCTGTTCCATAAGTACCTTTGCAAAACGAGCTACTTTTGCAATAAAGTCATGCAAAAAATTTAAAAAAAAAAATTAAATTAAATTTAATTTAAAAAATACTGTACCGTTAGTATTTGTTGAGCTTTGTCTCTTACTAAACAGTCCCGAAATTTATTACGTGACTCCAGTCTGTACGTGTTAGCGCACTTTGTCTTTGCTCGTTCTTCCACTGGAGCCACGCTTAAATCTTCAGACTGGGATCGTGTCTTTTTTCCTTTCATCTGTACAAATTAATAAGAAAGTCCACATCACATGTCAATATTTTCAAATTTAACAGTCTTAAAATAATACTTTATGGTGTACAGTTAAGAGGGAAAAAAACCAACAATTAGTCTAGGAATATATTAACAAAAAAACCACAGAAAGCTAGAAACGGGTTATCATCTTCTGGCTGTTTTAACACTACTACTGCTTTGACCAAAAAAAAGAAGTGGTTGACTTCCTCTCCCTTTTGACTTCTTTTCCAGCAAAATCCAACTGAAGTTTGCATTTAAACTCAGTCAATCAGACACACCATATTAGTACCCTGAATCCACTCCATTTTCCAAGTAAAAATACATAGCTATTAACAGATCCATCCAAGACTGTTAACAAGTTCAAGCTTTTAATTCAAACAGCCTACACAATGCCCAAAATATGTACTTGGTTCATTCACTACTTCATTTTATTTATCCTCATTCTTTGTGAAATTACTAAACCAATGGCTTATGTATTGATGACTTAATTTGCTCTTAAAAAAAAAAAAAAGCCAGGAAACAAAAAAAAAAGGAAAAAAATAAGCTTCAGTCTGCAAATTATTGTAATTTTGCTTGGAACTTAAATGCAGATCTCTGAAGATCCAGTTTTCTCCCCATACAGTTGTGTATTCTCTCTTCAACACATATAACAAAATTTGTCCCTCTCTGAATGCAAGCAGCAACTCTGATGTTGCAGACAGATGTCACCTGCTGTCCTCCAGGGCTGGCTTAAAACAGAATTGTAAAATGATAATAAGACAGAGACAGAAAAGCATGAAGAACCAAAGAGACCATAACAAATGCTACAGGCAGTGGTCTTCCATACCAGCTACCTCCTAATGAACCATTTTCACATTTTGCCAACTCTTCAGTCTCTTGCTCCACTTCTTGACTACAGCTAGAACTTAGATAAGACAAAAATCATCAGCTCCTTTCCAGAAGGGCAGAAAACAGCTCAAAGGTGAAATAACATCACAAAACAAGGCTTACACTAAGAATAAGGGGAAAAAAAAATCATACACTTGTGTATAATATGAAAGTGTAATTATTTGAAGAGATGTGCTATTCAGGGGCTCACAAATCTTTCAGTCAAAGAGGTTTAAGAATAAGGGAAGAAATGCAGTTTCTTCTCTGTGAAATCACTTACACATTAGCCTTGTCAACATTGTGGACACTACCTACATGTCTCCTCTAGTTCCTTAAAACCAGTGATTTTGGCAGCCTTAGTCCTAATTGCCTGCAGATGTTTATTGATACCATGCCAACACTGCAAACTCTGACTAGCACTTACTCTAAAAATGTAAGGAGCAAACACATTTGCACTTAGGCTGTGGACACTTACTATCTTCTAACTGCAAACTCAGGTCTCGAATGACTGACTACAGCCCTGACATGCTTGTCATAGGTCTCCTAACACAAGAAAAACCAGCAAAATCTTCCACCTGAGCTGCTCAAATGAACACTGTGATTCATGTGAGTAGAAAAGAACCTGTGAAAAATGTCACAATCCAAACAGCAATTCTTTGCTAACAGTTCAGCTTGAGTCATAACATTTTCGGCCACTTCCATTACGAATGGAAGAAAATTCATGTCTTAAGCACATGACTTCTAATAATGCTGCTACTTAAAAGTTTACCTGCCATTATTAGTGACAGAAGTTTTCATAATTGTTTGCAAAAAGCCATTTACTAATGAGGCAACCAAAAACCTTATTGATTTCTCTACACAAACAGCCAGTCAATAAACGTACTTTTGTATACCACAGTACACTGTGATTCCAAATTTTAGCACAACATGTATAATATTTGCACCCTCTGTGAAAAAAATCTCTCTAAAATTCAAGAACTGACTTTACTTTTGACTACTTGACCAACAAAAGCCTCTTCTTATTTTACTGGACTACTACTACACTGGCTTAACCTTGGACATGTGGAAGTAAGTATGCTGAGAGAAAAAGCTTTTGCTATTTGAAAGAAATGTTGTTTGCTAATAAACCTGTTTTAAAAAAATAGCTGTCAAAAGAAACAAGAAGTAGTTCTTCTTTATTTTTTCAGAAAGGGTGCTGCTCTAACTTAGAAGTTGTGCTCTCAAGTTGGAAAGACTGCATCACCAAAGGGAGGACCATCCTTTCCTTCTCTTTACCTTCGCAACAGCTCAGCCTCCCAGTGCCTGAGCCAGCACACCAGCTGCAAGGCAAGTGTGAACATGACACCTGGCCAAGCAGAAAGGGGACGAGCTATGCCAAGCCGGACGCCAATCAAGCGCGAACAGTGTTCCTGATACAAAATTTCACAAGATCACAGACAACTTTTAACCTCACACCGAGCCCCACGTTCTCCCACGCATTGTACCGCCCTTCCTAAGGACACCAAGCCCCATCCTTCCCTCCCAACTGAAGCGCTGCAGGCCCGCACCGGCGCCCCCGCCTCACTCGGGCATCACATCGTGCCCGCTGCCCTCGCACCGCTCCCTGCCCGGTGGGGCCGCCAGCCCCCGGCAGCTCAACCTCTGGCCCTGCCGGCCGCTCACTGTGTCTTTATCGGCCAAGCCCTGGCGCCGCTTTCCTCCCTCCGTGGGGGCGGCGGGCTTCGTCCCCTCGGAGCGCTTATCCATGGCTTCTCCCGCCGTGCCGGGAGCCGCGCGCGGAGCGGCCCCGGGCCCCTTCCCGCGCGGCCCGGGCGTGACGCAGCGCGGGCGGGGCCGGCGGTAACGGCGGTACCGGAGGTACCCGCAACATGGCGGGGGCGGCTCCGGCAGCGGGCGGGGGGCTCGGGGCCGGGGTGGCCGCCGCTCTCGGGGCTGCCGACGGGCCCCCCTGGGCCTGGGGGCAGTGCTGCGGCCCGAGGGCGGTGCGGGGGGGAGGAGAGGGGAGGGGGCAGCTCTGCCCAGCTTCTGCCAGTGGATACGTGGGGCTTAGTGATCTCTCCCTCAAAAGATCGCAGCCCTGATCCGTGCCCGGCCTGTTTTAGATGAATAATAATAATGAAGGGTGGCGGCAGGATTTGCTCTGGCCTCCTGTCCCTGACAGTGAAACGCAGGGAGGAGGGAAAGACAAATGAAGGTGAAGGTCTGAATGATATTTTATGGACGTTTTGGATTATTTAATTTTAATTCTTTTTTAATAGAAGTACTCCTGGTAGCAGCTAATACAGGTTCTTGATAGGAACTGGTACCCTTGCTCAGTGCCAATACCCATAGAAATACCTCATCTCTCCCTGAAGCCATGACTGCAGAAATTACATACTGTGAAGGTCTATTCTGCCACCTAATTAAAGAGGAAAAATGCTTTTAATTTAATGGAATATTTTTTTATTTGTTGTGATACTTCGTTTTCAAACAATTTCTTGTCTGTTTCAGTAATGAGAAAGCATGTTTTTGTTTTTTTTTATTAAGAAGTATTTTCTTCCTTCTTAGCATGGGCAGTTATATTCTTGCAAATTTTTTAATTGAAGTGTGTGCTTCTGAATCAGTCTGTCTTTCTGTTTAGATTAAAATGGAAATAACATTAATGCTTAGACTGTACTAACGTTGCTACAGAATTCACGTGTTCCTCCCCTACACCTCTCCAAGGATTTTGCTGGTCATAAGGACTGGAGCTCTTGATTGTGCTTGAAGTAGTATCAGTTTCTCTGCAAGCTCAGAGATTAGACAGAACATTTATATATAAACTGGGATCTTTTACTCCAATCTATCTTGTCATCAGTTCAATAGATAAAGCCACTCTGAAATACACTATCCTGGCACTATGAAAATAGAGCAGTTCTTCCCCTCAGTTTTCCCAGGTTGGTGCTGGTCAAGAGTTCCTTTCATCATATGCATAGATGAAACTTGTATTGCAAACCTTAACAGCTTGTTTACAGATGTCACATTACCGTCTCTCTGTGCTGATGGGTTTGTTTTAATAATTTTCTTTGTCTCTTGTGCTTTCTTGATACAAGGATTCTTTTTGTTTGTGTGTGTTTGTTTTAGATGGCGTTGTCAGACTCGATCACTACTTGTCTTTCTCAGCCTGTGCATTATGCAATTTGCAAACTTGGATTTGAGAAGAAAGACATATATGATATTAACAATATTTTATCTGGAAACGGTGAAGTATGTTGGCAAGCTGTTACAGAGCATGTGTATTACCTTGAATCAGGTTGGTGTTTACCTGCTGTAGTAGTGATGATACATTTAAGACAGGTGCAGAATTTCAGTACATATGATAGCAATTCAAGCTTAGTTACAACATGTTGTTACAGTACAGCATTAGTTTTGCTGCTGATCTAGAGTATTTACAGTTAATATCTACAAAAACCTTTAAATTTTTCATCCACATTTGGTATTTGGCTTTTGCTGGCTCCTAAGGTTCGTGTAATCTGTAGCTGGTACTTTACCTTCATCTTGGTTCCCAGTTTAATGTGCCTGTAATATAAGCGTTCAGTCCTGCTTCTTTCCAACCTTGTAGTTGCCTTCTTCTGTGTTCTTTATATTCCTTTTACAGTAAATTTAAAATGCCCAGGGGCCATCAGTATTCCTACTGTTGCTTCTGGTTTTATTTCCCCAACTCTAGCTTATACAGAAGTACCATTTGGTTTCTCTTCTGTATGTAGAACAGTTTATAGTTGTTTTTTTACCAAAAAAGAGCATTTATGCCCTGATGAACTCGCTGAATTTTAGTTTGCCAAATTGCATCACGTAAGCTCTGTTATTAATTTCCAGAGGTGGTAAAATGGTACATAGTTCTGCCTCAAGGACTATCTTTCAGTAAATTCCAAGAATTTATTTTCCTATAAAAAGTCCCATGAAAAAGAAGCAGTGATACCACTCTGTAAAGTACAATATCCATCTGCATCTTGACTGATCCTGCTGAGCCTGCACTAGCTTCCAACTTGATTATGTGGAGTTTCTGTAGAAATTCTAGTAGGCTCTTCCCATTTCAACAAAAGCAGAACAGTAATGATTCTATGTACTTCTGTATTTTCTTGTGTTTAGGCTTTGTTTGTTTTTCTGATTTTGTTTGGTTGGTTTTATTTTATTTGGAGAAGATAATCTTACCTGATTTTGCACTGCAGTTTTACTTCTCAATATCTGTGTTTTAGACAGTAAATTGCAGTGTATTAGTTGTGCTAGAAAAGTCTGGATAAAATTCTCTCTGCTAAATATGTACACAAGCTGTAGCAGGTTTTATTCCTTATGAGTTTTAAAATATTGGACCTTTGGCAAGATTGGTACACTAATCACCTTCTCTTTTTCAATTTAAGATCAAAGTGTGGATTATATCAAAAGCATACGATCGTTAGGACCTGTATGTGAATCTGTTAATGTGCACTTCAAATCTCTGACCAAGGAGCAATTCATAATTCAGTATGCATCATGGTTGCACTGGACAAACTGCACAGAGGTATTGAAATTTCTGTTAACAATTTGTATTTTGGCACACAAACCCTTTGTGGAAGTTTAATGTAAGAGCAAAGAAGAGATATCCATGAACCAAAATGTTTAGAATTTGTAACTAATTGTCTGTTATGTGGTTGCTTGTAGTTTCCCTAATTTTGTAGTTATATTTTATATTAGAGAACATGAGGTGCTTTGGGCCTGTTCTAACATAAGATCATAGGATTCTGTTTTTCTAATAATCTGTGCCTAGTATCAAGCTTTACCTTATAAAGTTATTGTGGATAATTTTTATTTATGTAGGGCACTAGTTATCAAGAGTTGCTCTAGGGAAATTTCTCTCCGGGCATCTATATTTTTATCTCCTTGGCACAGTTTTCTTTCTACATTTGTATAGCAACTATCACGGAGGAATATTTAGGTTTCTCTGTGCTTTTGAAAATTTGATTTTTCCTTCTGAATTTTTAACACAACATTCTTCCTCTCCCCAATCATACAGGTATTTCTTGAAGTATTTGATGTTTTACAATATACACAAACTACAGAAGTTGCTCTTGGCTTAATGAAGCTAACATCATGCTTGGAGCGAGCCTTGGGTGACGTAAGTGCCAAGACCTGGAGTCTATTACAGATTTGGCTTTATAAAATGGGAATGAGCTCTTGGATTTAATTGTGTATTGAAAAAGTGAGATTAGCCTGTATTGTGGTAGTGCACTAATAGTCCAGGTGCATTTTGAGTCAGACAGAGGTCCTTTTCTGGGTCCAGTTGTGCTAGGGAAAGCATCAGCTCCTTCACCTGTGCTGGTAGAGTTTCTTGTGTCAGTGCCATTACTAACCAATTTAATTTAAAAAAAAAAAGAAAAGAGTTTGATGAATCAGTAGGTCTTTGTTACTTTGATTTATTTACCTGAAACAGGGAGCAACATAGCTTCCACAAAAGATCTGATGGTGTAATAACTTCTCTCAGGAGTGGCATGCAGGTGGAAAAATGGCCTGCTAGATAACATTTTTCTTTGGGAGAAGGGAGCAATGGCTATTCAAAGTGTTTACTGCTGGGCTATGTTAGGCACAGATAAGTTAAAATAGCTGGTTGTTAAATATCTGTGAGGAGCTCTGGAGAAGGAAATAACAGAGAAAGAGCAATGGGCTAACTCAAAACCAAATTTGCCCAAGAAGGGGATTTGGTAAATTTGAAGTAACAAAAAATTACCAAAAATTGGAGAAACCTGTCAGGGATAATACAAAGAACAGAAAGCATTATAGCAGTTAAAAATAGAGATGCTGAGATTGCCCAACAAGAATAAAACCTAGTTTAAGGAATGGCCTGAATCAGAAGACAAACCACAAGTCTCCTCTCTTTAACACTGACAGACCCTGTAGATTTCTAGGGTAAGAATGAAATACTGTGTCCTTGGTAGAGTTTATTCCCATAATTGTGTGTTCTTGTTGTGCTTTACTGTTTTTTGTGGTTGGGGGTTTTTTTGTAAGAGAAGAGGAGTACATGGCTCACAGCAGACACTGTGAAAAGCCTAACTATGGAAACATTTAAGTAGAATATTCATTCCATTCTGATACGTTGCCTAAATTTTAATTTGTCATGAAATTACAGAATTCAAAGCTTTTTTAAGGACTTGGTATGCTTTGTTTGATTAGTGTTTTTGCAATAATGAAAATTGTTACTGGGTGAATTAGTCAAGTTATGTGTTTGAAATACGAAGAAGTATACTAAATTCTTTATGTTGTCTGTTTTGCTTTTTTTTTTTTTTAATAGGTATATTTACTTAAGGGTAACGATTGCCCTTTCCTTCTAAGAGACTTGCTTGCATCTGAGCAGCTAGCAGCTGTCTTTGGACAAGCTGTAGTAAGTGCCTACTTTTGAAATAAGCAATAAATACTGAGCTGGTTTTCTTCTGCCAAATGTCAGGTTTCCAAGCATAGCCTTTGCTTGTACTGAAGAAGAGTTTGCAAGTTCTGTATATTGTAGATTTATTTTCATTTTATACATGTTACAGTCTGGGGGTGTATGATTTTTAAAATAAGTTAATATTGTAAAAGAAATAGTTTTAAAGGCAAGGTCATAAGTTCTTATTTCCCTTTCTGTATGAACACCTGACATATGGAAAATTTCACATACCTGGCAGGCGGCAAGCAGGGTTCATCTGCCTCATTCTGAGTTGCACTGCTTGAAAATACACATCCTGAACTGGCTGTTTCTGATAAGCTGTGTTCCTCTTCACCACCAACGTAGTCAGATGCTTTATAACATCAGAATTTTTCAAAATAGACAAAACTAATTTGCAAAAAAAAAAAAAAACCCAACAAAAAAACAAACCCAAAAAAACCCACCCACAAAATTTTGATGACATTGACTCTGTTGTGTAAACAGAGCAGGTGGATCTTCCATGTGCAGTCTTACAAGAGCACATTCTTTGTTAGAGCAAAATATTGGGTGTGAACTGTGGAAGCCTGTGTTGTTAGCCAGTCTAGTAGTGTTACAAAGATTATTTCTTGAATTTTGATAGCATATGAAATATTTAAATTCTTACAATTGAAAAATAAACCAAAGTCTTCCATTTTGTTTGATAGTGATCTGGGAATACAGCTTTGAATGCAAATTCTATGTTTTATGTTAATTTGCATTAAATTATGTGGATTTATACTACAAGAAGTAAGAGTTATACTTTATGTATTTGTTTGCCTGTCATAACTGCTTGGAATGTCCAATAACTAGTTTTGTTTGTCCCATATTATATTCTATAGCCTGTACAAATAAGTTGAACAGTCTCCTTTCAGAGAATGCTGGAAATTGCAAATAGTGAGTTTCTGTCACTATGACAAGCTGCTGCCAGTCATCTTGACAGTAGATATTGTAGTTTCTCAATAGCTTCTGAAGTTTTCTGTTAGAGAAAGATAATAAAAGTAAGAAAGATAATAAATAATAGATTTCTTCATGCAGTAATTACTTTGTTTATTAATTAGATGAATGTACTGAGGATATTCATTGGATCTCCACATGGTTTGAATCTTCGTAATGTTTTGTGGCATGGATTTGCATCCCCACAAGAAATTCCTGCCAAGTAAGTTACAAAAAAAAAAAATTCTCATTTTCTTACCAGTCAGACTTGCGAGTTCTCGAAAAATGGTTACTAAAACTTACTTCCCTCATGGGGAAAAAAAAAAATTGTCCAAAGGCCTCTGTCAGTATCCTGATGGATTTCTCCTGCTGCTGTTGCTTCTTTGGAAATGGATTTCTGTAGAATACTTCAGCCATTATTAGAACCAGTGTTTTTTGTACTGTTAAGTTAAGCATGAAAGCTTAACTTTTTTTTGAAGTTCTGTCAGGGCAGTGAGGAGTAACTTGGAACAAAAGACACAGGAATGGGATAGAAGGAGGAGCAACAGCAGCCAATAGAGAATGCAGTGATGCTTTTTTCCTAATTCTAGTCTTTAATTTTTTTCATGCTTGTGAATGCAATTAGTTATTAAGTCCCTCACTTACATGGGGAGGGTAGGTTTTGGGTGTTCATTGAAATAAGGAAAAAATCCCTTTGTCCCTGACTCAGAAATGTTGATTCTTTCCAAAGATTTCTTTGTATAAGTTTTTCTAATATATTATGTTACTCTCCCTAGATATTGTGCTATGCTGCTTTTTTTAACTGCGGGTTTGGGTCAGTTGTTGCAGACTTATCTTTTGCAAACTAAATCCGTTTTACTACATCGATCTTATGTGATCTTCATTAGCTTAGAGGAGCTTGATGTATTTCCAGGCAAGTATTTAAATATTAGTAAGTTTTTATTATCTTGTATTTGCTATTGCTTGATTGTCCAAAAGAACTGTTGAAAATAATGCATTTTCCAGAGTTCCAAGATTAAATCTTAACTGAGATACCTGTATATACTTTCATTAGATGAATCAGTCATGCTTGTAGGACAGCTTTTTAATATGTCGGCAGTTGCACTGGCTATTGAATTGAAAAATACTGTGTTCTAAAGTAATTGTAATATGTTGAAACATGAAGCATGACTGCTTCTGAAAGACTTCAACTGTATATTCCATTTTTTTGATTATGAGAGTCATTTCATGTTGCAGTCGTCTGCCTTTACAAAACCTAACTTCTTCCTGAAACAATGGGTTCCAGCTGCAAGGATCCCAGCAGGAGTGCCCTGAGTCTTACAGGGAAGATAGTGTTGAAACAAAGTAAAGGATGGTGACACATCTTCAGTATACTAATGCTTTTCTCAGGGAAGCACTTGAAATCAGATTAAAACCATCTCATCTCCCCGTCTGCAGACCTTATTTCATTTATTCCTACTATTTTTAAGGCAACAACAGCATATGGGAAATCTTGGTGTCAGTGATAGTCATGGTCAATTTGTGCTATATAATCAGTTTGCCAGTGGAACTCTGTCCATGGAACTGAGACAGGGCTTTTGGGAACCAAATCAAGCTGATAACATCCCAATAATATTGTAGTATAAATACTATAGCTGTTGATTTGCTTTGCAAAAACACCAACTGCAATCAAGTTCTGCTTACCATTTTAAGCTTTCTTTTGGATAAGACATTTAAAATGTGAATGCACAAGTGTGGGATTCATTACATGGTAGCATGGAAGTATGAAGTGTTAATTTACTATGCTACGTGTCAACACAGAAAACTGGTAAAGTTGGAACAATGTGCTCATCTTCAAACGTTCATACTACTGTACTGAATTTGACTGGATAGAAATGATTCATTTATATCACACTTTTTAAAAGTATTTGAAGTAGGTGGAAAACAACTCCACAGAAGCTGGGTTCAGTTGCTGTGTAGTGTTTTAATCTCAATAAAAAGCAAACATGACTTTTTAACTGTTTTTACCCTGTAATTTTATATTATCACCATAAATGCAATCTTACATACACAAATTCTGATCCTAAATATGGCTACTATTGTACCTGCATAGTTAAAATAAATTGAATAACTTTTAAGTCTCCCTTTACAAATGTTGGAATAATATTATATTTTCAGTGAAATATTAAGAATGCATTAGTAAACTAGAGATTATATGTAGTTTTTCAATGTTGTTTTGTTAACTTTTAGATCTTAATAATGAAACACTTTCCATAGCTGAAGAGCTTGTAAAACTGTCCAGTATTGTATTAAAACCAATGTTACCATTTTGGATTGCTGCTTTAACAGCTTTCAAGCAAAGCAGGTAAATCAAATTTTTTAAATTATTTTTTAATGGAATATATTCTATATAGAATAATATATTCTATGTTTATATATCTGTATTCACAGATTCCAAAGCTTTTTACTAAGTCTGTAGCATAACAACATATCGTTATGCATTGTTACGGTGATCCCTCAGAAAGTTTCTCAACTTACGACTTTGTTTTGTGCCAAATAAGGTTAGAAAGTATATTTTGAACCCTGAAAAGAACTGCTTGAGATGTAGCAACAAAGGAGAGATTTACAAAGCAAGGGAAATAAATCTCCACATATTAACATTTTGAATTTTTTAAAAAAGTGTATTGTTTTCTTTTTCTCTCCCATACTTCACCTTTCTGTAAGTTATTTTAGCCTCTGAGCTTGTATTCAATGGTCAGTTTATGTTTGGCACAGGTAGTCATTTGTTTGTTTACAAAGTGCATTACAAGGGAATTTTGGTCCAAGTCATTTGGCCTGAGACTGTAAGTCTGAAATGGCTCAATGGAGAAAAAACCTGGATATCTCTATTAATTTTTCAGATATGCTGACAGCGTGATTCTCTTACTTCCTCAGCTGGAAGTTGGACTTAGATTGCTCTTCACTACAACTAATAAATGTCCAAATCGTTTGCTAACAGCTGAGGTAAAATTTCTGTCTAAAGTCAAATATGATTTAGTGCTTACAATACTTGCAAAATAGTTATTCTAGAAGCATGGTGTCTATAAAGATTTACAGATTTACCAAAAAATAAATTCAGTCAATTGTAAAAAATTATTTACAAATTTCCAGTTGACATTTATGAATGCCTTTAATTTTTTTTAAATGTCTGCCAGTAAAAAGGACCGAAAAAGTAGTTGAAGGTTAGTGTTCAGAAACAGTAGTTTAGGGTGGAAAGTAGACCATGATATATTTATTTTAAAAAACTCAGCATAAAATCCAAAAGTCCCTTTTTTCGTTCATAAGGGGCCTTTTTTGCTATTCATGCACCTCTGATATCTCATGCAAATGAATAAATAAAAGTTTGATATACATGTCTAGTTATTTGATTTTGTTTGAAAATCAAATAATATTAATCAATTTGATTTTGTTTGAAAATCAAATAATATTAATTGTCTTTTGTTCTAGTCTTCTGCTTTCTACACCACTTTTGATGAGGTACTGTGATTTTTATTTTTTTTAATTTAATATATATCAATGTCAGAATTTAAGCACATGCATGTTTCCCGTTACTACAGTCCAGAATGCACTTTCTTTTGTTGGATAAGACATTATTTCTAATTTTTTTCAAAATAAAAAATAATAGATGGTAAACATTTTAAATTTTGAATCCTCCAGAAAATATCAACATTAATACATATTGTAATAAACAGAATATTTTCTTCTAAATGTTTTTATCTTTAAATTCTTCATAGAAAAAAACATTCTGTCATTTTTCCTAGATTCAGTTATTCAAAATAAATACAAATAAATATTGCAAGCAGAAATCTTCAATTTTACACGTTGTTTGAGTTACCTCAAATTGTCAGTAGTAATTAGGGACCTTGATTCTAGAGTGGCAGAAGTAATTGCAAAAAATTAGGAAAACTTTAGTTGATGTTTCTTCTTTGATTATTTGGCTTTCAATAATATCGTAAGTTTCTATTCAAATTACTTTTTTTTAGATGCTAGCAAAGCATTTGGATAATGAAGAAATCAACCAACTACTTGTAGTTCTTGAGGAGCCTGCCATGGCAAGTGTTTTGAAAGTTTTCTGTGTTTTTTTTCTTTTTTTTTTTTTTCTTGTAGTTTTCATTTGTTTGTGTTTTAGTTAAGTAATGTCTTTATGATCATACCTAATATTTATTTATTTCATATAGCTTGTATCCAGCACCTTAGAACCAGGAACTTTTTTGCCTTTTTCGTTGGGAAGGATGCAAGGGAGTATCTCACAAGCTATATTGGGTTAGGATATAGGACTACCTTTCTTTCTGAAATATAGATGTCTCAGAGATACTTTTCTTTAGACTTCTGAAGTTCAGCTGAATGTTACGAGTATAGTTTGCATTGGTTTTTTTCTGAATATCTGAAAGCCCCTTTCCTATAGACATGATCACATACCTGTCTTTCAGGGATGTTCTGTACACTGAATATATTCAATTCTATGTGAATACACATAGAATAGAATTCTTTACACTTGATGTATGTTTCCACAGGAATTTCTTTGGGATTTCTTGAACCACCAGGAGGGTCCACGTATAAGAGATCGTTTAAGCCATGGAGAAATCAATCTAGAAGCATTTCCCAGAGAAGTAGCCAATCAGATAGTTGCATTTGCAATTACTCTTCTCTGCAGATTCTCAGATGAGAATATGCTTTCTCTTAAGGTAGGAATCAGTATTATGTTCTCAGAAGATTTTTTTTGTTGTTGTTGTTTTGGATACCAAATATGATTTTAGATAGTTTGACTGAATCTTTCTTGAGAGCTGCTTTTTGTGGAAATGAAGTATTCATCCAGTAAAAAATTGTGAAAGTATGTTTTTGCCTAATTTTGTAGTGAAATAAGTACAGAAAGTTTTCCAAAAGATTACCCTTTCATGAGGTGTCCTAATTTGTTGACTTAAACAGTCCTTATTCACGTGGTTTATCCATAAATTATAGTGATTCCACTTAATTTATCTGCTGAATTATCCAAAAGGTATGTATAACAGCTGTAGCTCACCCACTGAGGTATGTAGTCATTGAGATTTTCTTTTTCCAAGACATTGTAAATAATGGTGACTTGCTAATGTTGTTTGTATCCATACTTATACTGTGAATTTGTAAACACTTCTTGTCTAGCAATATGTTTCTCAACATTAGTGATTGTTATATTTGCTCTTCCCAGTTTCCTGTTTATATTTGGGATTACTTCTTTCAATACCATATAGCAACCTGTGAGATAAATCTTTCATTCATTAGTTGCAGCTCTTTTTAGTTTCTCAAGAAATACTGCATGCTGCTGCATTATGAGAATATTTGATTGCTTTTCTGTCAGCTGCTGTCAGGTTTCATAGGTACAATGTGTGAAATTAAGCTTTAACCACTCACTGTGCTGATTACTTCTTTCAGCCCTCACATATTTGGAAGTCTTTACTGATGTCAGTGCAATAGGTGGCTTGCATAAAATGAGGTATAAGTCTAAGTCTATGTATGATTATTGTGTATTTTCTGTGATTTTGTAAATCAGGAACACACGGTCATAAAACCACTGATGAACTGTGCAAGCTGCTACCAATCTCGATTTCATCCAATTTCCCGTCTCAAGAAACAGGTAGGTACTCACAGCTGTGAAAGCATTTTGGTCCTTAAAATGTGAATCCTTAAAATTAGTCTAATTGTTTTCTTTGTGCCTTGATTGTCCTAAAAAAAGTTAAAATCTTGCATATTTTTTAGTTGTTTTTTGCTGTATCTTTTAAAATTAAAGGAAATTACAGTTGCTAAAATGAGATACAACTATGCACACTCCAGTTGATGCAACTGATATTGTGTGTTCTAGATCACTGAATAGGTTTATTCCTACCTGAATGCTTGCTGTTCTGTAGTTTTCTTAATTTCCTTATGCTTTCTTATGTCAGGACCACTGCTTGGTCATGGCTTCAGGAATCTTGGATTAGGTTTTTGCTAAGGTTCGCCAGTCTGTCAAAGGCTACACTTGACAAAACATTTTTCATTATATGTTTTTGAGGTGCTGGAATGTATGAAGAGCATTCACTTATGGTCCAAATTGCCAACAGTGCCTGAAGAACAAGTTCAAACAATTAAAGGGTATGTGTATGCTATAAGATAGTTCTCAAAATAGTTATGAAGAATGGGATTTGAGATGGTGAAATGTCTCTCCAAATACTTTACTAGAAAGATGGTAGATGCCAGAGGGGTTATGAGAAGACGCCTTTGTTCTCTTTAGCTTAATCTGTGCTGTGCACATCAGTACAAGTCCTGTAAAAACTATAAACAGTGTGCTAATTTGAAGGGAGTGAGAAGATACCTGAAACACAGAGAGGTTAGTGGCTCCATATTCTGTTTCTGAAGAAATGGTCACCATATGTAAAACAGAAAATAATGCCTTATTTTGAAAAGGACTTGGTAACCAAAATAGTGGAAGACTTGATATAAGATACTAGTTAGAAAAAGAGTGTAACATTCTCTTGTTATTTGAAAAGGATGAAGTCATTAATAATATCACTGGAGGAAATTGTACTTTTTTAGAGCTGAGCGATGAGAAATAATAAGTACTACACAGTTTTATCAACTCAAATGTTAATTGTTTTCTTTTTTTTAAGTTTGGAAGAAAACGCTGAAGCTAGTACTTTAATTTTGATGATATCTGAAATTACATCTCAGTTGCTGCAATATATGCCCCAGAATTGCTGTAGTTCAGATGATCCAATAAATAGTGTCCTAACAGAGAGGTGAGTTTGATGTCCTCTTGGTTCTCGCTGTCAGCTTTTACAGACATAAGAAGTCTCAAACCTAAGTTACTCACTTCCCTGTTTTCAGAGCAATGCTTGAAATGTTGTATGCACTTTTCTATTGTTGCTGCTGATCTAATCTGAAAATTTTAGAATTGCAGCTGAGCATCATCTTCAAAATTAAGATGGGCCATTGTAGATTTGGGAATTACAGTAGAGATTTTACTTGGAAATTAACTTAAAAAAATAACCATTTTTCTTTCAGGCTGGAAAAGCAAAATAATTTAAGTGTTTATGTACTGACTAGATTAGGTTGGTTTTAATCTGTTTTGTGTGCTAAAATTGCATCAGAAATTCATTTTAATGTGCTTGATGTCACAGCTGTGTGTGGCATTCAAAATGGTAATATACCACTAAATAATTATGGTTTTACATGCTTTAATATCAAGATTCAAAAATAGAATATATCTTGTAATACGTGGTGTCAGACTTGGAGGTATGTTAGTTCAAATTATGTCTATTTGAAATGATATTCAAAACAATATGACTTTTGATTTCCACTCTTAAGGGAGCCTTCAGATTCCCATGACTACATGAATACGTTGGAACAAAACACTCCTAATCAAACCCATTAGGTATGAGCAGGATAGTGCAAAGAGGATTTTACCTCCTGCTTTACTTACATACTATGTGGGCCTGCTTTTTCCCGCCCACCAATCTTCAATTTTCTTGTTCATGAAAAAGAAGACTAATTACTAAAGTCATAAAATTTATTTTGGAGTTTTCTGCCTCTATCGCTTTTGGTCATTGATGTTTTGCTGTCTCAGAGGTAATATGAGCATGAGGGAGATTAGGAAACACTTCAATAAAAACAGCGTTTGAAGTGATGTGTGACACATCAGTGTAGTAGATTAGAATAGGACAGCAGGAACGTATTTGTGTGATTTAACAAAGCATGATCTGGCGTGGTGTTGATTAAAAAAATGATCTCACCACCTGCATTTTACAAAATGTTAAGTCTGCTGCTTGTTTTGCCCAGAAGAAGGACCACACACTAATGGAAGTACTAATTAATACCATTTGTTTCAGTGAGTTTTATTATGGTGAATGTTAATTCATTATGAGTTGAACTATGGTGGGAGGCTTAAACCACAACCCTGCTGTGATTTGATGTGTTCAGTATATCATTTCAGGCAGGCAGTTTTGTTTATTACGGTTTTGGTTCTTTGATCTGAAATGGGAAACATATTCATCACCAGCAGCTTTACATTTATATTCAGTAAAGTGATAGAGAACACAATCGCTAACCCTGCTACACAGATCCTTTTTTCAGTCACGAGGTAAGGGCAGTTTGTCTCCAGGTTTTCCGGGTTAAAACACTGAGTCAAACCGCACTGAATATGAAATGTGTCTCATGTTAAATCCTGCTAATGAAAGACTGACATTAAAAATCCCTTCCTGTTTTGGAGGCTGTTGACTGAACTTTGTGATATGCGTATTTGCACCCTTTATTCTCCACGACCTGTTCTGGAAATAGTGGTGATACTCCGCAAAATAAGCACGCAGTGCCATCAAGTGTCCGAACAAGTTATTGCCAGTGCTGAGGTGAGATACACGCAGTGGGTGAACAAGACTCTGCGTTCTCGGCAGAGGCATAACTATCTACGGATGTTGAACAGGTTGGCTGATGGTTTTCCTTTACTTTGTGGTTAGGCTGAGAGAGAGTGGCTGCACGCTGCTGTTGCTGGCTTTCAGTGGTTTGTCTTAGAAGGTTAAAGTGTTCACATGTTCTCATTAATCATTTCAGAGTTAAGTGTCAAACCAGATTTCTGTTAAGCAGCAATATTGAACTAAAAAGAAAATCTCAAACTGGAGAATAATTTAGTGGGGATTTTTAGCATTGCTAGATTACCGTACTGTAAATTACAAACTTTCAAATTAAGTATAATTTAAATGTTAGATTGTATTTTTGTAGATGCTAGCTCTTCCTGTTTATTAAACATATAAATGCCATTCAAAATTTATCTGAATGCAATAGGTTTAACTGATCTACTGATCAATAGGTTTAACTTTATCTACTTTAGTTTGCTGCTTTTTATAATTATACCTGAATCAGCATCCTTATATATAGATATATCTATATTTAATATTTAACTATTTTTTGTTCCTATTCATAAGTGCTTTCCTGGGGTTTATGAATCTACTTTAAAAACTGGGAAAACTGTAAATTTTGTATTATTGGCCAGGTTATGTTCCTAAAAATGTTAACCATATTCTTTAAGAAACAGTTTAAACAGAAACTGATGATACATTTTGCAGTTCAGTTGAAATCTGATTTATTATCTATGGAATAATGGGTGCCCATGAGTTTTCTTCAGAATCTTAACTGTATGCATTTCATTTTTTTTCCTTTTTTGGAGGTTTCATCATTTATAGTTTTCATTTCTTGTTCTGGGATTTGCACTGCTTTTTGCTGAAGGACATTTCATAGTCCTTTCCCTCCCCCTCCCCTCTGCAATATTCAGCTATTTAGGATGGGTGCAGAAGTCTGAAGAATTCTTCTATGTCAGCGATTTTTTTTTATTTGGTTTTTGTTTATTTTATTTTGTTTTTTTTTTTTTTATTTCTAGCATTAAATTTTTGTCTCCAGTGTTGCAACTCATCTTAGTATTGATTACTGTGGAAGTAGTCAGTGTTCATGCGGTTTGTAAGAAGAATCCTTTTGATTATCAGCAGTATCTAAAGTGAGTATCTAAACTTACTTTATGAAAATAGGAATTGTATATATTCCTTTTTGATCTGTAATACAAATCCTGTAGAGATTTTCTATCATTAGTCATAATTATACCTCAGACAATGTTCACCCAAGAACTAAAATAGCTGAAAATATATGGTTCAGTTATTCACATTTTTAACTTTTATTAGACTCCCCCTTAATATAGATAGGAAACAATCATACACTCAAATAACAGTACATAAAAGCTGTATTTAAGATGTTGGTGATTTTACTCCATGTGTCAATTAATAGCTGGTTCGGTATCATATACATTGTGAAACATTTGACTGAGAAAAGAAAGGAAGCCATTTGGGGAAAATTCTATCACACATTTTGTCACTCTATTCTTTCTATGGCAGTGTTAATTGCAGTTCTGAAAATCTTTGCATCCTACTGTGACAGTGAGGGAGTGGTTCTTTTCCAGAAGTAGAACAAACCTGAATGTATTGATCATCTTGAGGGAGATTTGGACATTTGAAGACGTTAGCAGCTTTAAATCAGGCATTGAGATATTTTTCTTTTTTTTTTTCTTTTTTCTTTTTAAATCCTTTAAAGAGTTTTTCTTCTTTGGTGTTATTTCTCATAGGTTTTTGAAGTTAGTCTTGCAGTACACTGAAAACTTGGTGACATACACAAGCCCTGAGAAAAACAAGTGGGATGAAACCATGGAACTAACAAACAAGGCTTTGATAAAAATAAGAAAAATCAGTGACAGAAAGCTAATGTTAATGCATCTAGCTACATGAATTAAATGGGCTTAAGATTGTTTGGACATTGTAATATCTAAAGACTTCTGGAGTCCTCATGTTTGAGAAGTCTAATTCAAAGACAAACTTCATCAGCCATTGTCAAAGTTTGGATGCAAAATTTAGTCTTTTTATTAGAAGATAGCTGTTGAGACTGGAGGTGAATGATCAAGCTTTCATAGAATAAATTGTTTACTGAATGCACTGAGAAAGATTTACTGTGAACTGAATCAGGATGATGCAAGTTCTACTGTAAGTATATTTTGTGTTTTGTACATTGGGGCGCTTTTTTGTAGTTTTCTATTGTACTGAAAAATAGCTAAATAAAGAGTGTGAATAAAAGATCTGAGATTTTTTAAGGATACAAGGTGGAATAACTTTTGCACAACATGTGTTTATTTTGTTTAATTTCATCTGCTCATTCCCAATACGTATTTAGTTGGTCAGTTGGTAAACATGCACATGCTCACAGACACATTGACTGATTGACAGGAAGCTGAACATGAGCCAGCAGTGTGCCCAGGTGGCCAAGAAGGCCAATAGTATCCTGGCCTGTATCAAAAATAGTGTGGCCAGCAGGACCAGGGAAGTGATCCTTCCTCTGTACTCTGCATTGGTGAGGCCACACCTTGAGTACTGTGTTCAGTTCTGGGCCCCTCAATTCAAGAGAGACATTGAGGTGCTGGAGCAGGTCCAGAGAAGAGCGACGAGGCTGGTGAAGGGAAGGGTACTGTCTGGAGAATATTTGTCTCTACAAAGGATTAGTGATTCAAGTTACATTTTAATAAGCTTCGTTGCAATGTTTCTTGACTGGAAATCACAGTCGGAGTTTAGTTTATTTGGTGTAGAGGATTGATATACACTATGATCATATTGCTTCCTTTATGTTACTCTTGAAATATATCGTGTGTTTGAAATTTAGCTATGTTACTTTTTTTATTGCTATGAAACCTAAAGGGTGTGAAGAAGTTTGAACTAGATAATAAAAGATTAAGAATAGAGAATAATGAATGAAATGCAGTGTATGAGCCACAGTCTAAAATACCAGCTTCTTTTAAAACCTCATTTGGCAATTGTTAATAATATTTTTGGAGGCTTATACGCTTTGACTTTGCTCAGATATGTTAACTTCAGGTGGTAAGTATTGTAAGGGGGTGGGTGATAAGTATTGTAAGACAAAAATTATTTAAGGTTTACATATTGATTGTATAAAAGAGATCAAGAAATTACAACACAGTCATGTTTTAGAAGTACATAAATGGCTGACATGCTTTCTCCCTTTTGGAAGTGTGTTCATGTACTGAAAAGCACCATTATAGACCATAGATGTGTATTTTCAACAGCATAAGTTCTCCTTTTGTTCCTATATTTAAACTTTGCTAAAATTATCTTGCATGCTGTTCTCTTCATATACTTTTACCTAAGATAGAGCACACTGACAGTTGCTTCTTTTTTAATTAGTGCCGTAGCTGTGATTTTCTGCTCCAAGTCTGAAGTAAGAAACATGATGGACTTTTGGGAATTTTTTCAAAGATGCTTTTCCAGTTTGTTTTCTTACCTCTGAAGCTCTCTGATGGGAACACTGCTGCCATCTAATGTTAAACAAATCTTGAACAGGCTGGGACAATCCAGTTATTTATTCTGACTTAATACTGTCATTTGCCAGTAGGGCTTATGGCTTCCTGCTGTTAAAAGACTTGTGGAATACAGCTGTAGAATAAGGGTATATCCTACAATGCTCATTAAAGAATAAATGGTGAGAGATATGGTAGAGGTCATTGGGTTTGTCCTTTATCAGTTACTTACTTTTCCACTTCAGTTACTCATCTTTGTCATCTCTCTCTTTGGAGTCACTTTTGAGGTTCAAGTTATTAGAAAGAGTCTTAACTCTGAACACTCAGTATTCCTGAGAGCAAAACAATCTTGGAATAACCGAAGACATACAGTGGGTACAAGCATGAGTAACACTGACAAAACACATCACATGCAAGTGTTCTGATTTTGTTGTCCTAAAGGAAATTAATTCAGGATCTGAGCTCTCCAAAACTATATAGTCATCCATTGGGCATTCAAGTAGTTGTTCAGTCTTTTTTTCAAAATTCTGGAAATTTCAGATATCTGGAATTGTGCCAAAGAATGTTTTCTTGCAAGTGTGGCATTTCATCCAGGTATTACTTGGATCTGCTTTAATTGTTGGCCTTGCTCCCTGAGGTTTGTGTTTTCCTTGAGGTATTCACTAAGTGAATCTATACAGATATAGATGTGGAATCTCCAGCATCCCCTGAGGAAAGTTGTTGAAATATTTTATTTACTTGGATAATGGTGATGAGGGAGTGATGACTCCTGTCAGTTCTTGTGAGTTCAGTTAAGCAATTTATATTGTGCATTAGTTAAAAATAACTGAGAATTTTTTTACAATAGTCTTAAAAGCTAATGTTAGGCATCCCAACTCAAAGAATTTGTAACAGAAGTTTGGAAAATGTGAAAGGAAATCAGGTATTCATCTTCTTAGCTATTGGAATTAATTGGAATTCCTTTG
>JAWWLV010000121.1:41020818-41045326 GCA_035041135.1 Platyrinchus mystaceus
ATTTCTAATATGAACAAAGAATCATGTCTTTAGTTGGTCCTTTGTTAATTTAGCATTTCTTAACTTGGTGAAATGGGCTGTACATCCAGGATTCCTCTGACAAAGGGTATCCCAGAATCTAGAAAATTATCCAGGTTAAAGAACCAGACAGCAAGGATGACTGACTAAAGAGAGAAGTCTCTGAGAGGATTAAGAAAAGAGACAGAAAAAAAGAGTGTGTGAGGGAGAGAGAGCTTGACTTTCTTATGAGTACACTGAGGAGAACTGTACCTCTTCTGATGTTTTGTGATGAGTATAGTCAAGGCTTCTGGTGTTGGGTATGGGCCCGCTTGCTTCTCCTCCTTTCTTCTTCTCATCTCTCCCTCTTTTGTTGTATACAGACCCCATATTTACATAAAAAACATATGTTGATTCTTAAGGAATCCTTTTAGGTGTACGTGTGTTAGCAATGAGGGGCTCTTAATTTAAAAGCTCTGTTTGGGGTAGCACTGGTGGAGGATAAAGGATGGCTTGTGGTCCTGGGCTGAGTCAAGTTCTCCTGGGAACAAAAGGGAAGTTCCAGGGAGTTCTTGCCTTGAAATGCCATGAAGAATAAGGTTGTCAAGAGCTCTTGGTTTTTCTTAGTGCTCTCCAGGCATTGGGAATTGTCCACAAAGAAGACTATATTATCCTGTCTGGAAGGAGAGCTGCATGCTGATGCATTCATATCCCATGCCCATCACAGGTATTGCCATCCATGAGCAGGCACAAGAGTGCCTCCAGTTGATTCAGAAATATTTGAGATTGACTGCAGATCAAGCCCATTCACTCTTCTTCACTGCTAACAGCACCTGCCCAATTCACATTTTGGCATGACTGGGCATGCTAGAATGGCACCCACCTCCTTCCAGTCTGGAAAGCCATCCTGCCCTTACTGTCATGGGGAGCTTGCATTGCCTCATGCTCGAGTATTTTTATAGAATGACATAAAAGGAGAAGTACTGAGGACTAATGGAAACAATACTCCTATTTCTGAGGGCACATGTGATAAAATGACATCAATAAAAGAGCAAAATAGGGGACACTGGTTCATCTACCATGATGAAAAGCTACCATGATCTACCATGATCATTGGTGCATCTACCATGATGTTTTTCCCCAGTGATCATATCTCCTATAGCATCTGCGTTTCTGTAGCCATAGCACCTGTCCTCATGGGGAGGCTGTTGCAAAATAAGTGAGTGTGTGTGTGTGAGGGGGTGAATTTAAAACAACGCTCTGAATCATCTCCTTGTACAGATGCCTTTGTCACAAGAGAATGAGTATTGGTCACTCCTTGTAACTCACCTCTAGAACCAGTTCAACGTAAGCAGCATTCAGTAGAAAAATGAGTATGTCCAAGCTGGAAGTTAACACAGAGTAGCCACTCTGGACTATCTTCTTAATGCAGCCATGTTCTGAGATGAGAACAGCTTCTTGGTACTCCAAGTCTTACATTGTGCACCCAAAGTGGAGGCTTTTATTTATTATGTGAATAGATTTGTTTCCTTTTCTACTCTCATTTAAAACACATTCAATCAAACAGGGGCCCTTTGAAAATCTTGATGCTCAGCATAGTGATGGCTTTTGATTTTAAGATGTGAGTCATGTACCCATGGCCTGAATCCAAGCTATCAAAAAGACCTTAAGTGAATAAAGCAGCCACTGGTGTTTCCCCTGGTAAAACTGAGTTGCCTGTGCTAAGAATAAAGCTTGCATGTCCAGTCAGTGGAGCTTTGTTGGGGCATCCTCCAAAGATATGATGAAGACCATGCCAAATTTTTACTTTGCCACTGAGTAAGAAGAATGTTTCCCACCTGTGAGAAATGTTTCTATGTTTGAGATTCACTGTCAGTCTAAAGTAAGCCAAAATTGCCTTTAATCAGAATTTTCTTGTCATGGCAACTCTCACAGCCCAGTGTGAGACCTCAGGAAAGGATCTTGCCTTTGCACTGTGAGCTGTGGGCCACCCACTGCTGCACATCCAGCCCTTTCCAAAGCTGCATCCTTAGGGATACTTTGGGACTGCAGACAGACCCAGTACAAGAATACAGAGGCACAGACAGGCTTTGTGCCACATTCTAACATAGTGTCATAAACTGCTTAGCAGAATGTTAGAGAAAGATCTGAAGAAATAATAAGAACACACACATATACACACATACATATTTGTCCTATTTTTATTTCTTAAACTTCTGAATAGGTAATAAGAGGTGAAGCTCTCTAAATTATTCAACTTATTTTTCCAGTTGGTAGTATCCATTCAGAGTCATGTCTAGGTAGACTTTTTCTATCTGTCTCTAGAGGGTTCCGTGATTCAACTAAAACTGCTGCAAAAATGTGTCCCTCCTATTTCCTCTTTTTCATCTGAAGCTTATTATTTAGTCACTCTTAACACAGTTTTGCATCCCTCTTCTTACTGACAGTAGCTTTACTGCTATTAATTTGCCTCTATATAGCTGTGCCTCTGTGGAGCTGCTGAATTATTCCCTTACCTAAGCAATCTCTAAATATTCCCTCTTTTGGATCAGTGCACGGTTAGTGACTGACTCTGCAGCAGAGAAATGCTTTGGTTTCCACAGTAAAAGTAATTCTTTCTATTATCACAATATTTTATGGCTTAAGAGGGCCATCTGAACTGCCTAACTTCTACCATAATGCTTAAATTGCACATAGATAAACAGAGGTGTTATCTTGTGCCACCTGCAATGCTAAAACTCATTTTTTTCCCACTGATAAAAATAGATTTAAATATACGTTATACAGATAAAAGTCACACCCACTTACTGGACATTGAAGCCCACAATAAAGATTTCCCATTTCAAACTGCACTTTGAGAAATATCAGTTAATTTTTAATAAATTTAATCTAAGAGCTTTTATCTTGTAGTGTCCTAGTTTCTTAATTAAATGCCATATGGTACCAGGTGAAATGCTTTGTGCAAGGTATCTAAATCTCCTGTGTCATTATTCTGCCCTTATTAATCAAATGTATGGTCCAACAGCTGTTGAGCATCCTGTGTGCAATACTTCTATTTTTCATCATGGCAAAGTACCCACCTTCAGGCTTGAAATAACTGCAGGAGTCAGAGTTTAGGAAGCATTTTCTAGGTTTGCACACTAGACCTATTTCTGTTCTGGCTTTTTGTGCATGTTTAATCAACTTTGTGCAAGGATACAACCAAGGGAGGTGTAATACATTTGTAGAAAATTCATTCAAGGTTTTCCAGTCACTTGGGAAACAGACACAAGATGACTTTACTATCAACATTTATGGGAATCTGTCTGTGTAGTAGTTTGGAAAAAGCACGGGGTCATGACTGTTTCTTTTTCTTCCCCATGAAATATTGTATGGAATGATAACTTGGTGTTGATGAATGCTTATGCACCACAGCTGGGATGTGAGCTACTGATTTAATGAAGTGTTTTAATTAGTTCAGGTTCTGTGGACTTGACTGTATATCTAGACCACATATTTAATCTCATCCAGCAAAGAAGTAATGACAGAATTCAGGTCCAACTTCACTTTCATATAAATCTACCTTGGGTTCCAACTTAAATATCAAGTGTTGACTCCCTTCTGAAGTTGGCTACTTCTATGAGTTTCTCTCTAGTCCGTGGATATTTACAGTGCCTTTCCTTTTCTGGAGCACTTGCATCTTAAAGAGACTCAAAGCCACCCTAGTTTCCCAGGTGTGTATTCCCTCCCTTTTTCTTCCCCTTGTGCCCTGTTCCCAACCCTTCTGTCAAGCGGAAACCCTGGAAGCATGGTCTGTGGTCTCCACCGGAGGGAGCTGGAGAATGAGTTGACTCCCACCCTGCAGCAGCATCGTCCTTCCCCTGGGGCTGGGCTGGTGGAACAAGCACTTCACCCCACTGCTCTGTCTTCTTTTGGTTGTTGCACTTGTGGGGAAGACAAAACCTGAAAAACAACTGGCCAAAGAACATATGTAATTGGATCAAATATTAATGAATAAGAATAGTAAATCTTCCCAGAATTTTTCTTGGCTGTATCTCCATTGCTTGTCTTCTCTGTATATCTGTAGAGATTTGCTTCACCCTTTAACCTATTTTTTGATGCCAAATAAATCATTGTCCCATCTCCTTTCGTTACTCCTTTGAAATGCCACGGCGTTGTGAGAGTCTGAGGACAGTCATTGACCATAAGGTGAGACGAGAGCCATCACATATGGATGGATTAAAAGGAATTCAGTCAATACCTGTCCTTGAGACAGTACCCTTCTTACTTTTCAGGTTATAACATCTTTCAGCTGTAATGCAGAAGCTGCAATTTTAAGGTGTTTGTTGCAGCCAGTTTATCCAGCTGCCCTTGGGTGATGCTTTTATACTCAAAGAGAAGTGGCTGTTGACTGTTATTTGTCTATGCAACTCTTGTCCATCATCACTGTGATATCTGAGCATGGCTACCACCCTGCATGAGCCTTGAGAAATTAGAGCATGTTTTAGTGAAGAATTTGCTTCCTGCTCTGTATTCTCCTGCAGGTGGGAAACTACACATCCAGCTTTCTTGAAGAAAACATATAGGACCAAGCAGTATTTTGCATAATAAGGACCCATAGTTTCTGCAAATGACTGACCTCCTGAACTTGGTTTTACAGATCACTAAATGGTGGCACAAAGTTCATGTTCGAGGACCAACCTGAAAAACAACTGATATTGAGTATGGTGGTGGTGTGCCCTTCTGTGAAGAAAAAGAAAGAAAACTGCATCTGTTTACATATATGCAGTTACAATTTGTAGAAACCCAAATGTTAAAACACTTGCATATCCCTGTATAAATAAATAGCAAATAAGGACAAGATTTCTGAAATTAGAGTGCCTTTTTAGTGCATGTTATCAAAGAATTTTTCTTTTCTGAGTATAAAGCGCAATTTCTTTTGAAAAAAGAAAATCATCATGCACCATAAATGACAACTTGTTATGGATGTAAATATTAATTATACATTGAAATTCTGGAACTGTTTTTACTAGAAGCTTGTTAGCTTGTTAATTATCATAATTATCATACAAGGGGAAAGGGAAGAGAGAGGAGAGAGAGAGACTGATTAGTGTTGGTAATTTGCCTCATCCTTTCTGTGCTGTTGCTTTTTTTTTTTTTTCATTTTTGGAAAATTAATTCTGTGAAATTATCACTAGGGTGCTGTGTGCTCCAGGACATGTCTGTATGATGCGGCATTGTTCTGCCAGAAAGCAGACTTAATTCATGCTTGGCACCTTTCCTGTCCCTCTCCTCCATGCAGTGTTTGAGTCTGCCAGTCTTGGGCAATGCCATATCGTGCACTGTTCTTCCCTTAAAGTAAAACTGAAATAAAAATAGAGGCAGACACACAGTGCTCCTGAAACCTCAGACAAATATGGGCTGACAGAAGAATAAAGGAAAATGGTATTGTTTTAATTACAATAGAATAGAGGAAAATTACTCCTAGGAGGCACGGAACTGTTAGTGGATACCACTGGGAATCATAACCATCCTCAGTGTTTTGGAGTGCTCTTGGGGCAAGATTCTTCGTCTTGCTGACCTTAATGGACTCTTGTTTTTTCTTCTTGCACGTATATGGGTGGGACAGCCCTGAGTACTGAGAGAGGAGAGAAAAAAACCCAAAAACATATAATGTTTGCTCATGGAGGAGTTTTATTTAACTCTGAGGTAGGAAAAAAAGAAAGTAGGTTTAAGTATGTATGTTTCATCATGGCAAAAATTTACCTTTCAGGTTGTTTAAGGATCCATATGGCCTCCTGGGTTGCTTGGGATATTCAGGAAAGATCTGGAAAAAGGTGGTTGTTCACTTACCAAATCTGCAAAGAATACCAAATTAGTCAAATTCTGAAAAGGCTGTGAGAAACTTCAGAGACACCTTGTCGAACTAGATGAATGCACACTAAAGGGGAGGAAAAAATGGATGTGCTCATATACCTTACAGGGCTCTAAATTACCTGCTGTGGCTTGGGAAAGGCAGCTGAGTGTCACAGTGGGCATCTCAGTAATCATTTGGATGCTGACCACAGCTCTAATTTATTGGTCAGGCAAGATGTTAGGCTGCAAAAGGAATAGGATAGAGAATATGTTTAAAATACAGGCAATTAATAATGTAAGTTGATGATGCATTGGCATTTGGAATAACCTACATAGGACTGTACACCCAGTACTCCCAAATTTCACAAGCCTGCACCAAAGCAAGACAGAGTTCAGAGCAACATGACAGGAATGGAAAAGGATGTGTGAAATTTCCCACTTGAGAAAAGACTGAAAAGACTGAACAGTTTACCTTTTAAATAAAAGATGAAAAAGTCGTGATACTGTATAAATATCAAAAAGGTAGGTTGTGATACATAGCTAGCAAAGAGATACCCTATTTGCCCTGTGTTACAATTCAGGAGTGAGAGAGGAGAGAGTGAATTGAAAAAATAGTAATTTCAGAGCTGATGAAGAATATAAATTGTTTAGCACACTTATCATTGGCCTTAGTGCCACCAGACATCATTTGCTAAACCTGTACCAGCAAGTGGTTTGTCATGATAAGAGTGGGCTGGTGGAGTGAATGGCTGGTGCTGGGAACCCACCACCCATGCCTTCATAGCTTTTACATGGGACTAGACCTGGTCTGATCCCTCAGACCAAACATTCAGTGGCAGCAGCTCGTCAGTTGTGCTCCTTGTGTGCCTACTGTAGTTTATTTTCATCTACTGGAAAGGCACTAGATAGAAATGATCCACGGTGTGGTATATATATGGGTATCACAGGGAGAAACAATTCAAAAGCACATCTCAGATTCAAGCTCAAACATTAATGCAGCTGTATCTTCTGAGGCTCAAAGTAAGGCTTGACATTTGTACTATAAAAAAAAAATCAGAATTATACTAAAGAAACTTGGAAACTGATAGCCATTTATTTTATTTTTATGCTTTTATTTTTCTTTTCATTAAGTGACAATGACTATGCAACATTTTGGGTTAAGGATGAATGAAAACACCTATGGCAGAAGTCTCTGTTGTCTCTTCATAGCCAGGCGATTATGGTATGAAATTAAATATTCAAGTGTGTTTAATACAAAGTTTGCAATACTTTCCCTTGAAGTGAAAGCAGTGATGTATTACACTAATCCAATAGATGAATTTTTTTTTAAATTTAAAAATTATTTGATGTTTTCATGTTGTCAGAGATATTCACATCTTTCAGAGAACAATTAGAGCCAGGCTGAGGAGACTTTACAGAACAAGCTGCAGGGTGAGGTATAGGACAGTGGAGGAGGCAATATGAACACATGGGGTTTGAGATGACTGCTGCCACCTGATAGAGTCCACCAATACACACAGGTAAGGACTGCTTATGTGGTGGGTTGACCCTGGCTGGCTGCCAGGTGCCCACCGAAGCTACTCTATCACTCCTGCCTACTAGGCTGAGCAGGGGAGAGAAAATATAACAAAAGGCTCATGGATGGAGATAAAGGACAGGGAGCAATCACTCACCAGTTACTGTCATGGGCAAAACAGACCCGACTTGGGGAAATGAGAAATAAAATGAAATCTTAAAAGCTTCCCCCCCCCGCCTTCTGTCATCCCAGGCTCAACTTCACTCCCAATTTTTCTCTACCCTCCTCCACTCCAGTGGCACATGGGGATGGGGAATGGGGGCTGCAGTCAGTTCACCATACATTGCTGCTGCTGCTCCTTCCTGCTCAGCGGGAGGACTCCTCACATTCTTCCCCTGCCCCCCATATAGGCTCTTCTCTCCTTGGGGCCACAAGTCCTGCCAGGAGCCTACTCCAGCATGGGCTCCCCATGGGGTCACACCCTCTTTCAAACATCCACCTGCTCCACTGTGGAGTCCTCCAGGTGGATATCTGCTCCCCCATGGACCTCTAGGGGCTGCAAGAGGACAGCCTGCCTCACCATTGTCTTAACCAAAGGCTGCAGGGGAATCTCTGGTCCAGCAGCCAGAGCACCTCATCCCCTCCTTTTGCACAGACATGTGTCTGCAGAGCCATTTCTCTCACATATTCTCACTCTGTGCTCCAGCTGCAGTTGCTGTTGTGCAGTTTTCCCCTTCCACCTCTTACTTGTGTTATCCCAGAGGTGCTAACATTGCTACTGATGGGCTCGGCCTTGGCCAGTAATGGATTCCTCTTGGAGCTAGCTGGCATTGGCAGTTTCAGACATAGGGGAAGCTTCTGGCAGCTTCTAATAGAAGTAGCCCCCTCCGCCTCCCCCACCCCAAACTTTGCTATACAAACCAAATACATCTTGCAGGTACTGCTAGAGTGGGAGCAGTGCTGTGTACTGAATACCTGTGGCACAACAGGCACCCTGGTGTTTGCACTGTGGGGTGCTCTCCAACACATTTGAAGATAGACGTGTTTTGAAGAGAAATGGTTGCATTTCAGTTAACTTCACAAGCTCAAGCGGTGACAGCTCTTCCAACCTTAAGCTTTTTGAACTGGTGGTAGGCACTGCTGTTATTAATGCATATGGTATCTGTTTTTAATTTGGTTTTGCCTAAATAATAGTCTGAAAGCACGTACCGACTATAATCTATTGACCACTAACTGGGACCAGAGGAGACAAGAAGTGTTTCAGCTCTGATAGCCAAGCCAGCACAATATTTCAGATGACAAGCCTTGTTGGGTCTTTAGACCTGTGTTAGGATGAAGGGAAATGAAAGGTTTCTGCTCTGAGGAGGGCCTGGGACCTCCTGTGCTGGGCTCAGCTGGGCAGTGCTGCAGGGACCTAGGACAGAGGTGGGATGTGCCCAAGCCACTGGCAGTAGTGAACCCAACAGCATGCCAGCATTTGTATGGCAGTAGGAGGGGGCATTTTTCTTCATGCATCTGCCCCCATTTGGGCACTGATCGTGGCTCTAGGGATGCATGATTCTGTTACCAGTGTGACAGAAAGCAAGCCAGCCCAGTTAGCTGTGAGGTCAGGCAGGGCACATGAAGACCACTGGACTGTTTGGTTCCCAATGGCTCTCAACAGTTCCCCCGCAGCCCCTTCCTGCAGCCGGCACATCCCAACAAAAGGTTTCGGGAAATTGCCCTGTGGAGACTGATGTGTGACATCTGGAAGATGCACCTATCTCTGGAGGAGAGTAGCTCTGCCATAATTATTCAGGTCTGATAATTAACTAGGATGTAATTAGATATAATCACCCTGACAACAGTGTGCACCTTTTTCAACAGACAAGGAGGAGGCCTTGTTGTCCACCTGTGTCTGATCAAAAGGGATAATAGAGGAGCAAGCCATTAGTGTGCACGTGGTAAGGGAGCTGGGCCAGTGCTCCCATTGAAGGTCTGATAAGTGATACAGCCAGGCATGGGAGAAAATAATTAATTCATGATATTTTTTTAAACTGTCTTTACCATCATGATCTCAGTTGTCAGTGGCCAACCTGTTTGGATAATCCTGCATTGAAAAAAAAAAAAAGAAAAAAGGAAAAAAAACTAAATAAAACAAAACAAAAAAAGGCCAAGGCTGCTAAAAGAGAAGAGGGACATTTCTACGCTACAGCTACACTATCAGCAGGGTTCAGTGAAATTATTGCCTCCTTTTGTCGCAGCAAACAACAGGGGAACAGCTGAAATGTTCTGTATCCATCTGCACATGGCATCTACCCAAAACCTGCTTAACACAAATGCTCCAAGGCCTATGACTAGGGCTCTGATCTCTGCTCCTCCGGAATGACCAGGGACATGCATGGAAATCCCCAATCCATGGAAGGAAGGCTTAAAAATGTGAGCTGGGAGTGCCTGGTGCCTGCCTGAGCCTTGCTCTGAGGGGCAGTGGAGGTACCAGGGCAGCTGCACATAGGAAAGAGCAGCAGTGGGGGCCATGGGGCCATGTCGGGGATGCCTCTGCACCCTGGGCAGCTTTAGATGAATTACCAAAAGCAGCTGCTTTCTGGAGCATTGCCACCAGGAGCCCTGTGCCCTCACTCGCTGTCACAGCCATGCCACATCTCATCAAGGCAGAAACACGAGGCTTTCCCCCTTCCCATGGAATGGTGTCCTATTAGGCTCTGACAGTGGGCAAAATGGGGCACCTGCAGTTATGTGCAAGGGGATGTCCCACCACCGGAAAAGGATATTTTACAGGGTTCCTCTTGGGAGATGCTGCTGTCAGCCTACTTGCTGAGGCTCATTCCACACATCCACAGGGACCTGGAGAGAAAACATTTCCCAGAAGAAGACAGGCACATATCTTTGCTGTAATGAATCGCATGCATTCAAAAGAATTGTATCGGAGTGGAACCTTTCTTTTGCAAAGCCAACCAAATGTCTCTGAGGTAAGATGAAGTTCATGTTTGGTTCCCAGATCTAAAGACTGAAGTGAACACTGCTTTTACACATGGTAAATCCAGCATTTCTGGCCTTCTAATTCAGCTCTGCGCATAGCACAGGTTTTCTCTTCACAGCTTTGAATCTTTCAGGATGCCAAAATGTCCCCAGTTTGTACCTGAACTGCAATTCAAGTCTTTCTAAAGCACAAGGACTCCCCAAGATCTCCTAAAGCAGAAACATCTTCATATGCTTTATAATAGAAATAGTTTGAAATTGATACATTGCTGTAGAGAATGCTGTTAACTGGCTTTGTGGTAGGTTCAGTGCTATGTGTGCATACAAAAAAGCTGTGCTGGGGCCAGAGCCAGAGCACTGATAAAGTCAATTTTTTGGAGCCAAAGAAGTCTAGCCAGAAGTTAGTCTCTGTCTAAACCACACAGCCTTTGCACTGTAATTCTTTTCCTGCTCCCAGGGTTAAGCACGTGGGTCTTAGTCAGGCTCAGTGATGATACCTGCCCATGCTTGATTCACCCTGTACAGGACAAGTTCTGGATAACCACCAACTTTCCCCATCTGTGCAGAATGGCACAGAGACAAGCTGTCTACAGTCAGACATCTGCCTTTAAAACAACTAGCTGAAGGTACTTGGCGTTCCCCCATCCCCCCTTGACATAAATTTTATTTCTTTTTCTCATTTATTTATTTTGTTATTTATTTTTCTGTTTCCTCTGGATTCTGCTGCTTTTTCTCCAAAGGCAGATGTGGGCAAATCACATTTTTATAAGCTTAAAGACAGGGGTGTATTTTTGTCGTTGAAATCTTGAAAACAATTGATGAGATTATAACCTAGTTTTTGTTACTTATAACAGAAGATCCCTTACTCCTCCTCAGATTCACCTGCCTCTTTCTGTGTTTCCACCATGCCTTTGCTGTCTGATTGTGGGACCCTGACATGTACCATTGTGAAAATACTGCAGACAAAGTACCCACTGGAGAGACTCCTCATCATATTAAGCAGAAATATCTCTCCTGGCACAATCAAAGACTAGAATTTGGCTCTTTCTAGGTGTTTCCTAGCATTTACTACATTTTGGCAATCAGTGCCGCATTCATGGAAACCAGGTACTGAAGCAGCATGGATACCGTTGATGTCCAGATGCTTTAAAATACCATAAACAAGTCTTCTGGAAGTTTTTTTTAGTTTGTTTGGGGGTTTTTTGTTTGTTTAATTTGAGGTTTTTTTTGTTTTTATGTCAATACTTAAGAGTTTGGTTTAAACCTTTCTAACACTGCTGGGGAGGCAGCCGTGCATGATGGGAGCAAGGCAACTGAGCTGAAGGGCAAAGCTAGGCTGTGGATGTTGGGCACACTGCAGCAGCCACTCTGCCCTGCTAGGACACCCCTGGTCCTTGTTCCCCCTTCCCACTCCCCTGCTGCTGCCCGTGCCATTCCTGGCCCTTTTGGGCAGGGATTTTCTCTCTCTATCCTGACTCACACTGCCACAGCTCCAGATGGAACAGCACTGAGGGGACTTGTAGGAGCTGTTTTTACTCAGACACCAGTGTCTTTCCTTCCAGAAGCACTGAGTGGATCAGCTAAGACTTGTTTGGTAGACCTTGTGGTCACCAGAGTCTGCAGCTATGGTGCTTCACCTGGGATCAGGTGTCCCACACCATTTGACGTTTGTAAGGCATCCTTGTCCCCTCTGAAAATGTAGTCCAGCTATTGCTGCTTTGCGGCCCTTTGGTCAAAATGCTGGAGGGGACAGTAATTTCCACTGCTAACCCCCAACATGATACAGATGCCTGATGAAGCAGGGAAGAAAGCAGGGCTAACGGCAGCCAGCCCAATTAGTGCAGCACCCTGGGCAGGGCATTTCATCTGGGCCCTCCGCACCGCCTGCCGGGAGGGGTGCAGATGTGCGAGCGGTGAGTGACAGGCAGAGGAGCTGGGACCTGACTACATTCAAAATCCTTCTCTGAGATTTTCCTGCTTCCTTTTTCTCTTTCTCCCCTTTCACCACGTGAAACACGCAGTGGGCTGTATATGCAAACACTGACAGATGGTGACACTCGGCTCCAGCTCAGGCAGATTAGAAAGGGAACTCAGTGTTCAAGGGACCAATTACCACTCTGTCCCCTCGGGGAAGAGCATATCAGATGTTTACTGGGGGTTAATAATAAATGAATTGAAAAAAAAATTGCTCTTCGAACACCATATTCTGTGTATTCATGTCAGCAGGTTGTAATTAGCTAATTAAATGCTTGGACTGACAGAACGGCCCCAGTGGGGGTTGCAACATTGCAGACCACTCCTGAAATATGAGCAGGAAACATCTTGGAATATGTAGGCAGGAGGGCAGTTAACACCTCGCATTTAATGGGACACTTCTTCCTGCAAAGGTTACTGGGAGACCTGGGAGGAGGACTTGGACAAGTCCTGTGCCTGAAGAGCTTGCTGCCAAAAAGGCTGGGGACAGCATGCGAGTGAGTGGGGCATGCAAGATAAGGAAGCAAGCCGTCATGGGCTCTCGGCAGCAAGCAGACATGGAGAAAAAAGGATGAAGCTTTTGAAATTAGTGTACAATTCAAAATGAATATCAAGGAGCTGATAAGTCCCAGCTCCTCCTTAAAAGGGTAGAGAGCTCCACGGTGCTGCTACCAGGAGGCATAGTCTACTCTAAATATAATGTCCAACCATGTGTGATTATTTTGAGTCATCAGAACCAAAGCTACACTTAAGGAACATGAAAGGCCCACCTTTAACCTCCCGAAGCAGAGGAAATGAGAAGGCGCATTCAAACCTCTTGGCTCCCATTCGGGTATTAGCTCATGCCTTACGCCCCTGCCGTCAGTGCTGGCCTTTGGAGATGAGAGTGTTTTGTACCATTGGCATGTCACCACTGCCTGTTTGCTTTCCTGGCTCCTTAGTAGCAGTGGAGTTGGTTTTATGAACAGCAAGGCACCTGGCACACTATACAAATAGAGGAGCAAAATCCGTGCCAAATTACAGCACAAATAATGCATCCGTCTGGAACGTATCAAAGGAGGCATTCGCAGTGCTGGCAGTGAAAATGATAGTGTGTCAGGATTTTTCAAGCCATAGGTTTCTTTGGTCTCACTTTCTAGACACAGTGCTTTGGAGGTAAAAAAATGCTTACAAGGAAGCAGCCTGGAAGTATGCAAGCCAGCCCCATAGGAGTCCAAGCCCACTCTCAGCAGCCACCTTTTGATTGTGCAAAATGACCCATAGCATTGTGCACTTGGACCTGCAGCCTGCCTGCATGTTGTAGATACACAAGACAGTGTTCATCATCCTTGTGATCCTGACTGGGATAGAGTGATTTGATGCTACAGGATTATGCCCTCTTCCCTCCCCTCCTCATCCCCTTCCTGCTCCCAGCACAGCTTGGCTGGATAAGGAGAGCTACAAAAACTCTTGAAGTTTCAAACAACGATTTCTTAGAGATGAAGGGCTGTGTAGGTGAGAAGAGTAAAAAACATGCTAAGGTGCTGCCAAAATGTAAACCATGAGATATCTACAGAACATGGAAAATCAAAGGAAACAAATCCCCTTGCACCTTTTTTTCATTACTGCCTCAGAAGTTCAAGGTACACGAAACAGCTCATTTGAAAAGATTTTTGAGATTAGGCCATATATCAAGGCAGAAGAGCCAGCAGATCAGGGCTGCCCGTTTGGTGGTGCTGGTGTATGCAGGACACAGGGAGGACCACGTTCTGCCAAATCCTGTACATATGAGGGGTCACCTGCTGTAGATAGGAGGTGTCATCTGCCTCCCAAAATCAGGAACGCTCTGATGAACTCAGGAGGTCTAACCAAACTTTTCTTTGTTGCAGCTGTGATGCTTTCCTCATGCCCTTGCTAGTGCTCTGTGCTCTGTGCTCTGTGCTCTGTGCTGTAAACATGCCCACCCAAAGAGCCTGAGAGAGAAAGGCTGTGATGCATTGCTGCCAGACTGGGATGTATGTTTGCCCTATGAAAGCTTGTTGATCTTCCATTTCCTCTCTCCCCTAATGCTTATTATGATTGCAGAGTAAAATCACTGCTGTGCCATGCATGCTGACCTGAACTGCCCTTGCCCCATGCCACTCCACTCTTTCAGGGGGCCATCCAAACTTGGGGGTCAGTCTGAGAGGGCAGCTGCAAGAATAACCAATATTCTTTTTCTCCTGCCGCTGCATGTGAGGAAATAAGGCAGGTTATTTTGCCCAAGATTAATTTTTTAAAGCCTTTCCTTTGATGAGCCAGGCTCTTTTAAGGGTTTTCTAGCACTGAGTTGTTGGGCAGATTAGAGAAATAGCCTTTTTTATACTATTTTGACCATATGGGACAAATTCAGCCCTCTTTTCTATGCCAGTAACCTCGTGGTGATAGAACAGGTGTTAAGGTACCTGTTAAGGTAGAGGTAAAGTCGTGGTAAATTGAAGACTGCGTATGTGGTGTCTCTTCCACACCCATCAGAGCTTCGTCCGTGGCCAGTCTTTGCAGCACACAGATACTCAGATGGAATGGTGTCTGAGTAAGATGCTCCTTCATGAAGGTACCTGCCCTGATGCCTGTCCTGGTTGCTCCAGAGGTTCGTTTGTAGTAGTCCTCCCGGGCTCCTGCTCCCATTACCCAAAACCTGGGGAAAAGCCTCTGCCCAAAGCCTCCTCTGAGCCTGCCCTGTCCTCTGTGAATGGAAGGAAAGCAGGCATAACTCTCCATGTGGGAGGAAGGCCCGGTAAAACTGCCGGCTCCTTGTTACCAAACTGTGACTAGCTGGTGCAATCCTGCCCAACCACAATATTTCAGATCAGATTTATTCAACAACATCAGCTACACTTGTAACTGCCATATCAAATAACCACATATATTTATTATTTATCAGCACATGCTTTATTGGCGTTCATTACAAGCCGCTAATGAGGTGTCTGTTTTAATGGTAGCTGTGAAGCTAATAAGCAGGAGGTGAAAAAAGCCTGCCCTTTGACAGTAGATATGATTTCTTTGCTGGCTTTTGGGCAGCCACATATCTCATCCACAAATGACAAGTGCAGGACTCTGGGGTCTGCCACAAGCACATCTGTGGTCACCTCATTTTGGCAGGGTACGGGTAAATAGAAGGCTGTGCAGGGACCAGTAGCTGAGGAGGAGGGGAAGGGGTGAAAGGTCTGTCCATGGATATGGCCAAGAGCAACCTGCCCCACATGGAGTGATGCCCACCTAGCAGCCCCCTAGCCTGCATGGGGGCACTGTGTCCCCCCGGGAATACATGTGTCACACTGCCCCGTCACTGACTGCCGTGGGGCTGTGTGGGCTATGGCCAGCTGCCGGCGGCATGCCCTCCACCCCCCCCACACACACACAGTCGGCACTCAGCTGTTTTGCATTTTGTAGAGTGTTTTATGAGAAACATGTGTCTCCCCTATCACCACTGTCCCACACAGGCACAACCACATGGGGTACGGGACCCAGCTTCCTGATGAGGGGATGCTGCTGGGAAGCCCCTCTCCCAGTGCTCACTCTGGCTGGGCTGCCTGTGCATCAAGGGGGTACCTTCAGGGCCCCAGTCACTGGCAGGATGCTTTTTCAAGCCTACCAACTGTAGGCTTGAAGCAAACCAAGAGAAACTCTCAGCAAAATTTCAGGTGAACCCAGATGTACAAGTTGCGGAGGTTGAGCCCGAGCTGTGTGTGCAGCCCTACACACACCCATGCCTCCTGCGCAGCTCCTCTTTCTGCCCATACCCCCTTCCAAAGGGTCAGGGGATGTGGGATGCCCTCTGGGCCTCCCATCTCCTGTCCCTCATCTCCAAAGGGAAAAAGAGGGCGTCCCAGACATGCCTCCTTCATTGCCCTTCTACCAGGCTTCCCTCCTCAGGACAGGAGGAGATAGTGTTGCTGGCAAGGGACGGTCTGCATGATGAGGTCATGCATGGTGCTGGCTCATGAGAGCTGGCAGCCACTCTGCTGGGCTCTAGCCATCCCTCTCCCAGGGAGACAGAGCAAGGGATGCAAGGCAGGCACCAAGAGTGGAGGCTCCCATTATTTTGGCCTTGGGCACTTTTGGAGCTTGGCGGTATTGAGAGTCACCCAGTGTTTGGCCAGATCCCCAGTGGCTTTGCACATTCCTTTTCTTTCCATGAATGAATGGTCTAATCTGGCTGGAGGGCATTGCAAGACCCAATAGCCAGTTTGCTGCACCTGCTCATCAGGGATTGAAACACCTGCCGTGGCTGGGGCTTAGCATTTAAGTGCTGCTATTTGAAGACAAATCTTGTCTTTTGTCTCTGCTTGAGCCTTCTCCCAGCTTTCCCCTCCCCTTAAAAGAAAAGAAAAAAAAAAAAGAGAGAAAAAAAAAAAAAAAAGAAAAAAAGAGAAAAAAGACTGTGCTGGGTGTTTTTTGGACAAAGCTTATTTTTCCTCTAATTTCCAAGAGAAGCCACCCTTGCTTTCCAAGTTAGGTGCATTTCTGAGAAGTGTTATTCACACAGGCAAAGAGAATCATGAGCACTTTCGTTTTGCTGACAGCTGTTTAAAAGGTCTGTGCTGATGTTAAAATGTTGGAGCATTGGCTGGTTACAGTCTGAAGCACTGCTGTATCATCCTGGTACCAGCAATCAACACTATGCAATAAACTGATGTTTTTAATGAGAAGAGATGTTCTTCTACACAGCTTCCTACCTGCATTTGACCTTTAAATTTTTTCAAGTTGCTTTCTTGTGACAATAAACAAATAATATTGAGTCAGTAGCTAATGTGAGATTTACTTAATGGGGAATTAGAAGGCAGTTGTATCATTTCTGCCAATAAATTAGGAAGTAAAGAAGTAGATTTTATCCAAGCAATGTGATTCATTTAATTGAATTTATGTATTTGGGTGACTAAGGCACTTGGGCTGTGTATGGAAGCCTTGGTTTTGTAAGATTTGTTAATGAAGAGGCTAGAAAGATATGAATACACTAAATGGATTGGACAGGGACCAACTGATACATCTCCAAAGTTAATAGAAAGCAGAAAATATCTTTCTAGTGGGTCTCAATGGATGTCTTCTTGAACAAAGTTCGTTAACACTTTTATCAGTGATCTGGAAGAAAAATAAAGGCCATGTTATGTGCAAAGGTTGTCAGAGAGCAAAGTTTGCATGGGAGGTATTTAAGGAAGAGCAGGCTTCAGTGAAGGGAGCTGGGCAGAGCTCCAGTCTTGAGGGAAGAACGAGGAAGCGTCTATCTCCATTGTAACAGTAAGAGCTCCTACCCTGGCCAGGCACCTACCCTGGGAAACAAAATCAGCCCTCAGTCTGCCAGAATACAACAAATCTAGAGCAAGAAATTGAAACTGGGCAGATGCAAGCTAAAGGGTGGGTTTGTAACAGAGGACAGTGTACCACTGAAATTACTTTGTGATGGATTCTCTATCACTGGAGACTTTTAAATCACATATTTTTCTCATCTCTTCCCCCACCGCCCTAAAAAAGAGATACTTGATGTACTTGTTTTATTTCAACTTTCTGTGTTACAGGGAAGATCAGGCAGGACGATAACAGTGGTGTTGGCTTTATAACCTATGAATATGAAGTTTGATTAGAAAAAAATTTTAACAGAAGAAAAAAACTCCTGAAAATCTTCAGCTTATTTCAGTTTTGTTCATCATAAAAATAAATATTGGATACTTAAGAAATATGGAGGGAAGGCTAATTCATTCCTTCTACAAGTATTTCTGGGACAATTATAACATCATGTTAAATAAATGAGGAGAAAAACTGGGCCCAAAACAAGAAGAGTCTCATTAATACAGTGATGGCTAACTTGCAAAATTCTCTCCATTGACTGCAAAACAATCTAATACACAATTAATTTTTTGGAAGTAGATCCTAATAAAAGAAAAGAAGAAGATCCTGTGTTCATTTGTACAATAAGCCAAACTTGCCTTAGGGCACAGATCAATTGCTTGAAGGTCTAAAAGAAATTTCTCCCGCAGGTAGCTGGGAAAGGGGAATTCATGTGTTCTCCATGAATTCCTTGAGAGGCAGGAGAAGCTCACTTCAGTTAACTGGGAGCTTAGCTTAAGTCTGCTTCATGAAAGACACCAGGCGTTTTGTTAAGAATCTCAATCAGCTGAGTCTTCATTGAGTTTTATATAGTGGTGCCCTTGATTTCTTTGTGATCCTGGTATTTTTGCAGCTAAAGGATGAGGGACTGCCCACTGGGAGCAAGGTTTGGTTTGGCACTTTCTGTTGTTGTCTTTGCCCGGAGCATCTAGCGGGAGGCCGCTGCTGGAGGTACAATGTCAGCTGTGATGTGATCTGGCACAGGTTTTACGGTTATGAATTCCCTTGGCTGCTGCCTCTCAGAGGCTATACTAGAAAAAAAAAAAACAACCATAAAACAAAATAAAGATCAGAGACAACTCCGCTTACATGTTCTTAGCAGTAGTGAGAGAATATCTTAATTATTTTTTGCCTGTGAGATTAATCATACAGGACTGTTGTCCTTTCCAATTGCCTGTGAAATTAAAATAGTGCTGTCTCTTAGGAAAATAGTTCAAAGGAGAAGAAATTTCACATTGCTCTACCTAAAGGTGCCTGCATCTTTGTCCTCCACATGGCATCACTCCTTCCTTTCCAGCAACATGGCACTAGGAGGATGGGTTGTGTTCTAGATACACACAACTCGCAAAACAGCTCATAGTGCCAAACAGACATCAGCATGTAATTCCAGTGTTACTCAGGTGTGAATTTGAGTTACAATGTATTTATTACAATGTGAGTCTCAGACTAAGCTAATTCTCAATTAACAGCTAAAAATCTGCAAGAAGTAATCTCAGTTGCTTTGAAGCAGAGGATGCTACCCTGATAACATACGATAGTTAATGGTTATTTACAGTGTGGTGGGTGGAAGTAAAGCCACTGCAGGTGTGCTTTTTAGTGAAGTGATAGTCATTCCCCTGTTTTGGAGAGTGAAAAAGGTTCTGTGCTGGGGAGGGAAATGCTGCAGCAAAAAGAAAGATGTGCATGTTTTCATCTGTTACCTTATCTTCATGTAATCAGCAGAACTCTGCTCTGGCTCTAGTAATAAGGTAAGAGGTCTGCATGCTGGAGGACCATATGGGGTAGCAAAGGTTTAGGGAGAGCAAAGGCTATGGGATCAGAGCTTGCAAGCTTGCTAAGGAATAGAAGTGAGTTATTTGCAGGGATCTTGAAAAAAAATGTGATGCTTAAAATTTGGGGATGTGCTGCATCAGCTCTCTTGTCAGGGATTGGTCTGAGCCCACCAATTTAACTGGTGTTTCTTCCCTGGAATGGAAAATTGCATAAGATAAAAGAAGCACAGTGGAAAAGAGGGAGTGTTTAGAATGGGAGAAGAGAGAATAGAAAGGAATGTATCCCCCAAAACTTTCAAATAATGCGTTCTCCCTTCTCCAGAGCCAGTGAAGGTGAGCCCCTACAATATCCTCTGTTTAGCTCTTTAGTTCTTGATGTTTCTTCACTGGTTAGAAGAAAGGGCTATTGGCAACATAAGTTGAGTGTACTGTAATGCAATGCAGTCTATTACTATGGGTGCTTCAGGAGAGAGACCAGTATAAATATTATCCAGTATAAAGTTTTTCTGTCTTTTCAATTGAAGTAATCCTCTTCCCTTCCATTCCTCCATGCTAGAAGGCTCACTAGTGGATTGTGATGGCCTTTTTTCCTAGCTTAAGAAGCAATTTGTAATTAGCTCTCCTCTACCATGCTCCCTCTCTGCCAAAACAAACTTGTCAATAAAATCCTGATGTTTAGATGCAATAAAGATGTACATTTAATTAAATACAAAGCTGGTTTGTGAGAATGGGACGCGTGGAGAAGCCACTAAAGAGCATCACACAGAGTGTAATGAGCTGGAAGCAAATGTTTGAGGAAAAGGAATAGTGTGGATATTAAGATTTCAAGCCATAAACATTGTAGCAGTGAAGCAAATTGTAATGCAAGCAATTTCTGGATAGTTAAAAAAAATAGCTGCTAGTTGCATCAAATTAAGCCCTGAGAAAAAACTTCATAAAACTTGAGAGCACTGTGCTTAAGACATATGTATAAGGAAGCAAATCTGGTGTGTGAGGTCCTGTGGGGCTCCATGTGTGATGTGTGTTATGAAAAGGCTCAATTTTCAAGTCTTTGTTAGTCTTGCTAAACAAACATGCATTCTTGTTAAACATTTCTCCTGAAATGGCAACTATTGACAATACATCTTCCTGAAGCATATGACAGTTATCAAACAAATAGTTGACAGTTTGCAAAGTTTCCATTATTCTATAGTTGCTGAAGAAGCTTGAGGATAGGACAGGATGCTTGGCATTGGGAGTGCCTTAGCTGTTAATGTTTTAGCACAAAATTTGTTAAGTGTAGAAACTGAGCTCAAATCTCTGAAGTGTTGATTCAATGGAAACATCAGTTTGGGGCCTGCTATTAAACAGCAGTCTGGGAGATATACACTCTCTGGGAAAAACATGCACATCAGCAACAATTCCATGTCATAAAAGCTGACATTAGTAGTCACATTCATTTCAGATTGTTGGGCGTTTCGTGCACTTTTCATCTCATGGTGCTAAAGGCAGAAAATGCAGAATGGGGAAAAAAAGAATTGCTCATTTCTGTACAGTCTTCAAATGTGCAAACAAGAGCTCCATTTTGATCTCTATATGGAGGATGCTGCTGTTGTGAAACACTCACATGGTCCAAGGTTAGCTCTGATATGGTGTTTCATTAACCTGAAATCAGCACAGCATGTATACAACAATGATGAAAATCAAGTTGATTTTCTTAATTTGAGAGAATCACCTAAAGCATCTGAAAAGTGAAGAAGCTTAAAATCCCCCTCAGAAATGAAAGAAATCACAAAGCAGTCAACAGAAAAAAAATTGTGAATAGAGATGTTATTTGAAAAAAAAAAAAAAAAAGAAAACCCAAACCAAGAACACCCAAAAAGCCCCACCCAACTCCCCCTCCAAAAAACCCCCCAAAACTAGCAGACACTATTTTCATCTGCAGGTGGAGCACCTTATCAAAACTGTGGTGAACAGTGTTGCTCTGTGGAAATACTTTTCCCTAATATTGAGGCAGACTGAAAGAGGAAAGCAGAATGAAAAGAGAAGCATTGGAACAATTTCTCTTGGGTCATATCAGTTAAAAATGATATTTATGTAGTAGAGAAACATGCTGAATCATTTACTTAACTTACTATCTTTCATATTCAATTTCTAAGCTAGTATAAAGCCATGGGAAGTCTTCCTCTTTGCTTCTTTTCAGACTGCAAATCAGAGCTGAAGATAAACAGCCTTCAAATTGCCTCTTGCTAAACACAAACAATTACAGTAAGAAAGACAAATAACAGTGTATGCATGAAAGTAGTTTAATTTAATACATGATGGTATACATGGTCTATCTAAGAGGGCTGTCTCAACACCATTTTCCATGGCAACAAAAAGGTTGTAAATGTTGTTGAGTTATTGCTATTTTTCATCAGTACTATTGAAATGTTGGCTGGAAGGACCTCTGGGAACCCTGGCAGTGGTCCATTTCTGGTCCCCTGAGACTGTGGGTTTTCCTGACCCTGTGCTCAAACATTACTGCAGGGGATTTCAATCTCACAAACTACCCTGTTCCAATGATGTAACCAATGACTGCACCAAACAAGTGTATTATACCTTTTTAATTATTATATTTTCTCTCTTCATTACTTTTATCTCCTTCATTACTTCATGTCACAGCACCAGAGGAGATAAGGAATGGCTGATTTTACTCATTAAAATAATATCCCTCTATATAATGGGATATTCTCCTTGTAGCCCTTTCTAGTCTTCCTCCTTCCTGGGAAAGCAGACTCATTCCTGCCAATCTCTCCTTGTAGCCTTTTGTGGTGCCTCAACTCTATTTTTGGCCTGCCTTCTACTATCAGAACCCAAAACCAGACTCACTACCCCAGCTGAGACTCCAGAAGAATTTGAAATAATTACTTTCAATGGTTGTCATAGAACAAAAGTGTTGTCTGGTTGAGGTTGTGTTTTTTCACTTTCTGGGAAAAAAATCTCAAGGGTGACATGGTGCTGCTTGCTCAGTTTGAGGTGTGCTGTGATTACCAGGTGTTTTCAGCAATGTTTTCAGTTTCAGTACTGCTTATCCAGTCCATGCACATGAAAAATTTCCTTCCTCTTTCCAGCAGACAACATGTCAAGACCATTATGGGGGGAGCTGACATGGTTTGCATGAGCCAAAGCAGGCTGGCTTTCACCTCCTCTTAATTGCTGCATTTTGCATCCTGATTTACAATGACACCATCAGCAATGACCCACTGCAGTTCTGGTTTTAGTGGGAAATCAGGACTACCACATGGGAAGGGCTGTGTGGGTTGCGTGACTGGCCTGTGGCTGTGGTTTCCAGCTCTTGCTGACATTCAGCATGGCAGGAGCTGTAAGATGTGGGAAGTCTCAGCTGCCCTGTAGCACTGGAGCAGAGTGCTAGCCCCCCTGCTCGTCCCTGACCCAAGCTCATGTCTGGGAGCCTGAAGGCTGTATGCACAGCAGGTTTTGCTGGCCTCTTAAAGTTTGGCTTCCTCCTCATTGTGTTGCTGTGTGCTGTTTGCCCCCATTCTGAGCCAGGGACAAGGTAAAGCTGGCATCACTGGTCTGTTTCCACACTGGTAGCTGCATCTACATGTGCAGAGAAGCAACTTTTCTCCCTCATTTTGAAACACAGACATGACACAATGTGGTAAAAGGCGGATATAACCACAATGGAGGGGTTTTTTTCTTGTGGTCCAGAGATTAAACCACAGCTGCCAGAGGTTTTGCTGCAGATACTGCAATTGCCAGGCGGGAGATTATGCCATTATGCCATGTTGGATTTGCATGTCTGCCTCCTCACTCAAGCTCTCTAGGAACATACTGCCAAGATCCCACAAGTGCAGGTCCCCCCCAAGTCCTGGGCACCCTTGTGTCACGTCTGTGATTATTGCAGAAGTTTCAGTGCTAGCCCCCACCCAGTCACTCGTGCAGCAGCAATGGCTCAGTTTTTCAGGGCTAGGAGAAAGCACTGGCTGCAATTTCAGCCTGCTCAGGAAACCCAGAGGCACCTCGCCAAGTGCACCAATAGACACAGCTGGCTGGTGCTGAGGACCCAACCACTACACACAGAATCACAGAATTATAGACTGGCTTGGGTTGAAAGGGACCTTGAAGACCACCTAGTTCCAAATCCCCTGCCATGGACAGCAATACCTTCAGGGACACCAGGTTGCCTAATGCCCCATCCAACCTCGTCTTCAACACTTTCAGGGATGGGGCATCCACAGCTTCTCTGGGCAAGCTGTGACAGTGTCTTAGCACTCTCACAGTAAAGAATTTTTTCCTAATATCTAATCTAAACCTGTTCTCTTTCAGTTTAAAGCCATTACCACTTGTTCTGTCACTACATGCCTTTGTAAAAACTACCTCTCCAACCTTCTTGCAGACCCCCTTCAGGGACTCGAAGGCTGCTTAGGGTCTCCCAGGAGCCTTATCTTAGGCTGAAAAATCTCAACTCTCTCAGCCTGTCTTCAGAGAAGATGTGCTTCAGATCTCTGATGATCTTTGTGGTCCTCCTCTGGACTCAATCCAGCAGTTCCATGTTCTTCCTATGTTGGAGAACCCGGACCTAGACTCAGTACTCAAGGTGGGGTCTCATAAGAATGGAGTAGAAAGGAGAATCACCTCCCTCATCCTACTGGTCACACCTCTTGATGCAGCCCGGTATGCAGTTGGCTCTCTGGGGGCATTTTTATGTTTCTCTTGACCCTAGCCCTCATCTAATCCCATGGACTAAATGTCCACTTACAGCCAGAGCAAATTAGGTTGGGCACCTGTGGCATGTGTTTTGCCTTATTTTTGCAAAGAAAAATTCCAATTTGGGATCTCTGGGACTGCTCTCTGGTGAAGCGCAGTAAATGAGGAATACCACAAAAATCACTTCAGAATTGCACTATAGAATGGAAACACAAATGTGAACACATCTTAAGTTGGCTCTTTCATATGCTTGCTTCGTCAAGGAGAAGCTGAGGCTCAGACGGACAGCTAGTAAACCTGATTCATCACAGTTACCCTGAAAAGGTGTCAGGAGTGTGCTTCGACACCACCCCTTAGCATAGGCTTCTTAAGAAACATTGGTAGTCGCCAGACACACAAC
>JAWWLV010000121.1:41045426-41055614 GCA_035041135.1 Platyrinchus mystaceus
GGTGTCAGGAGTGTGCTTCGACACCACCCCTTAGCATAGGCTTCTTAAGAAACATTGGTAGTCGCCAGACACACAACAGGTGATGTAGAGTACAGGGTTTTGGGAGAAGGTCAGTGGGAAAACAAGTATCCCATCTGGGACTGAAGAGAGACATTGATGAAATGCCAGTGAGGAAATAATTACAGGTAACATCATGTCCTACAAAGTTTGCAATTTTCATAACTGCTAGTGTTTTCCTATAAAATGAATCTCAAAATACAAAATGTTTCTTGGAGTGTCAGCATCAACCACCAGTTTTGGGTTCACCACTGCCCATCTTATATGCTTGTCTTCAGGAGTCCTGATTAATGTGGACCCTGAAAACCTATCAGTAATGAGAGGTTTCTAACTCAGTTCCTCAGGAAATGTCAATGGCAAGTCTAAGATGTGGTGTTTATCCTCTCACAGATTGACTTGCACCCAAACAGCTAGGCAAACACTGCCTTAAAGTGGCAAAGCATTTGTAGTTAAATTATTTTAAATGAGAGAGCATTTTACTGGCTATCAAAGTAAAACAGAATAGATTTTTTTTTATGTCATTCATTACCAAAGGTGCTACTGCTGATTTTGCTGCAAAAGAAACAGAGAAAAACTTCTTTGCTTTCTGCACAACCATACATTAAATTATGTTTCTTATTTGAAAGAGTGTTTTCCAGCAGTTTCAGACAAGCTGCCTTCTCCATTGCTCCATTCCTTCTTCATTCCTGCCTAAACCAGCACAAGACATATTGCTCAGCTCAAAGGGAGCCAGTTGAGTGTCATATCAGCCCAGAGCCCCCACAGAAAGAACTGGCAGCAAAGGCCTGAGGGTATCCAGGGCAGGATGCGAAGAGCACAGCTAGCGTTTTTGTTTGCCTGTTGTTGAGCTGGTACCCAAACCCCTCCCTGGCATCAGTGTCCCTGAGCCAATCCTGCAGTGTGGAGCAGCTAGGAGATACCGATGCTTGTCAACTGAGAGTCTTCAACATTCAAAGATTTTTTATCACCAAGCTGCCATCTATTACCATAAAGGGAAGAAAATGGGATCTCTTCCTGCTATACACTCAGGAAAGCACAGTAGATAAATGTGCCAGGTAGCACGAAGGGTTGTTTCTATACTCTCATGCCATCTATGCACAAACTTACCCTGGTAACCTCGTCCTCGGGTCTCCACACCTGCTAGTGCAGATCTGCTGCCTATCAGGTGTGCACCCACCAAAACTTTTGGCCTGCTGTTGTGGGGGCTGTTGCCCCTCATCCTGCCTGGGTGTCCCTGATCCACCACCTGGGAAAACACAAAGCCTAAGTACAAAAAAGGGTGGTGCTGTGGCAAGGGCTGAACTAAGAGAGAACAAAAAGGCCACCTCTACCCTCAGGAAACTGAAACTCTAACAAGTAGCAGCATACAGGGGCAGACAGACAGGAGTCAAAGGTGGGCCAGGTCCCCTGCTCCCTCTCCTCCTTCTCTGAGCCCACCTAAAAACTTGATGAACAGTGTTCCAGTGCGAGGTTAGGCACCAGGGAAGGAATAGCGCCTCAAGGTCTCCAGCACCTCTCTGCATGGCAACTTTTATAAAGAAATGGTTTAATGCTAAAAAGCAAACAAAGAAGCCAAAAATATGTCTCATCTTCAGTATTTCATTATTGAAATCTTAAACATTATGAGCATGAGATTTGCCAAACACAGGTCTCAGCTTGGGTAGTTTTTTTTTTTCCTGCTATGCAAAGTAAAATTTATGGAATCTGGTAATCTTGCATTAAGAGCTAATTTAAAAAGCTATATTTAAAAATTAGTTTCAAATCCTTTTGTGCTATTTAAACTTATAAATATAGATAGTGCTGTTTTAAACAGAAAATTGAGTAAAGCATCAGCAGGAGATTTAGCCTGATTGCTGTGCATGTTTAAAAGAAAAACACACTTAGGCACTGTGACATTCAATTTTTAAGAAATCCAGTTTAATTATATTTTCCCTAATTAAGGATTTCATTATAGGGGATCACATGATTTAATTATATCAATACCCCAAAGACCTGATTGTGAACATAAAATGTGGATTAAAGGGATGCCTCATCACTTAATTACCTGCTAGATTGGAACAGATCCATGTTGTAGGTCAAAAGGGACATAAAATGCAGGCTTCTGCCTCCCTCTTTGTTGTGTGTGATGGGCTCTGTGCACGGGGAGAGAGGGAGGGGGGAACACTCTTGTATCCATAATGGGAGTGATAATTATCTGTAAGCAGTTTTCTAAGCCTATATATGAGATAGATAGATAGATAGATAGATAGATAGATAGATAGATAGATAGATAGATAGATAGATAGATAGATAGATAGATTTAAAATTATTAATTTCTTTTAAATTTTTGGAAAATCTGCAGTGGAGGTGAGCTGTATATTTCAGCTTACAGTCCAGTGGATGTCTGTGTATTTCTTCTTCTCAATATATAAAGTCTTATCTTTCAGAAGGAAAATGTCCAGTAGTGGGAAATCTTAGGCTGGGGTTTTCCATCCTCCCAAAGGGAGCAGATGGATGCCCAGTGCTGTAGCAGGGATTGGAGCTGTCTTCCTCCTTGTCTGTTCTGATGAGGCCTCTGGAGTGGTTGCACTTCTGGAGATTCCCTGCCACTGGGGAAAGCACGGGATGAAATCTTTTGGGATATCAGTATAAAGCTGAGTGACAGAGTCTAACCAGCCCAAACCTTGGTCGCCAAACACCTCTCTTCCCCACCCTTTAACCAGCTCCAGCTACCGCTTCCAGAAAGAGGCTTGTGGAGGTCTGTTTGGCAGGGAGTACTGAGCACATGGAGGGGGAAACCCTGCATCAATCACCATGGTCTAGTTTTTTTTCTGTCATTTGAAATGCCTTCCCACCTCCCACAACCCTTACAAGCTCCTACCTAGTAAAAGCTAGAAATCTGGCCATTGTACTCAATGGTCCCACAGTACAGAAAAGATTCTGTCAGGGACAAAATATCCCATGGGGGCTAAGAACAGTTTTGTCAGGGCCCATGGCAGCACTGTACACTGTGGGCTGAGCTTGTTGGAAAACCCCTGCAACATAGCTCCCCACAGCTTTCTAAAGGGGCTAAAGGGCTGCAGGATATCCATATAAGGTTAGGGTTTTTTCTTACTACATGCCATGAAAAGGAAATTTCCCTGCAGCACTGCCTGAGCAGGTATTCTGCTTTTTCTTGGTGACCTCAAGGCCAGCAGGCTCTGGCAGGTACGAATGGAGCAGCAGGTCCTTGGTTACTTTGCTGCTTCTAACACTGCACTGTCCCAAGAGCCAGCTTTGCCCGTACCCAATCCCTGCTCTGATGTGGAGAATGACTCTTGAAATAAATATTTCACAGCTACCAGGAAGGCTGGTCTGGAAAGAGGACAGGATGCTCCTTTTCTAAGGGAAGATACCCTCAGGCCCATGGGAGTGGGTGATCTGTTAAGCAAGAGGACAGCCTTTGATTTATCCTTTTGCTCTCTGGATGCATCCTGCATTCTCAGTTGTCCTCCTGCAAATGTTGCTGCAATGGTGTTGTCACTTCCTGGCAGAAGTTAAGAAACCAAATCCTGTGCCCAGTTTGGGTAGCAAGGCTAGCTAAGAACAAGATCTCTTGGCTGCTTTTGAAACTACTGCTAAAAACTGATGCTGATATGTCCCAGGTCCTTTCTGTGGCTTTCCTGAACGCACCAGAGAGGATACAGAACTGGATGGTCCAGCTGTTTTGGGATATTCCAAACCAAGCCACTCTGACACCTCATCATGGGAATAAACAAGGTCTGCACCCCATAGCTGAAGCCAGCACATATCTGTGGATACTGCCACCCTGTCCCTCCATTGCTGGGCACAGCCACCCTGGCCTACCTGCCCCGTGGGCACAGCCACTCCTTCATCCCTCCCCCTGGACATGGCCACCCCAACCTGCCTGCCTCTGGACAGATCGTGGAGGAGGCTTTGTGCACACACTGGGGCAATGTGCCTGGGTGGTGTGAAGCAAGGAAGAACACTCAATTGTTAAATTATCATCTGCAAGTGCTGTGGGATGAAGAGTCATTTCTTTTACTTTGATTTGATCTTATTTTGCTAAGCAGGGAAATGCCCCAGTGACAGTATCACTGCAGATGGCATCACAAAGCCCCGGCTGGCACCAACTGAGTTGGCACAGTCAGATTATCATGTTCGAGTTTGTGTCTGTCTTTTCTTTTTTTCCCTGCTTTGCTGTGCTAATAGCATTTCTATTACCATATAAGCCTCAGTCAGCTCCTTCAAAAGGACAGAGACCAACATAAAGAGTAAATTTCATTATCACTGGCAAAAAGGAAGGGTCACAGAAAAAGCTAAATGATGCTAGTCTATAATTCTTTCTTTTTTTCCCCCTCTCTCTGTCTCTCTTTGTCTCATCTGGGCTTAAAGGGAGACTGGAATTGAAGTTGCAGGGTCTCCAGGGCAGTATTGCAGAGCAGTGCTGCTTAATGGAGCAGCTGGTGGAGAGAGCTGAGCACATGTTTCCTTTGCAGTTTTCATCTTCATACTTCACAAGATCTAGGGACTGATTGATGGAATTCTTTTTTTTTTTTTTAAACATAGCTTTCTTGAGGCCTAGAGGCTGCCACACTGAACATATGTCCACATATTCCCTTGGGCAGTATTTAAATGTGTGCATCCATGTGACTGTATTTGTTTAGTGTGTGCTCCCACTGATCTAATAGGACCTTTCCCATGACCCATTGGTTCCCTAAGTTTGCCACTTGCTGCTGTCAGGCGAGAGAGGCTTTAACTTGGATGGCTGTAGATGTAAATGAATGGGACTTTTTTCCCCTTTCAGTCCTTTTGACTGAACCCTCTTGCTGATGGATCATCCAATGTAGTTTAGTTGAGAACCCTTCTTCATGCTGCTAAAAAAAGCTAAACCTAAACAGACCCCATCTGTTACAATCCCATGTCTATTTATGTGAATGCAAAATTTGTCGGGCTGCTTTCTGCTTTAATAAGCTATCCTCTGAAAACAAAATCCACTCCAGGAAAATGCCTGGTAAGATGTGCACTGCTTACTACACTGAATACCTCTGATGCTAAAATTTCCCTTTCTTTTGGGAATAAGAAAAGTAGTGGTTGCACATGGCACTCACTTCCCTTCGAGGAGACACCATGCAATGCATGGTGTTTAAGGTTCCCCAGGTAGGCAGCTCAGTGACACCCAAATTAGAATGATACTATCTCTAAGACAGTTTTCCAGCATACACAACCTGCTTGAATAACACCAATACTGCTCAGAGGAAGGGGACTAGAAGCAGCTTATTTACATTTCCAACAGTTGCAGCTTTGTGTGAAAGCCTGATCATATCCTACCTTTACTTTGTCTTTCTTTTTCAGCTAAAAGCTTGAAGAATTCCACAGAATGACACAGGTAAAGGAGGTGTTCAAATGACTTCAGAAGCTGTGGCTGGCTAACAAAGTGGAAAACTATGTAAATATTCCACAACCAGTGTTTGCACATATTTAAGGCTGTGCTGGGTAATACTACAATGCATGCAAAATATATGGGGAATGTAAATAAAAAACACAGTAATTGTATTGTCTGCTAGAGTTCTTGTTGAAGAGTGGAGCTTTCCTCTCCAGCACCGTCCCTTCCCTAGAGAGCTTAAGTGAAACATGTGAGGGCTGAGCTGAGAGGATCTGCCCTCACCTCCCTGCCAAGCTGCACTCAGAATGCCCTTCCTCTAGTCTTCTGGCAAATGCCCACAGTGTTACACCATGCCAAATCCTGCTCAAGGTGAGGCTGAGAGCAAACCCTCTATCTCTGTGCCATAGGCATGGGCATGGGCTGGGCTAGCTTTTCCAGCTCTCTCCACATGAGTCGTACCAGGAGCCAAGAAGATCATACAGGAATTCACGCTGGACATCCAAATGTAAGTTGTGGAAGTTGGGGATAAAATCAGCTGAAGAACAGGAGTAAATAAAATTCAGTATGTTTGTTAAACATTGTAATTTCTATTAAGTAAAGTTTTATCAGCAGTATCAGTGGGAAATGTCAGGACTGAGAAACAACACTGGAGGACTCAGTCACCCTAAGACTAAACTGACTTTCCTTAGAAAAATTATTTGTTAAACAAGAGTGCAGCTATATTACCACACATGGATCTGGCTTCCCAGCGATGCCTTACATCCCTTCCTTTCTTCAGATCTCAGATCATATCTTTCCATGGGACTTGGTACAATGGCTTCCTGGCCTGAAAACCTTATGAAAAAGTAGCTGCAGCCTGTTAAAATGGATCTAATTATGTATTTCTTACTGGATCATACTAAGAGTCAAAGTGAGTAGAATATTTGCAGAGGGTCATTAGAATTAATGGAAACCCTGAAGTGTCCTGGACCTTTGCTGTGTATTTGTTACTTGTCCTCTCTGACTTTGTTCCACTTTCCTACCACTCTCCAGCATCATGGGATGATTTGTCTTGATGCCCTCTCTGCTGTCCCCTCTCATCCTCATCCTCACAGGCTGCACACTCTTCCCCACTCTCTTTCTAGTCTCCCCCTTTTTCTTTCTCCCTTGCTAGCATTTCAACAGCCTCTACTTCCACAGCCATTCCCAGAGGGAAGAGCTGATAGTGCAATGTCTCACACCAGTGCCTTCCTGAGGACTACTGCTGCACTTCCTGCTGAGCTATCCATCCTTGCATTCCCCCAATGCTGCTGAGTCACAACAGGAATTACATTAGGGTTTGGGATTTGTTGGCTGCATCTATAGCACTAAATTACACTCAGAGTACATACTTAACATGTCTCCTGGCATGGTGTTGACCCAGTCCAGCCAGGAGAGACAGGCACAGCCCTGTGTTTGGTGGGAGACACCAGGCCATTCCCTGCCATCAGTTCAGATGCAACTGGCAGTTTCTGGCAATTCGAGAGTTTAGCTGGGTGGACTTTGCTACACTGCATTAGCTGGCCTCAGGATCAGGGAATGGGCCCCAGCACCATTTAGGTAACTAATATAGCGCAGCTCTGATGATGCATTAAGTCTGTGCATTAACACTGTGCATTATTCAGGTCTGGGTCAACCCTCAAAAAGAGAAGCTATAACACACAGGGGCACATTTCATAGAGGTTTTCCTCAAAGCAGTCACTTCTCACCAATGAAGTCGTGTTGCCTCCTGCAGTAAGGGCTTAAAAAGCTTAGCCCAGCAAGCCACCACTGAGAAAGTGCTGAAAACAGACACTGTATCCAAAGTGCTTTTAACAGTTTGGATAATGAGCATGATTATCATCATCATATCCATTTCTAATATACCGCTATATTTTTAATGTCACATTTGGATTTTTTTTTTCTGTCTTTTTTAATGGCAAAAATTCACAGGAAGCACAGTCACTGCCAAAAATATGATACCAATGATAATACCAATAGCCATCAGGTTACCTCAGGGACTGACAAATGACAACATGTTATTACACATATGGTAAGTCCTACTGTAGAGATGCTGTCATGTGATCTTGTGTTGGGTTATTAATCACTGGTGTTTTTGTCACTCTCAAAAGGAAGTGTAAGGTGATGGATTATCTTATTTACCCCTTCCAAGAAAATATTTATTTTCAAGTTCATTTGTATCTTTACTTTCTTTTAATCTACTGAAGAGTGCATCTGCTAGAAAATACTTTGGAAACGGGTGGCTAGTTTAGCATCCTGATTTTGATAAAATTTTATGGTTTGTTTTAGTTTTTTTTTAATTCTTTGTTTCTAGGATACTGGCCCCTGGAGTTCAGCAGGCACTGTTATATGCACAGGGTACCTGTCACCACTCCTCCACATTGCTGCCTTCAAGGAGTCAAGGTTGGCTGGAGATGCCAATAGTACGTTTACTTTAGAAACTGTTACTCAGAAAACTTTAAGGGCACGTTACAAATGCAGCTATAATGTCCTCATGAGGCAGGAAGAAGAGTTTGAGCATCTATATCCCAGCTGGATTTTGCAGATTATAATTCAGCCAAAGAAACAAAGCAGGGTCTCCTGCTAGTTGTAAAGATGAGTTGGTAACATGGAAAAGGAAATAGAGTTAAACCCTTCAGTATGTGCTGTAGTGACTTTTTGCAGTCAAAATGACATCATAAAATTAGGAAATTATTTTAAATCTGAATGGTTGCTTAAAAAGTACCTAGATGGCTACCTAAACTTTGATGTTTAAAAGTTGATTAGTTAGGTAAAACCTTCCTCCTATAAGCCCATGTTGGTTGTGTTACTGAGAGTAATGAAGTTTCAGCTCTTGCTTGCATCTCATAGGAACCACTCCATTATCTTGCACCTGGTTATCCAATTTAGATTTTTAATGTGGAAGCAGCATGAAGGTCTATCCCAATACATCAGAGTGTCAACTGTGCATAAAGATTATTTTATAAAAATCATAGTGAATGAAGTAATGTGATCTCAGGCCACTCCTTTGATAACCCTTGAATCCATCTGTGCTTCCAACTGTAAGATCCACTGCTGAATAGCTTTTTTAATCACCCTTGCAACAGAAATTCCCGCAAATATATTATCTGGTTTTTTAACCAAAATAATTTGCTATCTAATAACAGAAGATGGTGAAAAATGTTGCAATTACGGTTCTAAATTTGATGAGGGGCATTCTCAATTTGCTTGAATTATAAAGGAGGAAGTATGATTTCAGAAGCTAGAGAGGCAGCTACCTTTTTTAATTTTAAATATTCTCTTGCTCATTTTTGCACCAAATTATTTCAAGTGCCTTTTAATTTGTAAGACAAATAACACCTTTAAAGTATGTACTGTCCATATGTAGTCAGTGCAGCAGTGCTGCAGGATGCTGTGGGAGCTGATTCTGAGAGAAAGAACTGAACCAGTTGTGGGTCCCAGCACCCCAGACCCACTGCTACTCAGCAAGGACACTCCCCACAGCCCCCATATTAGCCTTGTCTTTCACACAGAGCATGCTCTAATATTTTTTTCAGTGTGACATGCCAATCATCTGCTTTCACTCATCTTTACTGATCCATCAAAAACGCGGTTCCATCCCAGTTTCCTTGACGGTACATACGTGCATTTCATTCAGACCCTTAAATTCATCCAGAACCAATAATTATTCCTCTATTGATAGATAATGTGAAATCTCTTCCATGGAACTGAACACAACTGGGATGTGGAAGCACAAGGATCCATCAGTGCTGTTGGGCTCTATGTCAGCCTCTGATGGGGGGTCTCTGTAACTCTACCATAATAATTTCCTGGGATGATTTCTGTGCAATGATTGGCAGGACCAGAAATAATCCTTTTTTAGGTATTTGTTTTGATGCCAAGTGAAATCTCTCCTCAAGTCCATTTCTTTCTGATCCATTTCAGAAATTGGATGTCCTGGCAGCTGCTATGACCCCACCATCCACTGCCTACAGCCATCTCCCTCCTCTCTGCTGAACTTGCCTGTCATTTTGGTAGCCTTGATTTTACTTCTCAGCTTTGTCATTGGTGTCTCTATCTAAACTGAGAATGGATTCAGAAATGCTACCTGGTCACCCTAGAGCAGGATAGGACTGAACTGCCAAGCTCAAATCCCAGTTTCATCAGAAAGTGGCTTGCAAAGAGTTATGAAGTGCTCAGAACCTTAAAGTAAGCCATAGCAGAGCATGATAATTTAGTTCAGATGCAACTGGTGTGATCCTCTTTTGGCTTTCTGTAAGGAAATGGTCATTTCTGAAGTAGAGAAAGTCTGCTTTTCCTTTGGTAGTTGATAATTTTGCTGTGTTTTTGCACTGTGAAATATGAAGTATAATAGGAGTGGTGAACATAATGAGGCAAAAAAAGTAACTCCTCTGTGCCTGAAGGTCTCAGCTGGAGTGCTGTGTTCAGGCTGGGGAACCACACTTCAAGAGGGATGTGGACCAACTGGAATCAGTCCAGGAACAGCAATGAGAGAGCTTAAAAACATAACCTATGAAGGAAGGCTGAAAGAACTGGGGTTGTTTAGAATAAAGACAGGACTAAGAGGAGATGCAATAACATAAATACAGTTATGTAAGTAGTTGCTGCAAAGAGGGAGGAAATAAACTCTTCTCTATATTGACTGTGGACTGTAAAAGAATAATGGGCTGTAGTAAAGTAAGTAAATGGCCAGTCTTCGCGAACGAAGATCTGGGAAAGGTGTTTTTACCTTTCAAGCCTGCGCAATG
>JAWWLV010000121.1:41055714-41076973 GCA_035041135.1 Platyrinchus mystaceus
CGAGCTCCATCTGCCCGGGGGACCTGGGATTCGAACCTGCGGTCTTGGCGCTGAGAGACCAGTGTCTTAACCGCTAGACCACCAGGGGTCCCAATTATGGGCTGTAGTGGAGAGCTGCAGATGGACAAAGCCTTGACTTTCTGGTGGAGCTGTGGGATGAATTTATGGGAGACTATCTGATCGGTGGGTAAAGGAGGGAATCCACAGCTCAGATTGTCCCTCACCAGTGCAGTCCACACCTGTAAAAGTAACGTGTTTGACCCAGAGCAGAGAAGGAGCCTAAGGCTGGAAGGAATGATGGCAATCAGGCCAGCTGTGGTGAGAAACAAAATGTTTGTTTGGACAATTTGCATCTGTTGCTTTTTTTAACCGGATAAGAGAGTACACTATGTAATATACACACACCAGCCTCACTTACGGACAGAAACTTAAAATATTTATATCACGGACAAACAATGCCAAGGAACTCCCCTACAAATGCAGTGATTTAATAAACACAGTACTGTAATGTAGCATTTATCTTTTTATATATAATCAGCTGTTGCTTTTACTTGGGTAGAAATGATCTCAAACTGAGCCAAGGTAAGATGGGAAGGTTGGAAGGTTCCCATTTCCCCAGTCCCAGACATACACACCTTTTTGGCTTTTGCAAGAACATGTGCAATTTAAGACTGTGAACAGCAAAGAGATTCCTGCTACAGCCCATGAAGGACTGTACATTTCATAGACCTCTTGAGGTCTCCCCTAGCAGATAGCTCCTCTCCTCTGCTCCCAGCAATCTGATGGAATAAATATCTTCCATAACAGCACTGAATAAACATATATGTATATATCTAGGCAAAAGATGTGCATTGCTTCCCAAGAAAAGGTCAGCAAGATATCTTGCTGAAAGCATAGGTTACCTCTACATGAAAATCTTTATTCTGGACAACACGTACCAGGCCCTCAGACAAACCCAACCCAGTGCTCATGGATCACTGCCATGCTCTATACAACACTAAAAAAAAAATAAATAAATAAAAAAAAATTTGAAGGTTTTACACTGTGACTTATCAACAGTTAGTTCCTAATCCCATGCTAAAATGATGTATCTTTTTTCTGTAGCAATAGTTCTGTGGTGTTCCACCATCATGTAAAACAGGGAATTGCCTTGAAGAGCATTTAATCAAGAAACCACAGTTTTAAATTAAGCTTTGCTTCTGAAGGAAGAACTTCATGCATTGCTCCAAGGTTAGAGTAGGAGTTGGCCCATACTGTGCAGACTTGTGAAAACACAGTGCCAACAGGCCCTGAGAGTGGTATGAACAATGTTTGTGCAGTCTGAAGATGCAAATGGATGTAAATGTACAAACATATGGAAAATTTTCTTCCTGGGCAATGCAATGCCAGAGCTATGGTCCTTAACAGATATTGTTCCATGTGACTTTATCCCAGCTCACAGTCACCACAGTGATGCCTCATTACCAGGTCCCTGTCACCACTATACCCACCCCAGCTGAGCCCTGTATCAATATACTCAAATTAGACTGGCCTGCATGATCCTTAGCTCTTTACAAGACAGGATTGGGTTTTAGTTTTTCCTTCTTACTGAACATTCACCCAGACAGTAACTTTTTTCATGTCAAAGCAAGGATATAGTTGTCTAAATGGACATGACTAGGAAAGGCATCTGCTAAATAAGGCTGAATTCTTTACAAGCATAGGCGCCAGTGTAATCTCATCACAAATTAAGTTAATTGAAAGCAGAATAGCGTCCTCTGAAGAGTCGTTTACTTGCTCTTACCTGATCTGTTGGGAAAGTACCTGGCTGTTGTGTCTCCCCGTGTTGGGACAATGAGATCTCTGGACTGAAGGAAGGGTTATTTTGGACTGTATATGGGTTATCTGAATTTACAAACCACTCAGAAATAAATGAGCTTCTTGAGGAGACCACTAAAAAGTGTTGTCTTGCTTCCCAGACTAAGGTCACAAGTGGTCTTTTCACCGGTCTCTGGTGAGTTCCCATAACAGTGTCTATATGTCACCCGGGTCTGGAAGACATATGACCTTGAAATATGCCCTAAATTACACCTTTGGAGAAGTGTTGGGATGACTTATCCAGGCTCTGTTGACAGTGTGGGACTAATGTGCTTTTCAGTGCACGGCGCAGGAGTGGCCTCTCACATCAGGCAGGAGGGAGTGTAGCCCTAGGTTTCCTTCCAGACTAGATGAGGATGTGCAGGGTTAAGGATGAGAGAATGCTGCATGTGGTACCCTGGGAGGACTGTAGAGAAACTTGCCCCTCTGTAGACACAGGTCTTCTGCTGCTCAGGACGCATTCACAGTGCTCCTCGGTGAGGCTGCTGGAAGTAACGTGAAAGTGTTATCAGAGAGCTTGAGGCAAACAGCAGTGTGTCAAAACTATGGTGCCAAGCCTTCTGCAAAGCCCAGGTGTTGTTCAGCAATGGAGGAGGTACGTGATGGCCTGTTGAAGGATTTTTTTCTTCTTCCCCAGTATCCTAGATGCTTGCAAAAATCCCTCCTGACTCCTGGCTCTTGCTCAGGGGGACCTTGGGACATCCCATGTTGCAACAGGGAAGCCAGCAAGGGATCCCTTTCCTAGGTCTAAGCCCAGAGCTGAACACCATACACAAGGCAAAGCAAGGGCCACCAAACCAGAGGCAACTCATTCTGGCTCACCAGAGAGGTGGCCGAGGACCACCTCCATAACCATCATCCTTGGTCACAGGCAGGACAGAGGGAGCTGGTAGGGTAACCCTTGGGCATGTCCTTGCTGGAATAGGGCATTTAACTCCCACTGGCAGCTATCAGTAAATATCTGTTTCCTCAGTTGCCCTAGTTGCCTGACAAGCACTGAGGTACTCATGCCATGGGGACAGATGTGTGGTGAGAGGAGGCACAGCCACTGTTTAGAGCAGCAGTGACTCCACAGAAGGGTCGACTTTGAGACCAGGACACTGTGCAGGTGCTCTCAGGTGCTGGGTTGTTCCTGAAGACTAATGAATTAGTCAACTTCTGCTTTGTGCCTACATGCACTAAAGTGATAGTGCTGCAGTGGGGTTGAAACTCCTTAAACTCATGTTGTGATCATGGGTGTCAAAGACACTTAGAAAGGAGAAGGGAGCACTATCAAGGAACTGCAGGATGGAGGGCAAGGATGTGGAGGCAATCAGGAGTGCAGCATGAGAAGAAACAGCTATCCAAAAGCCTGGTGCTCCCAAGGCACATTCACACAGTGGCAGAGCACAGGCTGGCAATTACCTCCTGAAAAACCTTTGTCTGCTGCTTCGTGTTTTTACTAGAAGTCCATTGTCATGTCTCAGCAAATCGTGGGCTGTGCCTCATCAAGGCAAAAATGTGTTTCTTCCTTCTTTCTTATTTTGATGTATTTCACTTCCATATAATGTCCAGAGGGATCATTTAGCCTGTTCAAATGCCTTGTTGAGGAAGGACCGCATTGTTCTTCCAGCTTTTGCGCGGCATCGGAATGTGCCTCTTCCTGAGCGCCCCTGCACATGGTCAGCCCATGATAAAGCTGAGGCTGCTTTTCTCTCATTGTTTCTCCTTGCCTTTGCCTTTCTCTTCCCAGCTTCATTTATCTGAATACTAATTTGTGTTTATAACAAGAAATGGTTCCTGCACCTCCCCTTTGTTGCTTAATTGAAGGGAAACTGAGTAACAGGTGGATCTCAGGAAATATCATTAATCTCTTTCAATTGTTTTTGGCACTTCTATGAAAGAAAAGTTCAGCTCAATGCAACTGGCTATTTGATGTTTCCAGGCTAATTACTGTGGGATGCAAATGAGGAGCATATTCGAGAAGGTCTAATTTAAAGAAGGTGAGCTGCTCATCCAGCTTGGGATTATTTACAGGCTTAGAGTTGGACAAGTAGTTAAAGACTTTGATGAAGCTGTGTCTTATAACCAAACCCATAAAGGAAAATAAATCCCTAGAGTATTACATAGCACAGAAGTACCATTCGTGCACAGAGACACAGACAGCCATGAACCACTATGTTCATGTTTATGTAAGGACTTCCTTTTAACCTATTCTTTTGTTATAGAGAATAGAAACAGTGTATAAGGACAAAAGTGTTGTTGTATGTTTGATTTTGAGAGGTGCTTGTCAATGGAGCCTGCAACTGGAAAAGAAAAGCTAACCAGGGAGACTCCTACCTCAGCCTCTCGGCTTGCAGATCTGAAAAGTCACAGACAATGGGGAAGGATGCTAAAGGAAACAAGCATCATGATCCTTCAATGTGTGGTTTTATCCCAGCAATTCCCAGTAGGACAAAGGAGGCAAAAGCTCACAGTGTGCTCCTTCTATCACTTTGTAGATAAAGCTCCAATTTCTGCTATTTTTAAAACCAGAACCCTGGGGGAATATTTCACCATTGAAAATCAGCCAAATGCATTAATGAAGTGCTCCACCTGTTACAAGAATGCAGGGAAAGGACTGGATGATGGCAGCTCTCACTTGATGGTCAGCAATAAGGACATTCCTTACGTGTGATATACAGCGATTTCTGACCAGCTGAAAATCTTGCCATCTGCTTTATGTTTTGAGGCTTGAGCAACTAGGCAAGTTAGAGGAAAAGAAGAGAGGTGATAGCATCTTCTTTAATTTCAAGGGTAGGATGATAGGTACACAGAACCTAAGAATGAAAGTAGGAACTTAAATTTTACTGGCTTAGTGATACTGACCTCTCACCATTGTCTGAAATGTAGCTGCTTCTTGTTTGTTTCTGCTGAGAAACTGGGAAGTTCACCATTGAAATCTTCTGACATGCAATGTGTTATTGGTTGCTTGGAGTAGGAGTAATCAGAGGGTGTTGACAGCAGCAAGGCAAGAAGTGGTACAGCAAAAACACACACACTCAACTACAAAAGCTGGGAAAGCCAAGGACAGTGAAATCATGATTAAACCAGCATTTCTTCCCCTGACATGGGAACAGGGGTGCAAGTAGAAAAGTCCTGGCTTTTTAGCAATGATTTTATGGGTTTACAACTGTAAATACCCCCTTTTTTAAAGGATGTATTTAGGAAGCAAAACAGTTCCTTTTCGTGAATGATCTATTTTACAGGGCTTAAAAATATGTCAAGGTTTGCTGCAGTAAATCCTCCTCATGCTGTAACTGAGTAATGTAAGCAACTTGGGTTGCCTTTTAAACAATTCCCAGTGTGTGGCATGGCCAGTGCAGTTTGAAATGCCTCTGTCTATCTAAACAGAAACAGATGTTTGAGCAGCAGAGCTGTGCAGAAGTCATTCTTCAAACAGTAGATTAAAACATCTGTCAGGACCATTGGATGGGACTAGACAAGCAGCAGCAGTATCAGCTGGGACTGCCAGTCACTTCTACCTTACCCTGGAGGTGGAAGGGAAAGGATGGGGGAATTCCGTCTGGGCTTTGCATGTGACATCCTCTTATTTTGCTGTGTTTGTCCAGCCATTCAGAATATTACAGACCCTTCTGTGCAGAACATTCACAACCTCTCTCAGCATTGCCTCCTGTAACAGAGGCCTTCTAGGTTTTCACTTTTCCTGTTAATGCCTTTTTCTGCCACTGCTGGCAGTCTGTATGAAAGCTGTGAAGTCTTGGTGACATGCCAGGCTGCAGCATTTTACAGTTATTTCCATCTGTCCTTCATGCTTCAGCATTTGACCAGTTTAGTGGCATTGTAAGCAAATTCTTCAGGCCTCATTGGGTCAAACAGATGACAGCCAACTAATCTCCTGCAACTTGCCCGCAGGAGCTGTGCCACAGGCAGGGTATTTGTTTCCAGCTGAGCAAGAGGCCAAACCAAACCCTTGGATTAACACCTCTTTTGCACTCACCCCCACCCCAAAATCAGAGCCAAGAAACTAATACAGAGTCAAGAAACTGTTCCAATGTTTTTGGTGAATCAAGTCAAAGCTATGAATCCAAACTGCCCCTGAAGGATACCATTTTTCCAGTCTGGATCTGAAATCTCAATCTTGAATCCAGCCTCTGTTTCCAGCCCAGATTTATTCTTACTTCTTGTTTTAGCATCCAGCAGAATAAGCAGGGACAGCCTTACCCTCCAGGCTGCTCATTTTGGGGTGGAGTTGCTATGTCTGCACTCTCAGCACCTTCCTCTTCCGAGCATGCTGTGCATGCCGGAATCAAGGTTGGGACCAGGTCTGCCACCCTGGCTCTTTGGGTGTTCTCCAATAAGACCCTTGCCACCACGAGGTGCCAGTGCCCCTGGTGGAGCTCTCCCTTCCCCACAGGCTAGTTGCTTTCCCATCTCATTTGTCCCCAGCAGCCATTAATTGCGGGCTGTAGCAGCAGCAGATTACCTCACGACAGCCTGGCAGATGTGCTCTTGCTGAATAAATAAATTCATTTATACGGCTGTAATGACTGTTGCTTCTGTGCTCTCATCATGAAAACTCCAGCCTATCTACAACAGTTTATAAACAAAGCTGCTTTGCCTTTATGGAAAAGCAATTTGTGGCTGAGGAGCCTCAGCAGTGACTCGTGCCAAAGAGAGCTGAGGCCATTTCTCGGGGAACAGGTGTCCACATCATTAAAGCCACCACCCCCCTCGGCACTAATTGACATCCCTGTTGGCACACTGAAAAAAGAAATTGGTGTTTGTCTGGGTCGCAAAGACCAGCTTCCCCACTCCCTCCTTCAAGGTAGCTTCACTGCCTCCGGCATTGCTGAGGCAGGGGGAAAGCTCAAGTGGTATGTGGTGGATGAACCTCACTCCCTGGCGGTGGGGGCAGTGAGCACTGGGAAACGGGCACAGACTGGTGAAACAAAAGCATTCACGGGGGGAGAGAAGGAAACTGTTTATTAGAGAGAGTTCATTAACTTCCCCCTTCCCCTCTTTATTTATTTTAACTGTCTCCTTACTTCATCTCTTCTCCTGTGTTTCTTCCCTTGCTTCCTCCCACGTTACATTATTATTGCAAAAAGGAAAAAAAGTTTCACCCTGTATTTTGTTAGCCTACTTGCAGCTTTAGAGCAATAAACTGCAACTAAAATACACAGCATGCCCCAAAACACAACGAAGCACAGGCATGCACCCCGCAGAAATAGAGGACTACTGAGCGAAGCTCTTGGTTAGGTGGGATTCGCTCTCATCCATGAATGGCTGAAGGTGACCCCATCTGTCCCACCTGTCCCCCCACCTGGGTACTTTCCTCCACCGCTATGGCCCAAGTATCCACGTGAGCCATGAGCACAGAAATAAGTGGGAAGCTTGAAATGAATGGCACATCTTCCCTGCAGACAGCTGCAGTGGTTAGCACCACACACGCGGTGCCCCGGGGAGAAGAGTCACGCCGCAGAGCCGCCGTGTGGTTGCAGTGACTTCACCCCACTAATTATGGTAAGGCAGGAACATGCTGGCAGCGTTTAGGGGTTTAGGTTATAGCCACACTACAAAGTAAACAGGCTGTGAGTGATGTTTTAGTTTATTACCAAAGACAGGATGACTCTTAGCTAAATGAACTGGTAGTCTTGAGTTAGGAGATTTTTTGGCAAGAATGGGAGCTGGGTTAAAGTAAGCCAGGGTTCATCCTGAAACATGGAGGAGGCATTGCTCTCTGTGTGAGATTATTCTCAAATCCCCATTAAGCTGGAGAAACTAATGTTTTCACAAGCAATCAGGATGTTGCTGCTCCAACAAAGCCATGAGAGTGAGGCCTGGGGAATGTGACTGTGAAGACCCATGAAGACAGGGGAGAAGCAAAGAAACCTTTCCAGGGCTGGTGCCAGGACAGCCATCCTCAGCAGCTGCTGGCCATCCATCTGCCTTACACTGCCCATGTCCCCACAGCCACTGTGGGTCATTAACAGGGCTGCTCAGTGGAGGATGCCTGCCCAGCTCTGCCCACACACACACTGGTGTGGGGCAGGGGCTCTCCGTCTCCTCCCTGCCCTCACCAGCTGGCATCTGCCAGGCCTATGGTGGGCATTTGTGCAGTCACCTAAAGCACCAGGGATAAGTGCCTCCCTCTCTCCATGGATCCTCTTCAGGACTGAGCAGCAGTGACAGGGCAAATACTGCCACAGGCTTGCAGCAAGCCCAACAGCACCAGCATGCACCCATCCAGGGTAAGCTTGCCCCAAGCCCCCTTGACAGCTCTTTGAGATTTCCAAGGGAGACAGAGAAAAAGCATTAGGGACTGAAATGATTTTTAGAGACAAACCCAGAAAGCAGTATTTTGCCTTCCATTGACTGCTGGTTTTACTCTCTGCAGAGTTAATTACAAATCAGTTTAATTTTTCTCTTGCTTGATAACTTTCTAATCTCTCAGAGACTTGCTGCACAGCAGGCTGTAAGGTTATATTTTATCACTTCTTTTTCCATTAACCTCACTGTGTTAGTCTGTGGTCTGCTTCCTCCCTCTCTCCACAGAACATTAACAATTAAATTGATGAAAACCAACTTCAGCAATGGCTCTGTTGAGAACCTTCCCTCTGCTCCCCACCAGTCGCAATGGCTGCCACACTGTCGGGTCATGAGCAGCAACTTGTCTGTCCCCCACACCTTCCCTCCCCATTACACCACCAAGCAAGGCAGAAAATTTGTGCAGTGGTGCATGAGTGTGCAGGGAAGTGAGGGAGAGGAATAAAAAAATCCCTCCAAGGAATGTGCCTTAAAAAAAACCAAAGGAATTAAAAACAAAATGCCTGGCAACCTGCAAGACAATTATAAAAACATCCAAAGTCTGCCAGGAATTCAATCTTGGATGCCTTCCTGCAGCCACTGCTGACCGGCATTTCCCCATCACCACCCTCTTTCTAATCAAACCATTTGGTGTAGTATTAACAATAGCTGCCTCTTTTGCTGCTGTTACAGCTCTGGATGCTGGATGTAGTATAGAGGTGGGAGGGAAAGCACTTTGATCATTCTCTTCTTCCTGAGTTGCACTTGGGTTGCAACAAGCAACATCATGCAGGTCACAGTTGCAGGATGTAGAGGACCTGCAAGTCCTGCAAATGTTTCCAAGTAGAGTTCATTCTACTTCTGACAGCAAATGCTATTGGCTGGATGTTAGAAAGGCTAATGTTTCTTTACAAAAATAAATAATGCAGAGTTCTCCCAAAACGTCCTCAACTAAGGACTGAATCACTGCTCATTGTTCTGGACCATCCCAGTAGCTCACTGACTGTGCTCCATGCTTAAATTTGAATGTAGTTGTGTATACTAAACTTAATTTTCAAGTCTATTAAAAATCCTTCCCTCAAAATTTAATCCACAACATTTCTTCTTTGGAAGATCTAGTTGGTTTATAGGTCTGTGTCATGAGGAGGAAGAAATTAGGTACACTAAAAGTATGATGCCTCAGAAATTTTTTGTTTCAACTCTTTGAAAAGAATTATTTTCCAGCTTATGGTTTTGCCTCTGATATGATGTGTCTTATATTCTCTAGATCTGAGTTTTCTTCATTGTCTTACTGAGTATATTCTCCTTAAGACAAAACCGGCAGGGACATCCTAGATTTAGGAGTCTATCACAAAAATACTCCAAAGAACTTGTGGTTTATATATGTAATTTACCTGTTGTCTGATGTAAATCTCAGAAGAAACCTTGACATTGCAGTAGGCTTTCGATTACACCCTCAACAGAGGGTAAGGAGAGTCTGTTTCACCCCCACCAAGGCATTTCCAGGCAAGAGTAACATCCAGAAACTCCCTGACCAGATGACCTTGCTATGTGCAGGAGACCCAACCACAGTGAGCCTTAACCAGGTTAGCTGTACTATCACAGGAAGGGAAATGCTGTATGTCATCTGACTTCAGCTGTTCTGTCAGATGAGATCAACAGCTCCATTTATTAGCATCTGATAATGTTAGTTAATACCAGATATGCATTTGTTTGTCTTTCACCCTAAATATGAGTATGATCACAGGACGAGACTGCTGTGAGCTGCAGACGTAGGGTGGGAAAGCAAGTGTGGGCAGAGCACAGCAGAGAAGCATAAACCCCTTGTCCACAAGGTCCCTTATGTTTGGGCCATAAAATCACTTAATGACACATTGGTATCAGGAAACATTTGTGTGACAGAAGCTATGTGTCCAATGCAGAAATTAATGTGAAAACTTTTCACCCTGGAGAGCTCTCTAAAATTTTTTAATGAATGATTATAAGAAACCCTTCAGATTGCCTAGTCTGTGAGTCTGAAAACATTTTGCTGGTTGGCAGTTGCATACGTATGTAGGCTGCAGTAGCTTGCCAATGCCTTTTTCTTTAAAAGCTAGCATGTTATTTTAATCCATGCTTTTCAGTCAAGTAAGTAATTTAAATGGGCACTTGACCTCAGGACATGCCAGATCAGAACTGTCAATGCTTTCGGGAAATCTGGAACTAGATCCTAACCTCATAAGTCATCACGATAATTGTAAAGGATAAAAAACAGACCACTGACTTAATCACTCCTGAAATTTGTAACTATGTTTGGATCTGAACTCTCACTGAGATTTTTCAACAGCATTAGATGGTTTGTTTTCAGAGCTGCATTTCTCAGCATTTCTGAAAATCAGGCTTGAAATCAGACACTGATTTAACACACAGACACAACTCACCCCAAACCACCCCTACTTTTTGAAAACCTAAATTTCTATTTCATTCTCAGAGCATCAAGGAAGAAACATTTGCCAACCTCCTTAGAAATAGAACACTTCGTAATAGCAACAATTGTTTACTTAAATATTAGCTTTATTTTTTAGAGTGATACTTTCATTTTTCTAGTATTTCAAGCTTTTGGAGAAAATGCCTATGTGGCTAGTAAATCATGAGGGCCTTCGAAATACTTGGAAGGCACTGAATTAATTTGAAAATCTTTTCTTCCATCAAAACATAATTCACTGGAATTGAAACATATCAGCTTGCACTTCACTTTTGTATCATGTCAAGTAGATGTGTACATTATATCCTAGACCACATCTGTGTTTTCACACCTGAGAGACAGTCTCCCTCTCTCAGTGCATCACCAAGCCCACCCAATGACTGTTTTCTGGTTGAGATTTGGGCACTAGGTGCCCTCTTCTGTTAGGTTTTGTTTGCCACTGTGTCCCCTGCAGAGCTGGAGGTGGCCAAGACACCAGGGCACATTGTGCTGCATGTTGAACAGCAGATCTGAATGGGACAATACAGAGTAGTTCAATGTTCATTGTAAATGATTCGTGTGTCTAGTCAACCTGATAGAATTATATTTCACAGATTTCTTTGAAAAAGGGGTTGTGGGGATTTTTTTGACATACTGCATTTTTAATTGGTCTCTGGTGATAGCTTCAGTGTCTATGAAGACAAAAACATGAATTTGAAGTTCTTGTTACTGTATTAGACCAGCCCGTGCCATATGCCAGTATCATCACAGTTGTTGGAAGACTTACTCCTGGGAACAACAGTGTGAGCCATTTTCTACCTTTTTGAACTCAGCGTCACTTCACCTTGTAAACCACAATCTTTTAGAAAAAATGCACCCTGAAACATCCAAAGTGATCTTTAGCATATCAGTTGCCATTCATGCATGATGAAAATGTAACACATTTACTTGCTAAAAGCTGGGTGTCTTTACTTCGTGTTCAAAACTGTAATTTCCACCCTAGCTAAGGGACTGGTCTCTTCTCTAACTGTAAAGGATTGCATTATTCTTAGAATAATCTTGTTACTATTAAAAGAATGTCAGTGTCTGAAAAATTAAAACCCAGGGGAACTTCTGCAATGAAGGATGTGGAACTGAGGTGAAGAATGCTTGGAAAGGAAAGGTGAGGAAGCAGACAGTTGCAGGTACCTGGGAAGCTGACCAGCAACAACACTTCTTTTTCATCTAGTTTGGACTAAGTGACAACTATGGTTGTTCTGCATTCCAGAGGAGTACATTAATCGTCTGCATGTGGCAGCACACAGCTGAACCTGAGGTCCAGCATCCTGAAGTTTCAGCTGTTAAAATTTTCTGCACAGCCTGTATACCAACATGTGATTAAATGTCAGAGATTTTAGCATGGCCTTAGCAGCTACGGCAGCCACTTTCAGCCCCAGGAGGAATACTTAAGGGAAAGAATCTGAAAAAATGTCCCTAAAAATGTACTTTCATGGAATTGTTTTCTAATAAAACATATTTTGGGCTGACTGGCCAATGCAAATGCCAAGGAGTAAATATTCCTCATGGTGAAAATCGAGCCAGGAGTATTTTTGTACTCTCAACTGGTTTTCTTTTTTTTTTTTCTGTCCACCTCTATTAAAAATAATGGTATCAGTCCAGAATAAATCCATGAATTCTACTGATTAAAATTTAAGTAGCAGAACTGGCAAGGGGCTGAGCAGTGTAGCACTGAGACAGTGAGACTTCATGGCCCCCTCAGCTGGCAGAAACAAAATCTTCATTCACACTAGCAGTGACCTTTCTTTTCCATGAAATGAAAAGTCACTGTTGGTGTAAACAAGCTATTTCTATGCCTTCCATGTGTATGGGGGGCAGAGTTAGCCACAGCTCCCTCCTTCACTACGTATCTAATGGCAAGGCCTGTGAAAAACAGTGGTAAAGTAAAGCTGTTCTTCACATCCCTACTTGGCCAGTTGAAGGGTGTTTAACTCCACTCCCACAGCTTTGCTCTACCATGTCCTGGTGTGTCCCTCCAGAGGCATCTCTGTTTAAGTGGCTGCTGAAATGATCCCTGCCTACATTTTTCAGCCTATAGGCAATTTTGAGAGTGACAACTTTACATTAGCAACAGAGGAGGACATGCTTAGTAGGAGGACATGATTAGTACCTCTTTATTCTCCTTGATGTGACTGTGGAGGGAGAGGAGGAGACAGAAAAGTGTTGCCTTACCTTGCCATTTGTCATGTTAAGTTTTACTTGTCTTTGAGGGTTATGAACAGAGGCTTACCTCCTCTCTTTGTGGTTCCCATGTTGCTGCTTTTACACAGGTCAGGTTGTGAGTTCATTCCTTTGTAAGTACTCTGTGACGCACAAAAGCCAAAAGGGGAAAGAAAAAATCCCCACCCACCCTGAGACAGTCTATTGAACTTTGTTTTCCAATTACCTAACAAATTGCTGACTAAGGACAGGATAGGGCGGTGGAAATATTAGACCTAAAGACACTGTACATTCCTCATCTGTAATGACCAGAAAAAGTGGGTGTTTGTTGGTGGTTTTAGCCAATTTGCAATTTATCTTGGTTTTAGCCCAAGCAGGCTTGAAACCAAGACAAACATTCTTTGATGTAATCTAATTGTGCCTAAGACCGTTTGCATAAAGGTTTCACAGCTAGGATAGGAAGAGGAAAAAGACCTTGAAAGCATTCCAGTGGAAAAGTCATGTGCACCATGCACCAGGCTTTCGGCTGCACCAATGGTGCCCAACAGCCCATTGTTTTAGTTGCGGCTTAAATTAATACCTGACAGCAAATGAATTAAAGCCCTGCTGAAGTCATGTACTCATTTATTCTTGTTTTTTTTCCAATCATGTTTTCACAGTGATAGCTTCAGGTGAAGAATTAATAAGGAAAAAGCCTTTCCCCTGCTTCTATTCCCACTCCCTTCCAAAAATATATTTAATAATTTAACTTAAACTGTCTCAGAATGCATTAGCCAGACCAGGCTAGCCTCACAAATTAATGAAACTTCACATTGTTGGTGAGGCTGAAAAGAGTCTGGGGAGGAATGTAACAGGTCCTAAGGTTGCACAATACATGTACAAGCAATGTCTAACTTTTCTCATTACACAGTGTGGGTCTCACTCTTCTGAGACTATCCCAAAAGCAAGATTAGTGATCCCAACTAGATTTACCAGAGAGATGTGCATTTTAGAGATAGTGGAGGTTCATCTTTACCTTGTCCTTGTCAAAGCTTTCAGCTGCCCTTGGCACAGTGTGTGGAGAGACCAAGGCCTAAGGTCAGTGAGGAAAAGCAAACCTAAGAGACTTTCTGCTCTGGACAAAACTAAAGGCACAGCAAAGTCATTACTCAAGCAGGAAATACACAGGAGGTGGAAGCAGAGTCAAACCACTTGGAATTAATATAGAGAGGTTGTCAGAGTACATAGAAATATTCTTTTTTACAGCGTATTAATACCAACAGTCCTTGGCTATTTACCAATTATTCTGGTCTGTTACTACCAACAGTCCCTGGTTGGCTCCACATCCATCTGACTATGCATGTTTGAGACATACACATCAGCCCCTTACCTTTTGAGATTCTACAGAAAACAGGCTAAGAGAGTTGGGCCTGTTCAGCCTCAAGAAGAGACAAACGAAAGGCTCCATTAATGCAGATAAGTATCTAAAGGAAGGGTGCCAAGAGGATGGAGTCAGGCTCCTCTTGGAGGTGCCAACCAATAGGACAAGAGGGAATGGACAGAAACTGATGCACAGCAAGTTCTACCTGAATATGAGGAAAAACTTTACTGTGTGGGTAACCACTTACTGGAACAGGTTGTCCAGAGAGGTTGTGGAGTCTAACCCACTGGAGATATTCAAGAACCATCTGGATGTAATCCTGTGCAATGCGCTCTCACATGAGCAGGGAGGTTGGACCAGATGACCCACTGTGGTGCCTTCCAACCTTACCTATTCTGTGATTCCGAGATTCACTGAAAGGCCTGTATGTATCAATGTGATTCATAACCTACTTCTAAAGGTGTCCATATATGAATCAGGAATGTCATATTTAATTCTGATTCTCCTTTTCCACCAAACCTGTTATCTCTAAATTATACCAGCATAACTCTAAAAAAAATCAGAGCAAAGGATTTTAATTTTTTTGTGTCACAGGATTGAGAACATGGTAGTGACATTGTGTTTATCACTGTAACACATTTGCTGGTAGCAATCCATTATAGTTTGTTTCCCAATTTTTTAAACACAGACACCTTTAAATTTCCCCTAGGGACTCTGGCTAGGATGGCTCAAGAAGCGATTTCTGTTCTAGGTACTGTAATTCAGCTTTCAAATTAGCCTGAAAATTTACTTACCCAGGCATAAAATATTCTCTTTTGAGCTTTATACATAATGATGATGAAAATATTCAGTAATATTTTACACTCCTGCCAAAATACGCTTTCCTCCAGGCCTGTGTTTGGGTCATAATTTGCAAGACATCATCTGTAGTTTCCCTAAGAAAACATCTATATGTCCCTATTACCATATTATACTTGAAAAATTTAAACAAAGACCTGAAAAATCAAAGTATTAAGAGTCTAAAACTCATTCACTCTATTTAGAGGTGGGCCATTCTGTAATGAACAGGTGGTATTCTATCTACAGGATAGAAATGTGTCTTAACTAGGCTGCTAAATTTTACATTTCAATCTAGAGCAAGAGATTTGAGCTGTGGATGGTGCCTTCTTTTTTTTCTGGTTTCTTTCATATCCTAAGTAATAACCTGGTTTTTATTTCATTCAGGACTTCATTCTCTTTGCCTTCTTCGTGGAGACCTAGAGATAGATAAATTATTTCCCAGGTAGTGGCTTGTTAACCAGCTGGCAGCTCAAGGAGCGTGTGTAACAGGATATTGAGATGTCCTCATTCTTAGTTCTTAAGTCATTGTGAAATAAACCCATAATGGGCTCAGTGATTAGTTCAGAAGAATTTCTCTGGGGACCAGTAGATGGGTAATATATACACAATGTCCTGTAGGTCAGCTGAACTGATAACTGAGAGACAGTATCTTAACAGCACTGAACATTACAACCCCCCAAAAATACAACACTAATTAAATCCAAGAGATTTGCTATGTGTTAGTCTTCTTGTAATATTCTCAGCAAATTCTGAAAAGCTGCTAGTTTTTGGAATAATGCCTTTATAGATTAATGCTGCTGATTAATAAGAGCTGTTAAAATCACACAACCACTGGGTCTAAACGCTTCTTTGGGGCTGAAAGCATTCTGTACAGAAAGTTGTTGTTGGGAAACAAGGGACTGGTGTGTTACTGTAAAGGATAGGTTGTAAAAGGGATGCTTAGAAGGGGCCCAATATGGTTTGGATCGCAGCCAAGGTCTTGCATAACAGGATGCCTCATAAAAGAAAGGCTTAGAGGGGTATGGTTAAAAGACAGACGTTCCTTTTGAGCAGAGATGTGCCAACGGGAGGATCACTGACAAATCTTTGTTCACTATTATGTGTGCATATAAATAAAAAATATTGGTGTTTGCAGCCGTTCCCAGGTCATGTTGACTGGTTTAGAGATTCACAGTTTAAAAAAATTAAAAAAAAAACAGACCAAGGTGCAATAAATGCAGTTCAGCTAGGGGTACTTTTCTGTGGGTAAACTAGTCAGATTCTAAAGCCCCTCAAGGAGCAGAAGTAGGAATGACCCCAAGGCTTGTTATCAGGTGTGCAGCACCACAGCTAGACGTGGTTGCAAATCTGAGTCGACTGTCTCACAAAGGCATATGGCAGCATGATACCCAACCTTGGGTAGTCAGACAGGAGTTCAAGGGCAGACATGTGCCACTCACAGGCAAACCAAGAAATTGCTGGGTTGGTTACAGAGGCTTCATTGAAAACTAGAGAATATTATCTTTGTAATGACAACAGAGGGGAACTTTAAACTCCAACCTAATTGCCAGGCAAGTATTTTCTTTTTTCTGCAAATTTAGAATCCACTAGTAGTACTTTAAAGCAAGCTCTATCAAAACATCATTATGACTCCTGTCTGTTTCTAGAGGCAGTGCTTGATATTGTTCTCCAGAACTGAAAGAAGACTGCATCAGTGGAAATGTCTTTATGTCTATCTCTTTATGATTTCTTCCCACTCACCATTGTAATACTTTGTCTTGAATCTACTGTTGGTTTTAGTGGAATATGTTCAGGCTTAGGGCAAGGTGTCCCTGCCCATGGCAGAGGGGTGGGAATGAGATGATCTTTGAGGTCCTTTCCAACACAAGGCAGTCTATAATTCTATAAGTCTGCATATAGGGTAATGGTTGGGTCCACAGCACCAACCATCAGTGTCTGTTGGTGGGTGCACCTGATGAAGTGCTTCTGGGGTTCCTGACCAGGCTGAAACTGCCTTCAGCCTCAGTCTGGGATGTTTATTGCCTGAACACAAAATGTAACTAAAATTCTGTCACTGCTATATGCTTCTTTTTTGCTTTTTTATGTATATATTTCTGTATAGTTTGGAAAGTAACCATAGCATATTCTAGCAGGAGTCAGACAGGTCAATCTCTGTGAATTCAAGATAAAGCTGCATGCCTTGAAAAAAAAGCCAGGTCTGGAGAGCAGGCTTGAGATAAACAGCCATCTGAGAGATAATAGATTTGCCTGACATTGTTGTATCCAGTAAATCATAACAAAGCTTCAGAATACTGGAGAAAGGCCAAGAATTGGTGACTTACATTATTGTTTTATAATCACATTTTGGAAAGGTAAAACTAATAGCACTGTTTACTTTAACTAATATTAACTAATTCTTAACTCATGGCTGCCCAAAATTATCCTGCTTCAGACCACAATCTCCTAACTTTCCAGCTATGCTAAGAAAACTACCTGCCAGATATGTCAGAAAAAAAGGGAACTGGGAAGAAGGGAAACAGCATCATGCATGAAGGGCAACATGCATCTGCTTGGGCTGCATTTCAATCTCACTCTTCTTTGTCCTGTTCCTGTAACAGTGTGACTCCCATAGAAGCTTTTTGCTTTGTGAAAAACGAATATAAATGATGCTGCAAGGAAAACAAAAAGGACAACTTTTTCATAGCTGTATTTCAGATCCTTTTCTCTGATATAGAGCTATACTTCTCAAAAGCTTTTTTCTGACACACCTGGTGAACACATGCAAAATCGGCAGTGGTTAATGTGAGTGCACATGCAGGAGCGAAGTACAAGCTGTGATACCCAGTACTGCTTGCTGTGATACCCAGTACTGTTTTCTGGGGCACAGGCAGAGAGAACCTACCCTTGGCTTCTGTTTTGCTTGCTTGGTTTCTTTGAAGATATTAAGCAACCTGCAGAGTGGGCAGCTGAGAGCATTTGGTGCATACACAGGTGTCATTGAAAGCAGAGCCTTGGGCAGCTGGTGCCCATATGGAAGGACTCCAACTGGTTTCTTCTGCTGTCAAACCACTCTCAATCCAGCCACCTTTGCGAGGTAATCCCGTAAAAAGGGGATCAAGGCAACTTACTGGGGTGTGTGGATTTCAGCCACAGCCAGATACTTATTTTGAAGGATTCAGACTGTTCACATAACACTGCCTAGGATGCTAATGAGGTGGGACCTTCTTGGTGGGAACTCTGCACCTCTGACAAAGTTACTCCCATGGTTAAATATACCTTACCCATAGCAAACATCAGAGAAGAAAACTCTTCTCTTGAACCCACTGCATAATTAGAATAGGAAGAGTGACTTATTCTTGAGTGTTGATATTAGTGTGTACCTAAACTCCTAAAGAGCAGATTGTAAATAGCTCTAGTAGGTTTGTGTCTAAACTCCTAATGAGCAGGCTGTAAATATTTACTTAGAGTTTCTTGTTTTGCAATGGTAGACAAAACTCCCTGCAAACCACTTAGTTTTTAACCATACTTTTGTTCTGATGTCTTGTTTTAAAACATTTTGATTAAAGAGATACTAGAAGGGTTTGAAGGAAGCTGCTGTGTTACTTCACAGGGTCAAATTCAGAGGTGAGCTGTGAGTTAACTCTCTGAAGCTCAGATCTCACAGAGCTGTTAACAGCTGGTTTCTCCATGCAGAATGAGATTGCCTCTACAGGATCTCTTTAAAGAGGCAGGACTGAACTCTGCACACCATTCTCACTGGTGGGATATGGACCAGCATGGAAAGAGACACAGTTAGGGCGGAGTTCTGTGAAAAACAAGCTACTTCTGCCCCTTTCATCAGCAAACTCATACCATACTTTCAGAAAATTCCCATTTGACTTCCACTTTGCTGGAATTCTCGCTCTCATTTTGAGCCCTCTGTGCTTCTGTTTTTGACTCGAAGAAAGAGCCCCAAAACGCCAGGAAAAAAAACGCTATTCTCAAATTTTCAAACTTAAGAGCAATGTTTTGGAAATCTTACTAGGTAATAGTCTTGAGAGATTCTTGGCTTGCACAATTAGAGAAGATCGCAATCTATGCTAATTCAATGAAATACATGTGTTTGTGTCAGCTTCATCCTTAGAAGTGAAAAAGAAGGCAGTGTGTGTTGGACTTGAGGGTCTTTTCAATCCCAAATGATTCTATTATTCTAAGTGTTTTTCCTGATAAAACTTTGGAGTGATGTTACTTGACTTTGCAATGGGTGATGACTCAGTTATTGGTTTCTGATTTCTTTGGAAACTTGGCCCATTTTGAGGCAATTTCTTTCCCTGGAGCACTTTACTAAGGGTAGACTTGACCTCAGAAGAGCAACAGAAATCTCTGACCTATAGCAAACTTATTTGGTTATCTGCAACTCATTGACAGCCCCAAACTTCACACTGAAAATACTTGCCTCACTCATAATTATGTAAAACAAGTGCAGACATGAATGCTGTTCATCTTAGGGGATCACAGGACCCAGAGCCTGAACACAGCACATCAGAGTCCCTTCTGTACTCCTGTTGAACATCCCAATAAGAAAGATGGGGACAAGATTTTTAGCAGAGCCTGTTGCAATGGAACATGATGTAATGGTTTCAAACTAAAGGAGGTTAGGTTTAGATTAGATATAAGGAAGAAATTTTTTGCACTGTGGATGGTGAAACATTGGAGCGGGTTGCCCAGAGAGGTGGTGGATACTCCATCACTGGAGTTAATCAATACAACCAATGACTCAAAGGCAGGTAAAATGATTTACACAGCTGACCAGTTGGCCCATTATGCCAAATCAGAGTTACACTCTTGATGTCAGCAGGCAAAAGGCCATGCCAGAGGAAGGCAGTCTCCTTTGAAATTTTTGCAGGCTGTGTAGACTGTAATGCCTCAGACAGGGTCACCGTGATGAGCCCAATAGCCTTCAGTAGGTCTGAATGCCCCGAGGCAATACACCAACATTACATGGAGGTAAGTACTCACGACAGGTTTGACTACAGTTTTCCTGAAACAGTGTTGGGTTAGTGGTGACTCAGATCCACACTGTTATTTGATTTACTAATGGAAAACAAAACTGATGATTTAATCATCTGTATGTGTAAAAATAGAGCCCTGTGTAAGCAGCCGTATTCCTTGAACAACTTCTCATTGAAATGAACAATTTTCTGGCTCTTAAATGAGAAATCAAGCCTTTATTCAGGAGGATAATGGGGTTGTGGTCTGTTGAAATCTTACTGTATGATTTTGGATAAAAAAGTAAGCTGGGCTACACAGTCCAACAAGTCAGTCTTTCAGGGATTTCACCTAGCAGACTAGCAGGTTTTCACTCTTCACTGCAAAATGTTCCCCTTGTGTTTTGTCAGGGGTCAAACTTGCCTCATTTTTAAAAGACTCAGTCATTTCATTTTCCAAATGAGGGGTTACTTGCAATAGGTAGTTATTTACAAGATGATTGTGTGTCTTCTCTACAGCTCTATTTCCATGAGCTGAAAGGAAATCTTGCTGAGATCTCCTCTTTCCTTGACTTGTCAGTGAAGGACAGAGGGCAAGTGGCTCTCAGGACAGCAAGTCTCAGGCTGACTGTGTTTCTAGAGGTGTGCTGGTGTCAGAGCTGGCCTGTGATGGGAGGTCAGGCATTGTCCTGGCCCTTTCTTTGCACCGCAAATGCCTCAGACTTCTCTGGTTACCATCTGGACTCCATGTTGAGAAATGAAACATTAGGGGTGCCCAGCATAAACCTACTCTTGCGTATCCACACTTAGGGATTTTTAAGGCAAAATGCAGAAGATTTTTCTAGAGTTCTAGACATATCCCCTGTTCCTTACAGTGTGTATGTGTGTGCACACCTGTGTACTTGGACGTGCTTGAGTGTATATGGACCTGCACAAATGTCCTGCTTCTATATAGGCTATAGTTGATGACATTCACATGCTGAAACTATTGATATCATCTGACTTGATGAAGCAATCTGGCCTTCTGCAGATTTCCTCTGCAATACAAGTTACATGTTGACATGTTACTTGTAGATCAAAGTAAAATTGGAAAAGGAGGACATTCCATACAAAGATTCTGTGTCTGGCATCCAGGCATTTCAGATGTCATTTTATGGATGGATGACAGGAGCTGATCTGAGGGAATGACTCCCCACATTCAGCCTCTCAGAGCCAGGGCAGGCTGGTGGATGGCCCCTGGGCCTGGTCAAAAAACCTTGACACACACATGCTCTCTGAGGTGCAAAGGTGAAAAACCTTTATTTACAG
>JAWWLV010000121.1:41077073-41094345 GCA_035041135.1 Platyrinchus mystaceus
TTATCAGAAGGAATCCTTTGCAACACACTGACTAGGCATCAGTTTTTATTATTGAAAGATCCATATCAGTAATGGTATGGCAAAAGGAGATTACACTGGGAGACAGTGACACAGCTTTGGCCCAAAGGGATCTTCCAAATGTTTCACTGAAAATGTAACAGTTTGACAAACACCAAACACAGAAAAATGGACACTGCTGAGGCTCTGTACTGTATTTTTCTCCTGTGAGTTTTATTCTGTGTGCTTGGCTGACCACAAGATTAACTCTTTACCTTTATTCTTCAAATCTGTACTTCATGCAGATGATCTAAAATGAAAGTTTTCCTGTGAAGTCTTGAGACTGATTCAGACTAATCTCCATTACTGTGAAGGAATATTAGGAAATAAAGACAGACATTCCATTTAGAAAATCAACTAATTTAATCTGATGATGCAGTGACCTTTTATTGGCAAAAACTAACAGGCACAGAAGTATAGTAAGAAGAACAACTCTGTAGCTTCAGTTTTTCCATGTTTGATATGCTTGTTGATGTGGGAGAACTGGTTGGGATTTACTACAACAACGAGAGACAGGTTAAAGCATAGTTAAGTGGTCTTAGTCATGGTCATTCAGAAATTAGACACAGGTATAATCTAATGTCTCACATAGGTCAAGCACTCCTCACTGGGCCACATTTTGCATCACACCCTATGTCAAGATCTATGATTACCCCAGAAGAAGACCCCTGCATATTGAAAAAGTGACTCATCAGAGTCAAAATTTCCCCCACAGAATGAGGAGAAGAGTTTTAGTTCAAGGCATTTTCCTTCAAACAAGGGACTTGCTGAAAGAAACAAGTCAGTCTCTAGTGAGGTTAAAAGATGCACCTATTTAACAATGGGGCAGAACTTGGTGCCCTTCATCAAAACTGAAAAGGCAATTGAAGACAGCTTGACCCCATTGACTACTTCCATGCAATGCATTAGAAGACTAACATAAAGCAACAGCAAGAGACAAATTGGCCCTTTTCAGGTGAAGCTTAGAAAAAGATGAGAAGTGATTAGAAAAAGATGATCAGCATGATCATACAAAGGGTATAAGGTATGCCCCAATGCTGGGTTTCACTACCAGCTGGACGGTTGCATGAGGAAACATGATGGGACAGGCTGAGCAGGAAGGCAAGGGTGTCTCCAAAATCAGATCATAAGAATGCCATGCAGGATAAGGAGAGAGGTCTATTTTCTCAGCCTTTACTAATCTACACAGAGACACTATTTTTGTGTTCAAGCTCCAGGTATGATTATATTGCTACAAGAGGGAGTCTTTCAAAAATATCCGACAGAATTAAGAGAAATTTGGCCAGTCCTGCGCTCCTAAACTGACTGACCAGACTGTAACCCTAGCTACTTCCTCAGCTCCAAATGGGAGCTGGAAGGTCTGCGTGATCTCTGTACCTTTTCTTTTCCAGGGTTGTGAGGATCTATTGAGTGGGGTAAGTTAACAATTGACTCATCTGAACACACTGGTTGTTTTTGTTGATACAAGTCATTGTGACACAGTTTTTGGAGTGAAAGTGATTACTGGGGGGAGCACTCCCATGCTGGACACTCCTATTGGTACCTGGGAAGTGCTGAACTTGCCAATCAGTTAGTCACAGAATCTGTCCTGAATTACAGTTATATTCAGTGACTAATTGTGTGTGCTTTGGTCATCCTTCCTCTCCATTAATGTGTTCCTGCTAATTAAGGACCCTGAGAAGATCTCTTTCAGCCTATTATATAGATGCAGGTGGGAAGGAAGGCGCTTGTGCAGAAGTGAACAGAGAGGGAGTTAAGGGAGTTTGTAGCACAGCTAATTTTTACCATTTGTTTAATCTGTTGCTAAGGGTCATTTGTCAAACTATGGCTGCTGTTCCTGATCCTCCTCCTCTTGTTCACAGTAATGAACAGCCTGGGAAAAATTATCCCCTTTCCAAAGGATCAGCAAAGAGGAAGAGTTGATGATAATGGCCCTGAGAAGTAAGGGAATTGTGCATGGATCACTTCCCAAGACATAAAGGCTGTCTGCACACTCTTCACCCAGGAAATGAGGTTAATCAACACCTGCTCACAGGACAGTAAAAAGATCTTCCTTGTGATGATGGTGAGACTGGGATCTTTGCTGCTTGTTTCCTGAGGCAAGTGGCTGAACACTAATACCTGAGCAATGTGTTTGGTGACTATTCCACAAGATTTTGTCCGAAGGTGGTAGGAGAGTTGCTCCTTTGAGGAACGAAGACTCAGGCCTTGTATTATTTGACACAAAACTGGCTTGTCAGTCAGATGAGGGACAGGAAAACAGAAAAGAAAAAAAAAAAGACAATATAACATGTAAGTTGCAGGTAAAATTCTCATGGTAGAATCCTCAAGTGATGGGGAATGTGGTCTGTGGGTCCTCTTGCTGAGAAAATGAATGAACTCTCCAGTAGAAGTTTGATGGTAAAGCAAATGATGGTGTTATGAGATATTTGAGACTTAACAGTCTATCTAGCAGTTTTGGAAAAAAGCTGGAAAATAGCTTTGTATATTCAGTTTGATCTTCACATTTCAGATCTGATTATTTTTTCAGTACAAGCAGGTAGATCCATAATTTTGGAAAGAGTGAATAACGGATGTGTCACATTAAATATCAAAACTCCAAACTCTACTTTTTAGGTGGCCTTTCATTTTTACCTGGTGCGACTTCACTTGACACGGTAGAAGTTGTTGCTATCTTCTTTATATGTAACAAGAAAGTACATGTGATTAAAGAGCTTTTACAGTGACAAAATAAAAGCCAAGCCTGGAAGTAGAACAAACACTTCAGCAATATTATGGTATCTGTTAAAGGGAAGTATTCTTCAGAGATGGAAAGCTATATCAGTATGCCACTCAAAAGATCAGAGGTCCTACAGACCCAGACCCTTGTAAGGTTTGCAGACAGGAATTCAGTTTAATAATCAACATTAGTTTAACTGAAGATTAGTTATTTATGTTTTGGAATGATCATGTCTTTCTCAGTGTGTTTGGCTTTGTGAGGACAAAGTGTTCTTAGATGATCTTGCCTTTTTTTTTTTCATATGAAATGCAGGGTGTTTTTCTTTAAATATCTTCTTAATATAGAAAATAGGAGAGTATTAACTAATAAAAATGAATGGCTACCTTCTGATTTGATGCTGGACATTACTCCAGTTCTCCAGCATCGCAAGGGGAACCTGAATGAGGGTTCACACTGTAGCATTGACTAAATTCTCAGCTTCCTGTACTTCAAGGAAAGAGACCTGACTGAATCATGCTATGCCACCCCCTCGCTTTGCTCTCTCCTACTGGACTTGCAGTCTTTGTTGATGTAAAATAGGTTGCAAGGAGACAGGAGAAAGAGGTTATTCACCCAAATATCAACCTGACACGGAAATCATCCCAGGCCTTTCTGCTTAGCCACAGCAACAAGCTGAATCTCCTTATTCTCTTTCAGAACTAGTTAAACTCCTTCTTCAAAATACTTAAGTACCACGTTTGCATTTCTTCTCTTGGAAAGGTCCTTCCTCATTGTTTGAATCATTGGCAACCCTCTACTTTTGTAAATTTTATTCATGGCCAGTTAGCATTTTTTTGTTCATGTGCCAAAGTTACTTTTTAGCTTAAATAGCTTTTTTTCACCTCCCTCAGGTTTACTGCTCCTTGATGTATTTGCACTCAGCAGTCACATCCCCTCTCAGCCATTGTTTTGCTAAGCAAAAATAGCTGATTTCTTCAGCTCTCTTGTAAAATTAATTTTTTTGTAAGGACATCAAGTTACAGACTTACAGTCATAGATAATCACAGTCAGAGCTAACCATACAATCTCCCTGTGCTTAAAAAGGAGGTATAAAAAAATTTGGCTCATAGCCAAGGCCAGAATTTTGAAACAGACACCATCTCTGGTGAGGCATGTAAGTAAATGGTCTCTTATACAATGTGAACTTCAATTGTCCATTGACTTTAATATCTAAATAAATATCTGTTTCACTAATATCTTGAAATGCTAAGCATCAGCACCAACACCAGAAAATATTTCTCTAATTGTTGATGTTTTCTATTATATTTCATTATGTCCACACTGTCTGTTCATTAGAGTTCAAGTCCTGACACCTATCTGGGGTAAGGAAATGTTATTTTTCTCTCCATTTATACTAACCAGAATCAGAGGACATATAAATTCTCCAACATCAGAGAAAGCTGGAGGCAGGCATAGGAAATGACCAGTCAAGGACTCAGACCCCCAGACTCCTCCAGTGATCTTGCTCTATCACATTTGACATTAGAAAAGGAGGAAGACCAGAAAAGGATTCAAAATATTTTGGCAGGTCGTTACTAATTAGGCGGTGTGGTTATGGGTTATGTTTAAGATTGTTTTTTCCCTTTTTTTCTGGGCCTCTTTTATCCAGATAAAACCATTAAATACTCTGAATATGCTTGGGAGGGTACAGTATAGTTTTGCTTCGATTTTGTAATGCTCTACACCAAAGAAACAGGGAATGTCCATATTTCTTGTCCCATTAATCATTTTCGTTTTCATCATTTTCAGTAGCTGGCATTTGACTGGCAATTCTTTGGGAAAGAATTGATCTCTGTTTAATTTTGTCTGCAATAGACTACTACAGTCCTTCTTTCAGATTCACAAGTCTTCCCCTCTATAAATAATATAGGGATGCTATGTCCTAGCTCTACTCTTGCCTTCTTAACTTCCTTCCTGTCAATGTCTTTCCCTAATTCTTTCTTCTTTTTTATCTATTCTTAATGGATAAGATCAGAATATATGTGCCCTTTCCTTGTTGAAATACTCTGGCTTCACCTTCTTCAATCTGCTTTTATATTTTGCATTAAACTATCTTGTTATTGGGAATTCTTGGAAATTGCACATATTTATTTACTGCTTTAGATTTACTTGTGAATGCCTGATGAACACTGATCTTAGTCTATCAGTCATGGCTTCTCCAGTTACACAGGCAAAAATGTAAAAAATTCCTTAATTTATTACAAAGTTTTTAGGTTATCTTTCAAATGTCTTCTTCTCAAATTTCAGAGAATGCAACAAAAATGACATGTATTTTATTAGAAGATTTCAAGTGATGGCAAGCCCTGAAACTGAATTAACAAGTAAGTAACTGACCTTATTTGACATAATTGTACAATTTTGCAAAGGTCTAACTTTGTATTTACTTTGTCTTCTGTGTTTTGAGATCTAAACCACCTCTTCCTGGTGTAGACTTCCATCTATCCAAAGTTTCTTCTTCAAAAAATCTTCTTCTCTTCTCTGGCCCCCATTTCCCTCCCCATAATCCTACCTCCCAAGGTCATCTTCATACCTGAGTATTGTTTCCAGCCTTTTGTTGCCTTGACTTGAATTTTGACTTTTAACAGAAGTTAATCACAGAAAAAGACAACATTGAAACACTTTAGTTGAACTCATTGGTTATAGTTTATTAAGAACAGAACGTCAAGCTTTCAGCTGAGGTTACTTGCTCCATTTCTGCTGACTTCCAAGAGACCCCAAAATCTATGCTGAACTGCTTGTGCAGGAGAATATCTCACCCACTGGAAACCTTGTGGCAGATGCTGGGACTCAGAAGGTGAAGAGCTCCTTGGAGTTAGATGGCTATGAATTGACCTTTAGGTCCCAAGAGAGTGGACAGGGGTAACTACCCTGACTCCACATGGCCTTCTTAACACTCCTGGCATGGCAGAATGATGATGATGCCTAAGCACTTTATAACCTTCTGAAGGTATTGCTCTGCCCTAGACCTATCTACACTTCCATCTTTCCCTATCCTCATGCCCATATCCTCACCAGAAGGCCAGCATGCTCCTGAGCCACTGGCACACTGATGGCCATCTTTGTCCATGCTTGAGCAGACAAAGACAGGATGTGGACTCTGCTGCTTTAGCTTCTTCCACTCTTACTAAAGCAAACCCTTCCAGTATCAAACACTTTCACAGAAATGTGAGAGCTGATCAAAGAAAGGTTTTGAGGAACTCAGAATTGAAGCTAGAACCTGAAATAAATTTGAGAACGTAGTGAAACAAGCTTGAGAACTCATTGCTTTGAAGAAACTCATAGCAAGGTGATGTTAGTCCACAGTGGGAAAGTACTGTTCTTTCACAGGACTAGCAGTAAAATTAGGACAAAGTGGCTTATCAATTAGATATCTTTTGGGTGATACCTTGTAATTCGTGTTTTTTGGTTGGTCCTCTTGAAGCTAACAGGTATTTCTGTAAACTGCACTGGTTTTTAGATAGCATACATCTACTCAAATTCTAGTCAAAGCCTAAGAAAAGCTTGTTGTTCAAGAAGACACAAGCTTTCTCTCCAGAACTTCGGCAAAAGTAGCAGTCATCAGACAAATAGGGCATGATCCTCCAAGTCTTGTGAGGAAAAAAGAAGCTGAGCCTGTGTCTTCCTCTTGTTTGACCATGACTGTGGAGCACAGCAGTAGGAAGCATTACTATAATGAAACAAAATGAGGCATGTCCTATTCCAAAACCACAGGGTGGAGCTTCCTGGGAGCTGTGCTTCCACCACTGCAGGGTTGCTTCAAAACACTTGGTTTCTGACTAGTCTACCCGTTCCTTTGTTTGTTTGGATTTGCTCTTGAACAAATATTTTTGGCTTCCCCAGTCTTATATGGCATAAATAACCTCTGATGAGAACAGTCACAAAAGAGGAAAAGATCTCTTTATCCAAGTCTGGGTTCTGTTTCCAGGTTAATACAAAAATGCCAGTGAGGCATATCAGCATCCTTTTTAGGAGGAATAAAACCCAAGATGTTATTTCCCAGCCTTTTTTTGTAGAGGGGAGATTGGTACATGCACACTCTGGAGTCATAATGCGAGGTCAGTGGGCTTCCCTGGAGCCTTAGAGCATCCTGCAGTACAAGAGGGGTGTTAGGGAGAGTAAATAAAAATAGCAAATTAGTAATAAAATTTTACAGAGGCAGGTGCAAATTTGCTCATTACAGTTATGCTCTCAGGCAATATGCCAGTGGCCAAGGTACAATCCTGGTAGGTAATCCGCCTAAAAATATGGCCATTAGTACATGACACAGTCACTGGTTCTCCCACAGGCCAACTTAAATAATACATATTTAATGTGATGACAGGTCCAGGGGGATGGAGACTCAAAGAGAAAAGAGAGGTCCAGAGCATCACACTAGCTGGAGAGACACTCAGATTTTATTTCAGACATTAACAACACTTGGAGTGACTGGCATGTGATGAAAGAGAAAATTTAACCCTGTCTTGCATGGTAGATTATTGCAGCACTGATGGGAAAAATGTCCCATTTTCCTAGCTTTAGACATTAGGGACAAAAGACCTTTCTGCTTGTTGCTTGGCAGGTCTAAATGATCTTACCCTTAAAGCCTGCATGGAGCTGAATGACTTTTATAGTTCTGTTTTAACTTTTGCCTAAACAGCATGTGCATGTGTGTGAACAGCTCTGCCCTCCCCTTCTCTCACAGCTGCAAACACAACTCAGTCACCCAGTACCACATTCTCATTTACATCTTGACTCCAGTCACTTGTGCTCAGCTACAGAGAGCAAAGAGCTGGGGCAGATCAGCCACTTTTTAACCCCCTCTTAATGCCACAGGTAGTTGATGAAGACTCATCTGTGTCTGGTTGGGTCAGGTAACCAAGAGACCTTGTGAGAGCCTACAGCTGTTCTATTTCCAGCACCAGGAGAATGTTTTCAGAGTGGAAAAGATGAAAAAGTTCTTTGTAGGCTTCTCTAGATGAAACACAAGCCGTTACTAGAGTCAACCTAAATGGAAATAGGAAAAAAAATATAATTCTTTCATACATATTTACACCTCTATCTATACCTGAACTTATAAAATGCCACCATAGTAGACAGATAGGGGATGCTGAAGTGTTCACAGAGATCCTCCTGGGTGGATTTCACATACTAGCATGCTTAGTTGACCCAAGATCCAACAACTAACTAAACCCTGTGTAACTTTAAACCTATTCATGATCTTTGTTTGCTCTTTAATCACCAAAGAAATGCTTAAAGTTCACTCTAAATTCAGAGATGAATGGGCCAGCATGTTTTGAATCATGACCATGGGGCTCAGTTTCTCTGTAATACCATCAACTTTGCTGTCTGTTGCTTCCTTGTAAGCTTAAAAGTTGAACCTTGGGCTACCTTTCACACCAAAGATGGGTTTAATTTTGGTAATATTGGATAACGATAAAAACGGTCAATTTGGGTCAGGTTCATTACACCTTTCAGAAATTTATGAATTTGGTTTGATCTGGGGTGAATGTCTGCACCAAATAAAACTCCATCCTTGTGGTAAAATTTTGCCCTGTTTGCTGTGAGAAATTAAAATTTAATTTTCGAGGAGCAACAATCTTCAAGGAAGAATTTTTAGAAACCTTTATGAAAGGCTTTTAAATACTCATGCATTTAAAAACTTTTTATAAAGTTTGATCTCTTATAATTTTATAGATGTGTTTTCACGTCAGAGGCAATTATATGTGGAGCAATTTAGACCTCACTTACTTGACAGAATGTGAGTGAAAAGACTGTATTTCCAATACGAAAGCTAAAGCCACGACAATGGACCTTGGCATGAGGCAGGAGGGATGTCCACAACCAGACCAAAAGAAACACCGTAGGTCTGGGAGTGCTCTGTCAGAGAGTTGTGTGTTTTCAGGCCAGAAATGTCCGTGGCACTCCAGCCTGGCAGGGATTTGGGGGAAATTTGTTTAAAAATATGTCTTCTGGTAGTTTATGAGTCTGAACTCTTTTCCCATGCCCTACTTTTTGGAGTGTTTCCTTGTGTGGAGGAGGAGACATTCACAGCTGTACACTTTTTTCAATCAGATTTTAATGTTTCATGGGCCACTCTGAAGTCTACTTTTTAAAGTATTTTGTCCACATTTCTTTGCCCTTTGACCCACAGAAAGGCCTGAGTTGTGAACCCTTGCACCCTGCAGTGCATTTCCCAGCAAAAGAAACAGAGTCACAGGTCTTACAGGGCCAGCATTGCTCTATTCAAATAAAACAAAAAAAATCCACCAGTCAAGCTTTTAATCTTACCAGAGAGCAGGAGGCCAAGCAGAGCATCTACAAGTCATTAAATCTTCAATTTTCTGCGTCTCCTTGAGGCTTCCCTTCATTCCCCTTGGGACTGCCAGGGAAATCAGACTCACTTCAAATACTTCATACACTTAGAGTAGAAAAACTGCTTCAGAAAAGGCAACAAAACCCTGAAATAAATCCTCCTCTGAAATAGCCAGGCAAAACTCACTGAGAGCTTTAAGTCCTACTGCAAGCTGGTTTCTTGGTGTCATGGAGAAGCGCGTGGCAAAGTCACCAGCTGTGCCAGTGTCACAGCTGTGGTGCCCCAGGTTGCCAACAGCTCCTGCAACAGGCACCACTTTTCCCTGGGGTGCCTACCTATTACCTATGTGATGGTGGTAGCTCACAAAGACACCTCCCAGCAACTGTGTAACAGATTTAGCTGAGAGAAACCATTTTTTGGCCATTCATCTTAGTATTTCATTTCAGGACACCGTAGTTTCACCTCCTGAGATCTTTACATTCTCTGGGATTTCTTCTTCCTTTTGCTGATTGTTGACAGACACCATCTTTGCTTCTGCTTTTTGAGTTTATTGTCAGCTTGGCTTGTGATATTTTTTTATTTCTCTACCTTCTCTAAGGTGACTTCAGTTACACCTAGAGCTGCAGAAGCAACCCTATTTTGACCAACTTACTTCCCTATCAGGGTTTCTCCATTTGTATTGTATTCAGCATTTCCTTCACCCTTCTGTCTGGCTGTGAAGAGTCAGAATGACAGGCACTGAATGCTCTCCTCTGCAATGCTCTATTTGTCTCTGTCACTGATGTTAACTTCCTGGCCACCTCCTTTTGCATCTCCATTGTCTTCTCCCTTTTCATCACCCTGGCTTGCTACTGGAAACTATCAGGTATTTTCTTCCTTTCCAACACTGTATTTGCTTTCCTTCCTGTGCTCACTGCAATGTCCCTTGCTCAGACATCTTTTAACTTTTGTTTTGCCACTTGTTAATATTGATTCAGGAGAGAGACTTTTAGGCAAGATGAACCTTTAAGAAAAGTATGGAATATGGTATGACTTACAATGTACGTGCCAAATGTTCAAACCCACAACACTGCCATATTGAAGGTTACACCATTTTGGTTTTTCCTCAGACACTGGGTAAACACGTGGTTCAACTTTCACTACATCCCTTTTTTGTGCTGCTAATAATTCATAAGAGAAAAATTTCTGTGTCTCCCATCCCTTCACTCCAGATGCTAGTATAGCTATGTCCATTGCCCTTCCAGAGAAAGGGGCCCCATTCTATTACAGCTAGCAGTTGGTGTTTCTTACTGGAAAATACCTTTTAGCTAAACCAGAAACCTGAGGAAAAGCAATTTTAAGATCACTTCCTACACAGAGAAAGAAAATTCCTTCCTGTTACTGATTCTATAAAGGAGAATGAGGTAACTTGCAGAATCTGATAAAGTCAGCCCTTTATTTCAGCTCTGGCTGTGGGCTATGTTAGCACAGAAGACAGGCAGCTTATGGAGGTTTAATGCAAGAGACACAGAAGAAAGAAAATTATTTGGTTCTTCAACTCCCCTGAGGGGAACTGTCTTTTTGTTTTCCAGAACTGAAACTGCAGTGACACCCTTGATGATTTCCCTGCAGTGATTGTAATTTATAACTTTCTGGTTAAGTCACTTGGGAGCAAAAATGTCTAAGATTTTGGATTCCTCTGGCCAGTCCTAAGGTCTTTTTTGTCATTCGCCCGTGTTTTCGCAACCATAGGTGTTTGCTCAGGGAAGGAGGTGGAGATGCTGGCTCATCATTCTGCTGATACCACACAGTGCTCCTCAATGGACAGGCATGCAGGCCAGAGTGACTCCTGACTCTTTGTCTGCCCAGCTGTGCTGATATGCACAGGTTGAAGATTTGGGTGTATGTGCCATCTGACAATTTAAATAAATACAACATTCACTCATATTCTTGCAAGGACATGGACATAAATGTTACTCTCTGAGCATCCTCCTGGGTCCCTCTGGGTCTCACATCATAAATGTTTTTCGAAAGCATACATTCTGCTTCCTTGCTGTCCCTGATGCTTCAGTCAGTGTTTGTTTAACTGTGCTATGAGCTTAATAATTGACAAATCCTGGAGTGGCAGCTGGACCAACTCACTGTGCACCCAGGCAGTGTGGGGAATGCTGCTGAACAGCAGTACATTTCTGTCAGGGTGATGGCTTACTTGAAAGGCGATGACAAGTGGTACAAGAGTGGGAAATGTGTTTTCCAGATACCCAGATTTAACCACTTTCCCTCCTTTCTCTTTCAGGTTTTCTTTCCATCTGTCTCATCGGTAGAGCCGTGTACAACAATACACACATAAACACAGCAAGCGTGTTTGTTTACCAGCCTTTGCACAGGAAAACCTTCTGGCCATTTTTTTTTCCATTTTTTTTCCTTTAGCCACATAGATGAAGAGAAAATGTTCCCACATACAGATTTTGCAGGAAATGGGAAGTGGGTGACAGTGACCGGGGCTGTGACCTGGCAGACCTTGCTGTCTAATGTAACGCGATCTCATGGTGCTTGGGAGAAAGAAGGGAAGAGCAGTCTAGCCCTGGGACTGCAAATCACAGGCTGTGATGACAAGAGGGGGCCTAATAAAACTCAGCACCCTTCACTTTTAAATGAAATGAGTGGGGAGAGGGAGTGGGGAAAGGATAATTTATTGCCTAGAGATATCCTGGGGTATTGCTTTCCTAGAAATTCCTTTCACTGGCCTGAAGCATTTCACTGATGGAAAATGTGAATACAGCTTTGAGCAGTTAAGGTCTTTCTTTGAATTAATTATAACAGTTATAACAACAATATTTAAACAGTGGAGGATGGGGACAAGAAGACTTTATGTTGCCAATGATCCTGTCTTATCACATTATGCTCCAACTGCCGCCTTCCTGAAGAACTTCAGTACTGGCAGAAAGGAAAAGCTGGGATGTCCAGGTGACTGTGATGGCATGGATACACGGATTCATGATGCTGAGAAAACATGCCATTGTTCTGCCCCTCTCCTGATCACTGATTTCTGATTTTGTGTTCAGGGGGCCACAGAAGCAAGGGAATTTTTTTGGACAATGCTGCTATTTGTTGGCAGGCAGGTCTGGTTTTGCAGTGATAGTGATCAAAATAAATTTGCATTAATATATGCTCCGGAAAGGATGGAGACTTGCTAAATAAACTCACTTGATGGGAATGGGGGTCACAGTCCAACAGCAGCTTGGCATGCCGGGACACGCCAGGGCTCCTGCATCCCTCTTGGAAGAGTGGCTTCATCACTTCTGTTTTCATTGTTTCATTTTGTTGGGTTTTGGGGGTTTGTACTATAATTTTTAAATGAAAACAAACCCAAAGCAATAGACAAACTTTGGAAGCTTCAGAAATTTTGCCGATATGGGTACTTGCAGTACCAAGATATTGACATATCTTTGTAACTGCAAAAACAGGCTCAAGCCACAAAAGCATGAGTCCCAACACAAGACTGCATAAATTTCTTTCCAGCTGATCTGGAAATGCATGTCTTTTCCAAAAGATTTGGAAAAATCCTCTGCTTCTGGACCCAGATTATTTTTAATTTAATTAAATAGAAGACACAAAGGGAAATTAATTAAGAGGCTTTTTGCTCATTTGATCTTACTAGATGGCTAAGCTCAATTTTTATTGAATCTTTAGGCCGAGATTGTTGTTTGTTTAATCTATCTATCTGATTATTATTATTATTATTATTATATTTCTGGTAGGGTGAACACCAAAGAATAAATGAAATATAATGAAATAAACAGAGCCAAGTGTGGCTGTGCCCTAGAGCTGTCCCATGTCAATACACGAGCATGTGTTTCATCATTCCAAAGCAGAGATTTCAGGACTCAGCTGGCACCAATAAAGAGGTATCGCACTGGGAGAGAGAGCTGTCGCTCCACTGGTTTGCTGTCTGCCCCCAGCCCCCTGCACAGGGCTGAGGGAGAAGAGCTGCATCTCTGCAGCATGCTTACCTCTTGGACACATTCAGTATCAACTCACTCACCGCATCCCATTTTCCTGAAGCTGCCAAGCTCTTTGCATGTCTCAGGCATAAAAGGTGGCCACTTTCAGGGCTGTGCTTGGTACAGCAGGTACAGCAGTTGTTTAAAGCACAACTGGTTTCTGAAGCACCTGTTAAAATCTGTGCCCTCAGCAGGCTGCCACCACAGGGTTGCAGTTCTCCTCCTCCTCTTTGCTCCCTTTGGCAATGTCCCACAAGCCCCCATGGTAGGAAATACTTATGTATATGTGCATCTGTCACTCATATGCAAGTGGGAAAGTTGCTCATCCCCTCACTCATCTTGTTGTGACAAATTGCACTTGGTCAGGTTGCTTCTGCTTTCTATGTTGGGAATTCCCAGGAAGCAAGAAAGCCAAGGTGTCCACCCTGCCAGGGTTTCCCTCTGTACTCTCCATGATTCACAAGCTGTCATTGTCTGCCAACACATCTTTGCACTATGTTTTGGCATAGGCAGATCCTATGCTCAATGCAGTTTTCTTCAAATCCAGACTGAGGGCAAATGGTTGAAGACTATCACACTCTAAAAAAGTTCATCTCAAATTGAGCCAAAGTTTTCAAAATTGCATCTTTGTGGATTTTCTTCTATACATCAAATTTGGATCTTGTGACTCTTTGTGCTTCTGCAGTCTGAAAAAAAATAAATATCTTCTTTCAACTCTGAACACACTTATTCTTAATAAATCTTTTTCTCCCCACAAAATTCCTGAGAAGCAGAAGCAGAGTGAGTTGCATGCATCTTACAAATGAAGAGCACATGCAGCCGGTTGCAGATAGCCTTGATCCAGTACTATAGTTATCATATTAACTTTCCCAGCCTCCATTTAGCTTAGTAATAGTAAAGAAAACCCTATTCTGCTTCTCCCCAGATAAAAAGAACATTAATTTTAGCCAAAACCCACCCTCACATCTGGTATCATCCTGATATCAGCTAAAAGAATAGAGAGAGAACACTGTTTGCTGACCTGCTGATGGGCAGGGGGTATTCAGGGTTAGTGGAATCATACAGATATCTAAATGCACAGAGAGAATGAAGCAACAAGGCTAAAGAATAAATTTTCAGAACACCAAAAAGTAAAAGACAATAAGGAACTGACCCAGAAAATACTTACTTATGGAGTGAATGTCATTAGGGTAGGATCCAGCCTGGAAGAGCTCCCTTGAAAGGCCAGAGTTTTCTCCAATGAATACAGCCCTTGTTGCAACAGATACTTTAAGAAAAAGTATATAAGTGTAGCAAGGAGTCAGTGAATAAAGAGAGATTCATATTCTCAAAGGATGAGCACCCAGGTGTGGTGAACCTATCACTACTGAATTATTCAAACATCCCTAAATCTGTGACATTGCATCAGAAATCATGAGTCAAAGACCTTTTATACAAGATCACCTTGTGATCTTCTACATCCTGTTTCAAGTCAGTACTTTAAAAATACCCCGAGAACAGCCTCTCACATAAGCTTTTTGCTTTCCGCTGCTGGCTGTAACCCAAAAGGGTAGCAGCCACTGTATACTTGATACTGGACCAAAGCAGAAGTCCCTGTCAGGTTGGATTGGTGTTGATCATGGGTTTGTGCTGACCAGCTGTGTTGGTGCTGTTTGTGTGCAGGGCAGTAATCCTGGAACAGAAGCTTCTTTTGCATACTGTATTAGTATGAATCTTCTTTGAAAATTAGCAGGATTCTTCTTGTCAGGAATATTATTTCATTTTTAGTGTTGAAATTAATATTTAATCTCAGAAGTGCTCTTTGGAAATTGTGTTATGTTATATTTTTTAAGGACTTAATCCTGTACCTTGCATAGGTGAATGTATCCCCTTCTCCTCCTGGATATTCATGCACTACAGTGGAAATACCAGAGCTTTTCAGAAATGCAATGCACCTGCAGGTCTGTTCAAGAGGTGATTTCAAAGTGCTACCAGGGTGGAGTTAAGATCTGGTTAAATGTTAACACGGGGCTTGGTTCCATCACTTTACAATGTGTAACCTGTTGCGAGTAAATGATAAACTGTTCTGGGTGCAGCCCTGGTTGCCAAGTACTCACATTTCATATTGTTACTCCTCAGAGGAAAAGCAAATAACTGTCATTTGAAAGCAGGTAAGCAGAAAAGATGCTGCATGTTGATTTTTTACTCTTTTGAAAGAGGCAAGAAGATAACAATTGGAAAATATATTGCTCAGTTTATTATTTTCTATATATATTTTAGGACAACAGCACAAGATGCCAAACCAGAAACAGGAGAAAGCTACCTGCCACTGTAGGACAGAGCCTATAAGGCACTTTTTTTATATATATTTTATTAAATAATACTGGTCTTTTACTTCTTTTGCTCACCTCTGTTTGCCCCTCAACCAATCAAAGTGTAAAAAACTTGAGCACAGAGGATAGAACTGCCTGGACCTCAGGCTGGATGACCCAAAGTTCCAGGTTTCCAATACAGCCACCCCCCTTTGCTGCCCACACCACAAACAGGCACACTAGGTGCATCTGGCACTGCACTTTGGGGGGGAACCTATGTGCCATTGGGTTGATGCAGTGGCCCATCAAATGTGCTCTGTTTAGCACTGTGGTAACTCTGACATCCGGCATCCTTGTTGAGACCCTGACTTGGTCAAGGGAGCAAAGGCAGCCTGTGTTCTGTTTGCCTTGTGAGACAATGAGTGTGATGAGATTCAGGAAAAGTTAAATATTCATACAGTGAAAAGGCATTTTCCAGTTGTGCTGACCAGGACAAACACTACGACATCCATTAATCACCATGTTCCAGGCTGGAAGCTCATCGTGGGCTGAAGTCACTGTCCAGCCCCACTGAGCCCTGTGGAGGACTGTGCAGTCATCATCTGTGTTCATCATTTGAGGTGAGAGGGAAGGGTGTCACCTTCCTCTGAAGCATCCGGCACTCACTCCGGTCAGTGGCAGGATGCTGGCTGCAGTGGACATGGCTGTGCTCCAGTATGGCAAGAGTTACGTGTCCTCCACTGAGTTAAAACAGCTGATGCAGCCAAATGTCACCTCTAGCCAGGCTGACCCCTTCCCTCTGCACATATGCCACACTTACCAACACCTGTCACATTCCCCAGCCCCTGAGGCTTCAGGTTCAGTCTTCAGGCAATTTTTTCCCAATGTGGGGGCCCCACCCTGCTTCCTACAGACATTGATGTGAATTTGTTGACCTCATGTCCCATGAGTTTGTGATCCTCAGTATTCAGTGACTTCAAGATGCAAGTACTTATAGAAAGGCAAGAGGATACAGTGGCTGCAAAGCTGCATAAAATAATACACAATTCAACACTGCTGACAGGTGCTTGCTGTATGACCTAAATTTGAAATTACTTCATCCTTCTTTAATATGAAGAGGTCTTACACACTTCATTATTAGACCTCTTCCTTTTTTTCCTATTTTTATGTGTGTGCATGCACATTTCTGCTGTCCTCTCCCCACCCCTGTTTCTCCCTCCACCTCACATCAGTGTACACTGCAGACTTCCTCTCTCACTTTTATAAGCTGCCAAAAGTAAAGTGACCTGGTTACATGTCCAGCTCTGCAAGCTGCCTCAGCAATGCTTTTCCTCCCTCTCAGCAGCAGTCCTAGGCAAGCACACTGCCCTCAGCCTGTCAGTGCATCTGAAGCAGGAAGGTTGTGGTCTGCACCACAGCTCAGCACCACAGCTCACAGAGGTGACATCTGCACAGACTGTCTTGTGACAACTCCATTTCAAAGATTGTAGTCTCTGTCTTCAAGCAGAAGCAACAGAATAAGGTGATGATATTATTACTATTGTTGTTATTATTATTGTAATTGTATGATTATTGTTGTTATTATTGTAATCAGTTTGAGCTGCTGACAGAATATGCCTCTTCGGAAAGAACTCATTAATTCTGAGAGTTGCCAGTGGGAGGAGCCGCCCAGAGCCCTGATCTGGCAGCACTTACGCAGCAGGATGCCCGTGTTATCAGTGAGGAAATCCACACGCTTGACTCTACGTATGCAAATGTCCTCACTAGTTCCTGAAGGCAGTAAAAAGAGAAAGTCCTACCCATTAGTTCTACCCATTCAGTGCTCTTAGGAATGTTTGCTACAGTAAGATGTTCCTGTTTATTTCTGCCATTCTAAATAGTAAAAGGAGTC
>JAWWLV010000121.1:41098127-41129847 GCA_035041135.1 Platyrinchus mystaceus
GACAAGTCCTTGTAAACTTTTATGAATCTTGTTATCTCCTAAGTTTTTACAAGTTTATTTTTTTCTTCCAATGCTCTTTAAGAAGTTGAAGATAACTGGTCTATATCCTGGTTTTTTTCTCCTGCTTTTATTATCAGAAAAAGTTTTCTCCAGTTACTTGATAGCTCATCTGTCTTGTTCAGGTGCTCACAAACTTGAAGTGGCCCTCAGTTTAATGCAGCCAATACTTCAAAGATTTTAGGATAAAGTGCATCAGCCTCAGCCAAATAGAAAGCATTAATTTACCAAAGTATTATCTCATCTATTCCTTCACCAGTTCAAGCTTATAGTTGTGTACACTGTCTGGAAGTTGATTTTTCGTTGTTAGTGCATATAAAGGAGAGTTTAATGCACCAGCTTTCTTGCCACTATTTGCCAGTATATTATCCTTTTACAGAATCATTTACATGGTTTCCCTTTTACAGTTAATGTGCTTCTTATGAATCTTCATTCACTAAATTTAGAATAGGCTCCCTATTCTGTTTATCACCACTTTCTGAATAAGAAATGACCACTGATGACTTCCAAAAACTCTTAGGCTGCTCCACATCCTTCCCCAAGAAAATTCAAATAAATTAAAGTCCCCCGCAACAACTACTTCTGGTGTCACGGATGATTTTGTCAGTTACTAGTAAGTTCATCTATGTGATTTTCCTTGCTTGGCACTTCTACTGTGGCCATGCCTCAAACTTTTCACTATCAAACACTAGTTAGATGCCTTCCTCGCTGAGCTAAGTATGCAGCTACATGGACACAGTTTCAAACGAAGCCTGGTTTCATAGGATCACAAAGGGATTTAGGTGGGAAGAGACTTTTGGAGATCTCTACTGCAACTCCCAGGGCCAAGCAGGACTTATTTCAAGACTAGACCAAGCCCTCAGGGCCTCTTCTAGCTGAGTTTTGAAATCCTCTGTGGATGGAGAGTGCACAGCATCCATGCTTGCCTGCTACCTCCATGAAAAGGTTTTCCTGCAGATATATTTCTCACAGTTGTTTAAATCTGGTGACTAGGAACACATCAACTGCAAACAAAGCTTTCCTGGTGCCCAGGATTAGGATAAGGCCTGCCTCCAATTTCCTCTCATGGCTTCTCTGAAGTCTGCTGGGAGCTGAGCTCACACTGTGGCTTTTCTCTCCATCAGATCCCTTATGGGCTTTACATACTCAGCATCTCTTGGGCTGTTCACTGTTGTCCTGAAATACAGATGAAATTTACTTTCATCATCACCTTTGTTCACTTCATCTCTTTATTTGTTCCAGTACAGCAATGGCTTCACAGACTTCCAAGGGACAAGCACACACTTGCCTGTAGGCACACACAAACACATTCACAAACACATTTGTGCATGGAAATATCTGCAGAAAACAACTCGGGGGGGGGTGGGGGGGGGTGGAGGGTGTTTATTATTTTCATAGGATTTCTTGTTAAAAATCATAAACAATATACAATTTTAAGCACACTCTTATGTGCTTATTTATTAGCTATTTGTGTTTGTTATATTTACTTTGGTATGCTGCAATATTTTTCACTTGGAGACAGGATGGCCCCTGGCAGGCAGAAGATTGCTGGCAAGACATCTCGGCAGACCAGCTTGTAGCGGCACAGTGCTGTCACCAGGAGAACTCATTTCAGTCAGGGCAGTCTAGTGTAGAGATGGTTTGATGCCTGAAGGCACAGGCAGGAGCCAGTGACAAGCATAACCCCAGGAGAAGCTGGGTAGGGGACATCCCTTGGAGCAGTCTGGTCCCCACTGGGGCCAACAGCACTGTCATTTTTCTGCAGCTTCTAGCTTGACCCTGGAAATGAGGAGAGCATGACAAAATCTTTGCCCTCACTTTACTCACCTGTACAGCAAAAATACCTGGGTGGAGGGGTCTGTCCTCCCACCAAACCCAAAGAAACCTGTGGGCTGAGTGTTTCTGAGGAAAGGAGAATTATTTTTCTGCTCAGCAGAGCAAAACAAGGGCACAAACTAGCTTTCTGCAAGCAGAGACAGGCACTGAATTCATTGAATAATCTGCTGCAAATTATTTGCCCAGCTCTATTAATTAATGCTTGTGAAGCACTTGGAGGGTTAAATGCCCTTGAGCCATCGTTCACCTAAGCTTTGCCCCCGAACTGACATCAATGAAAAATCCTTAATGGTGATGGTGGTGGTGGTAGCAGCAGCAGCAGCACTGAATTTTCAAACCCTCCTGAGGCAAGAAAACATGATTTTCCCCTTTATTTTATGGTCTGTTGAATCTTCTGTTTTTCTTGTTATATAGCAGGAATAATGTTCATGGCCTTGGAGTATTCTTGTGGTTTTTCCAAATGCCTCAGATTTAATTTGGCGTCTTCCACACACACACAAATTTATTGCCTTGTATACTATTTTGCTATGAATACTGTCCCTTCCCCAGTTCTGTGGAGGGGTCCTGGAGCCTAACAATGATCCCACAGAGCTGTTTCTCAGCTGGTGAGAAGCCTTGCCTGGTGCCTCAGCAGACAGAGATCGCACAAGAAGACAGCCCCTGATGGGGAGAAGAGGTCAGCCCAGACCTTTAGCATTGGCCTGAGCTCCAAACACTCATCTCGGAAAACAAATAAGAAAACATAATAAGAAGCACACACAGCCTCTTTTTACCAAGTCCAAACCCCAACATGTAAGAATAAGCTTTGTGAACAGGGCGGTCTCCACAGTGAAAGGCACCCAAGGGCAGGAGGCAGGGATGGGAATTTTCTGGCTAGTGGTGCCCGCTCTCTGTCTGGGGCTCAGCAGGATGGCCTGGGGTTAGGTCTTCATGTCTGAACCTCTCTAAGCACTGATGTTTGGGTTACCAGTTCTCCAGAAGGAACGTGCTTGTATTGCAAAGAAAAGAAATGTATCCAGGCTGTTCCAGATGTGGGGGCTCCTGCCTGTGATCCTAATGGATCAAGGTTCATATCCCAGAGTTAAATTTTCCTCTGTAGAAATTATATCCGGTAGTTTCAGGGCTGACACAGCCCTCGTCTAAATGTAGAAGGCTTATTATGACTGTGTCTCATCCACCCAAACAAGTCTGCGCAGAGAAAGGGGATAATAAAGGTGTCCCCCTTTAAATCTGCCCTTGACACTCAGGTTTCTGTCCTGCCACCCCCTGCCAGTGCCATGTGGGTTGTCACAATACCTATAGCCAGAGAAGCACATGAACTACAGCTTCAGGGTACTCTGAAATCAAAGGGATAGTCCTTTTATGATTGCATAGGTGCTGCAAAAGGGCTGTAGATCATCCTACTACCATTGGTATTCCTTGCACAGAAGTATGTGAAGGCTGTGGCTGCTTGGCTACTATACATCAGGTGCCAGTGCTTCCAGCTTGGAGTCAAAGTGCTTAAAACGTACAATGGGTGAAAAAAAAACATCTGTGGGACCAAAGGCAGAGTAACCTGTCCAAATCACTGTCGTGGTTTGGTAGAAAAGCTGCTGCCTTGAAAACCCAGGCTGTGTTCACAGGAACACCTTGAAGGTCCATAGTCCTAATGGAGCACATGACATTCTTTTGTGCATGAAGCCCATGTTTCAAAGCCTTTTTGGATGCTCCAAAGTCCAAGGGTTCTCCACAGCATCATATAACTCCTTTTGTAAGGCCCCAGGATGCAATGACACACTTCAGAGTAATAAAGATCTGGCCTGCAACATCTTCATGGTAGAGTGAAATTACAGCACTGAGCTAAATAGTAGGTTGAGTCAAAGTCCAAGTCTGTAGGAAGATAGTGAACAGCTGCCAGCAGCTTTCTGCCATAGGGCACAACATTATGCGATACAGGTCACTGATCTAGCTATATCAATTCAGACGCGTATCTGAAAATATCCATTTTTTTATATTTTTAGCTCTTTTTCTTATTAAGCATTTGAAATTAAAGGAGACTCACAGCCCTGCAAGTGCTTTGCCTTAGACCAATCCCATTTCGGCAGATTGCAAAGAGAAATAAATCAGATGATCCTATTTCCAGATTGGAATCAGGTCAGATAACTATCACCTCCCTTCCTTTCCCTGACCTCCATTAATGCCCAGCTTCACTGTCAGCTCCTACAGTGACAAACACTGTCCTTCACATGTTGCTGAGACATATGAAATGTCAGGGGAAAGGCTTCCTGTGATGGCCTCGATTCCCATTTCCAGGTGCAGTACCCTGTGAGGATGTAGGAAGGCACACCGCGCCTCGCCTTTCCTAAGCTCCCCGCCCAAGGTTGCTGCTGCCAAACCCTGTGCTATCATCGGATATGAGAAGGGAAAACTGGCCTCTCCCTGACCTTCAGCCACGTGGACAGTAACTGCAATCTGTGGCTGTACCTGGAGGTGCAATGGGCAGGGAACAAAGCCCTGCATCAATCCTGTCCACTGCTGGCTCCAGGCTGGAAGTGAAGGGGGCTGTCAGGTTTACCAGGATGGAACACAGCAGTACCAAATTCTGTGTGCTATGGCTGGGGATGCAATCGCCCTTGGATCTGCCAGAAAACTGAGAGCAGACAGAGGGTGGGGGAGGGATGAGAGATACCTGAAGAGACCATCCGTCTCAGTGGATCAGGCCATTTACTGCTACTCATGTTCATATCTCTGCTGGATGAAGAGCAAAGGGTGCACCTGGAAGGCAGCCATGTTGACCAAGACATGTTCTATCTTGGAGGCAAATCACCTGTGTGGACGTGAGAAAGGACAGTCGTGGCTGTGGATAGCACTAATGGCCAGTATTCTCTCCAGGAGTCCCTAAATGGTGCGAAAGAAAGAAAGAAAAAGAAAGAAAGGAAAAGAAAGGAAAAGAAAGGAAGAAAGAAAGGAAGAAATAAGGGAAGAAAGAGAGAGAGAGAAAGAGAGAGAGAAAGAGAAGGCAAGTCAATCGGTCTGTTCAGCCTGGAGAAGAGGAGACTGAGGGGATACCTGATAGCCCTCTACAACTTCCTCACAAGGGAAAGAGGATGGGCAGACATTGATGTCTTCTCTGTTACCAGTGACAGGACCCGAGGGAATGGCCTGAAGTTGTGTCAGAGGAGGTTTAGGTTGGATACTAGTGTCATGGGTTTATGTGGCTAAATTTTTGGTAATAGGGGGCCACAGAGATGATTTCAATTAGAAGCTACCAGAATCTTTTGCTATTCTATGAAAAAGCCAATGATAGTCAGCTCCAGGATGGACTTCCTACTACTAGCCAATGATATTCGCTTCTGTGATAACATATTTAAGAACACAGGAAGAGAAGGTTTGTTGCGCAGAAGAAATTCCAGCTCGGAGGAGAGCAGAGGAGAACATGAGATAGCAATGTAGACTCCAGGGTCAGTGAAGCAGGAGGGGGGAGGAAGTGGCCCAGGGAGGCCTCTCTCTCCCCCTCCAGCAGGGAAAAGACTGAAAGTCGAGACCCCTGCTGCCTGTGGAACTCTGTTGAGGTGAAGAGACCACCCTCTGCAGCTCATGAAGGAGCCCATGCAAGAGCAGAAGAGTGCATGAAGAAGATGTGACTCTGTGGGAGGCCTAAGATGAAAGAGTCTTGCTGGAGACCTGTGGCCCATGGAGAGAGAAACTTACACTGAAACAAGTTTTCCCAGGTAGGACTTGTGGCCCTGTGGGGATCTACGCTGATGCAGCCATTCGTGACCCAACGGACAGCAGATTATGGAAAAAACGGTGGCCTGAGGGATGGATCCACACCAGAGAGGTCTATTGAGGACTGTCTCCTGTGGGAAGGGACCCCACAGGAAACAGGGGAAGGACTTAAAACCATTACCCCCTGTAATCGTGGTGAAGACCATGGTGAAGCAAGTTGTCCCCTTGCAGCCCATGGAGAAGTAACCCACAGGACAGCAGATTAGCAAGAGCTGCTCCCAAAAGATGGACTTCAACAACAACTGAGCCCCTCCCTCCCTTCCCTGTCCTCTGCACTGCTAGGGGAAGGAGGGAGAACATGGAGAGAAGGGAGGAGTGGAGAAAAGGTGTTGTGGTTTAAGATTGTTTTATTCTTTTACTCTTTGGTTCTTATTCTGTTAGCAATAATTTAGCTTTTAGTTTAAGTTTGTTGGCAATAAATTTAAGTTCTATCCATTTTGAATCTGTTTGTCTGTGGAAATTAATTAGTAAGCAAGTCTCCCAGTTCTTATCTCTACTCAGAAATTCTCTGCTTTTTTTCCCCTCAGCTCAGAGAAAGTCAAAGGGGGGAGGAGGAAGGACAAACAGTTTTCAGTAAGTGTTTAAAATCCGGGCAGAGTCAAAACCACGACAACTAGAAAAAGGTTCTCACCCAGAGAGTGGTTGGGCACTGAACAGCCTCTCCAGGGAAGTGGTCACAGCACCAAACCTGACCAAGTTCAAAAAACATTTAGATGATACACTCAGGCACATGGTGTGACTCTTAGGGATGGTCCTGTGCTGGGCCAGGAGCTGGACTCGATGATCCTTGTGTGTCCCTTCCAACTTGGCATATTCTATGATTCCGTGATTCTGTGAAAATATATGCAGGTTTTTTGTCATGAAAAAGCAGCTTTCACTGATGCATGGCACTTACAGATGTAGAACATGCAGCATCTCCTAGGCAAATAAATCATCAGCATGATATACCTGACAAAAAGGATGGGAAAACAGGAATATTTTTCTCTCTGGAGAAATCTGGAATAAGTCCCTGTGGTGGTGGAAAACTGCAGTGGGATTTTCTTTCTTTGTCCAGAGCCTACGCTCTACAGAAGGTTCAGCTGAGCCCTTTCCTGCCTCAAAGCCACCAAGTTCATCCTGGCACTAGGGACTCATCTGAACCTGGGCCCAGGTCTGACCCAGAAGGTACAGGGATATGTACGATGGAAGTGTCAATACACCACATTTGCTTGGTCTTATGACTCAGGACACTTATCAGAAGCAGCTGTTGCCAGATGGCTCATGTTACCACCACGTATCACTGCAAAGGGCTGTTTCTCTCTGGCCTGTTCTCCATACAAATGTCCACAGCTAACACCCGTGCCATGGACCTCTTCAACGTGCACAAGCTACTAGTGTGTCCTCACAGACCTCTGATAGGGGTGTCAATGAGGACGCACCAGAAATAGCACCTCAGAAGCTGATGTAACTACAGTGCTTCATGGATCATTTCTATTGCATGAAAAGTGCCCATTTCACTAATCACCTCCTTTGAAGGTTCATCTTCCAGTATGCTCTGTAAGCTGCAGCCTTATGTGCTTTATCAACACTCCTGCCTTTTTGCTTTGCTCTGCCAAGCCAGAATGGCCAGCATTGACTGTGATGCAGAGGTGAAAGTTGACTGGTCTGCAGGGGCACAGCCTGAGATCTGTTGGGCTCAGCAGCAGCAGTGCCAGCACTGCAGCCCCACTCCAACCTGGCAATATTCTTACCTGGGTGCCGTTAGTCCTCACAGCCTGGCCAGCAACTCCAGCCCGACTAGGAGAGGAGAGCCATCTGAATCTCCTCATGCTCCTCTCATTTGCACAGGAGGCTGGTGAGTGTGTGTGTGTTCATTCAAGAAGGGGATGGATTAATTAGGTGATGATGGGAGCTAGAATGCTCTCTGGGCTATGGGTCTGTCCCCTACCAGATTTTACTGGCATTTTCTGAACATCTTCTATTAGCTCAGTGGGCACAGCTTGTATGCAAACAAATACAATAACGCTCAGTTATTGTTTGGTGTGATGGGAGACTGGGATTGTTGGGGGTTTTTGTGTTGTTTTTTTTTTTTTTTACAAGTATTGTTTCTATTTGTCATTAAGGCTCACTTTCTGATCTATCCTTGCAAGAGTTTTGTCTTTTTTGACATTTTGCAGTTGCATGTATCCAGAGCTCTCTTCTTTGGCCTGAAGAGGCATTTAAGGCCAACCATTTTTTGTTTACTTTTTTGTTTTTCTTCTTTTCAGAGAAGACAACTAGAAAAGGCAGGGGGGAAAAGTGCTAGTAAAGAAGGACAAACATATAATTAGCAAAAATAAATACATCCTTATTTGATGGTTTTCATGCATGTTACTGTTTCAACTGCTCATGAATTGTTTCATTCAGATTGTAAAATAGTCATATTTATATGTTACTCCAAAAGAGATGTGATGCCCTGGAGAGGCTAATTCTTGGTTTGCAGATTGTTTACAAGCTGTCAATTGCAATTTGAATATATTTGCAATTCATAGGGTTGATAAATAACTTAAGTCACATGGCACAGTTTCTGCTTCTTTTCTGCTTCTGAGCTGTAGTACATCCCTGTGTAAGTAACACCAAGGTAGGCAAGCATTTGTCTCCCCATCTGCCTCTCAAATCACACATTTAATGGAGCAAGCAAACATAATACTCAAGAGCACCTCTGGGATCTCATAATAGTATTCTCTCCCGCCTGACTCCCTGGAAAGCTCTGATCTCGTGGCATTGTGTGTGGCCACCTTTAGCTGAGTCGTGTCTCAGTTACAACTCACACATGAGCAGGATGAGTATTCTGTACATTTTCTCTATAAGGCACCTAGAGCACTGTGAGACAGCCACCCAGAAAGGGACGAAAGGAAAACTATGCCACAGTAACTGCAAGCTTTGTGTGGAAGGGAGTGACTGAGAACCTGGTGAGTTCTGCTTCATTATTCCAGACATGTGGGGGTGACTCTGTTGTTTGAGGGATGAATAATACAATTATCAACACAACACAGTTTTCAAATTGCATTTTACAATAAAAATGCCAAATACAGTATTTACTTCTGGCTCCTATTTTTCCTCTGTATCTGAAGTGAACTTGTTTTATTGGCTTCATAAATAAAGAGAAAATCTTTGAATACTCCTAGGTGGTGAGGTTATATTTCAAGTATTATGGCTTTTCTTTTTGTTTCTTCTTGGTACCAATTTTATTTGTTGGAATTGACCCCATTATACACAAAGAATTATACTAGAAAGTCCTTTCACGTCATCTTCTGGTGTGAAAAAACCCCTTTCCTTTTTCTTCTAAATCCATGGATGCTAAATTGCATTGTGTGTGGCTTGCATATACACAAATATGAGTAACCACCCTAAGTGTCATAAATCAATAATTTCAAATAGATATATTTCTCTGTCTTTGCAATCGTGATTGTTTGAAATTTTTTCCTAATATTGAATACAAATCTCTTCTGTAATGTACTCTCATTACTTTTTATCCTCTGCACTGTAAAACACAAAGTATATCCTCTGTGGCAACCTTCTGTATATTTTTGTCTTCTCAACTGCTTTTGAGTCTCCTCTCATTTTGACTGATCTTTCCTGATAGATTAAATTTTTATTCAAGATTCTCCTTGGGTTTTTGTGGATGTTTTTTAGAGAATTCACATCTTTTTTTTGAGGTCCGGTCTACAAGATTTGACTCTATATCAGTCAGGATTGTGTGCTGTTCTTTGCTGTAGGGATGTTTTAGTCTCAGCTTCTATTTGTTCAGATAATTCCTTTCAGAAAACAATTACTTGCCTTTGTGATTACTAAACTGCAACTATTTTTCCTCACATTATTCAGCTAATTTCTTATTGCCAGACTTTGGAGGAACAGATTGTTTGCTGTTTTGGGGTACCTGCATGGACCACGCAGTTTTTGTTGGTCTCATAAATCTTCCCTGGATGAACCTTCTGGCCTGTGGTTTTGGGCTTCAATCAAGTAAAGACAATCTGGGGGGGATTGAGATCTGAGGGTACCCTGATGACACCCACCCTGCATCTAAAGGGTGGAATGGCATATAGCAGAGATGGATGAAGCCAAGAGGCTCTGGGCACTGTGAGGGTGGAAGGCGGACCAACAGAAAAGGGACTACCCAAATTCTGACAGCTCTAGGTAGCTGGAGATCTGGACCTGACAAACTCTCTAAAACTGGACATATTCCTGCCATAGGAAGAATTATTTATTGCAATTTGTGATGCCTAATCACTTATTTTAATAAGTGTTCTGTGTGGACACAGAACATTTTTAAGAAAAATACCCGGTTTGATACAGTATGTCTGTGCAGACCATTCCCAAGACTTTCCCACTCATTATGTGAAGCTCTTTGAACTGTGTCAACCCACTATTAGCATTTGCCATGTGTACAGAGTCAATTGTTACCCTGAGCAATGGGATGTATGATGACATGCTTAGATAGCAATGCTTTAAATTAAGATTCCTGAATGTGCCTCTGATGTATGGAGGTTAATTAAGAAGCTATTGTGAGCTGAATTAATACCATTTGCTTATTGAAAACATAAGTCATGAGAATTAACAACAAAGTCATAAATATGTTTCCCTAAGGGCCAGATCCCTCAGCTCTTACTCATTTGAGCAATCCTTACTCATATGAGTAGTCCCACTGAATTAATTGAGTCTACATGTATGAGCTCATTTATCTATATGACTAAGAAGTTGCATAGTTGGGTCCCACACAAGAATTAATCTAAAATGAATATGTTTTTAATGATAAATGTGTATTTAGATGGACTACAATGATTGTTTACATCCAAGCCTTGTTTTAATAAGGCTGGTTTAGCCTGTCAAGTAAATAAATCCAGCTTTTTATTAATCAAGTGACAGAGATCCAACAATTACCAATTAAAAGAAGAATTCTGACACAGACAAAACCAAGTGTGAGGTTTCATTAGGTCCGTTAGAAATATACACATTTTTACAGATAGCTGAATGGAAAGCTGGTACACCTTGACCACCAAATTGAGAGTCATGATTCCTGAGCCAGTTCTGAGTGAGTTTGCTCGAGAACCAAAAGCAGGAAAGCCATGTGGGTGAGAGGTAGGGATGCTTACCCAGGAGTGCAACAACCCAGTCCATCCTGCTGTTGCCACGCAAAAAGGGTCATGCTATGTGGTATTGCACTCTAAGATTACAGTAAAATTACTATCTCACATCCTGCTGGGTCAGGGTTCTCCTCCCACATTGCTGCCACACCTTTATATTGTGGGCAAGATAAGAGTCAGTGAACTCACACCTCCTCAGCACATGCTGGCAGCACTAAGAAGAGCTGTACTCTTCCTCTGATACTGTGAAGAGGAAGAGATTGCTCCACTGTGGCTGGTTTATCCCAAGTCTGCTGACCAGCACAGAATGACCCAGTGGTGGGTGTGCAGGAGGGAACAGAGCTTTCCCTCTTCTGAAATAACACCTTGGACCAACCTGCTTCCATCTGCTCCCCTGATAAAAAGTTCCTGTGGGGACACTTCAGTGTTCACAGAGAGCAAATGGTGAAAAGAGAGTAGCTATTTCCTTCCCTGTGGTCTCAGTCATATGTGAGATGCAACCACCATTCAAAGTGAGTCGCCAGGGCTTGATGACTCCCAAGCAGAATAGTTGTGACATCAACTGATCATTAAAAGTCCCATGAAACCACCTTCTGGGGCCAGACATAGAACAGCTTCCTTTGTATCTCTTGGTGCACTTGAGTGTTATGTCAGTGGAGACCCTTTTGATAAAAAAAACAATGAGACTTTCCTTTTCCAGACTTTAGCTTTCAAGACTTTTTAGATTTTCAGGAGAGGAAGGAAATTAAAACAGAAAACCTTACTGGCTGTTGACAGAAACAGTTCAAATGGCTGTCACCAGCCAGAAGGTTTTCTTTCTTTTTCTTCCCAAACTTCATCTTGCAATCCTTTAATGCTATAATCCTTGCTCCCCTTTACAGTGCTAACAACTGCCTGAGGATGTGGAGGGGAAGGTTTGCTTCAAACTAGAAGGAAGCACCGCAAAGAGTGTTTCCAGAAGCTGTCCCTTCTTCTAGCCCAGGGTCAGGTTCTGTGAAAGACCAAGAAGTTGTACAAAGTCAAAATAAGGCCTCATTTAGAGATCAAAACAATCTAAAGCTAATTTACTCAAACCTTTAGCGATTTAACCACTGGATTGATATTAATGCACACTTTGACGTTGGATTTTCTGCATTGGGAAACTAAATAGAATTTTTTGCTGCACATTTTGATTTTTGGATGTCCTTTAAATCCCTCAAATCCATGTCACCTGCCTAAGGGATACAAACTCAATAAGAAGAAAAAGGTAAACAATTCCTGCCTGATTTATATATCTGTGATAAAAGGGACAGTCATGATTTGAGAGAGACTGCTTGATGTTGGGCCTTTGTGATGTATAGTTACTCGGTCCCAAAAGTTATTTGCATTGCAAACACTTTCTTCCCCCATCCCACATTAGAGGTATGTAATAAAAATAACAAATTAATACAGCAAATTAAATAAAAGTAATAAAAGTTTTCTAAGTGGCCTGGAAAGCTCTATTATGTTCTAGAATATTTAATTTATCTTAAAGAGCATAATTTTTATTCTCTTTGCTTTTATTTTCAACTGTTGCTAGTGAATATCTGGATCTATGGAGAGTGTGTCCTGCCTGGTCCATCCTTTCCCTGGGTCCCCACAGCTGCTTTAGGAGAAAAAACCATCACTCAACAAGGCAAGATGGGCCATAAAGGTTATCATTGCATTCATGTGTGAGCTAAGTGCTAAACAAAGGCTCTACCGAGGAATCTGATCTGTAGGGAATTACTGCGGGAGCCGAAGTGTTCCTCTGTACAGCTCCAGAGCCCTTTTAGTGTCCCCCCTCACCCCCCGGGTTTGCACCTCCTTCTGGGACCTGAAAAGGTAAAAGTTAATGAAGCAGTTAACGCCCTGGATCATCAGGTCATGCTGCCTTTTCTCCCCCTTCAAGCCCCTTCACAGCACGTAAACAGATCGGGCTGTAGACTGGAAATGTGTCCTCTGGTACTTCCGCAACACAAACAGTGTGGTAATGGAAAAACAGTCTGTTTATCTTCAGAGTGTTAGCAGATGGCAGCTCCTTCCCTCTCCTGCTCTCTGCTGCAAGCCAAAGTCCCTGGCGCATCCCCCGAGGCCATTGCTGGAGATAGACATTCTCCAAAGCCGCTCAGCAGGAATGTACACCAGGTACAAACAATTCCACACACTCTTCTCGGGGACTTGTGGATCGACTGCAAGGGGAAAGGCACACAGAGGTTACCTGTAGATACACCTACTCTGGGTAGAATATTGCACAGATGCATCATGCTGCTATAAAACGGGGCACTCTGGACTTCCTTCACAGTAAGCCAGCAGCAGGCATGTCCTTGTCCTGTCCTAGCTGTCATCAAATGCCCTCCTGCCCACCCAGGGACCTCAGTTAGCACAGCCTGTCACCCCTACCCGTCAACAGGCAACTCTCTTTCAGCTGTTTCTTATAAGAGAGAGACACGAGAAAAGGTGGTCATGACCTTCCCTCCACCCCTCTTTGCTGCATCTCCAGAGCTCACAGGTGCATGACCTCTTCCCAACCCAGCTGAGCCAGATACAAGCCCCTCTGGGGACACTTGCTGTCCCACTCTTGTCAGGAGCTTGTGCCAGCCTGAGATCTCTCAGCTGGGCTCTTTGTGGGAACACTTCTCCACTCAGTGCCTTCAAGCCATTTGTTACACTTCAGCTTTTCCATCTTGTATATGTAAGGCTTAGATCCGCAGTCGATTCATGAGCATTTCTGATTTTATCTGTGGATTCTCAGCGTACTGTGTTGTGAAGGTGGGAATTGATGAGTACACGAGTTAGGGCCCTTTAGTAAGGTAAAGACTGAACTACCATACTTTCCTGCAAAAAGCCTTGACATCCAAATATTCACAGGAATCACTGACTGGCTTCATGTTTTCTGACAGAGAGAGACCACGGCTGGATGAGAACTGCAGTTTGTCTAGCAAAGCACCATGCTGTGCTCTGACCTCACAACTGGACTTCATGTCACCTCACTCCAGACATTGCATCTACTTCCAAGAGCAGTGACTCCTACAGTCAAAGGGGGGAAACATGCTTTTGTAATCAGTGGCTCATCTAACATACTTTAGATACCTCCTTTAGGAAGAGATGAGTTGCTACGAAGCTCTTGCAATGTTCTGGCTAGAAAGGAGGTGCCTGGTTGTGTTGCAAAAAATAAAGCTCTGCACACTTTGCTAGCCAAATCCTGGCTGTTCTGAACTGGGCACCAAAAAATAATGGATACCTCAGAGAGGTTGTTCTTATGTTTTCTCCAGCTGTGCTGTTGTGCAGTGGAGGTTTTCAGTATTTGCAAAGTGCTTACCTTCTCTAGTAAATATACATTTGGTATCACCAGCCAGCACCAGACATGTTTGGGATACATAACAGCCTTTGCACCTTTGGAGAAGTACATTCTGATATTCATGTGTCCTTAGGCAGCCTGGAGACACAAGGACACCCAGTTACTTCTGACTCTCCTTTCTTCTCTCTTTGCAGAGAGAAGGCAAAGGCAGTTGTACCTCAGTGTTTTAGTCAATGTTAATTTAGACTTCTGTTTTGAGTTAAGCTCAAAGATACACACACATCTGGAAAGCACCTGAAAACTAAAAATGTTCAGGTAGCTGCTAGCTGTTGTGAAGAACCAGTAGCCTCTTCCCAGATTATCTTGCTGCTGCTGCTTTTTGCACCTCTTTTCTTTTGGCCTTTCAGAGAAACAGCAGCCAAGACAAGTAGCAAGGCTATGCCACCGGCCATGCAGACAAGAGAAAAGGGCACCAGAAGAGACTTGGTGCCCTTTTCACATTTTTGTTTCAGCCATGATATTTGTCTCTGCTCCTGTCTCGGCCTGCAGCTGGGATGAGCACTCACTTATTCCTGCAGCTGTCTTCCTGCTACATAGTCTTAGTGCTACCCCTTAGAGATATTGTGGAAAGAGTGAATGGAATGACATGAAACTAATGCCAAGCCCACCTATGTGGTTTACCTAATCCTGACAAGTCACAACGGAATTTGGAGGCTGCATCTTACTCAAGAGGAAGTGATGGCTCCTGCAAACCATGCATATTTCTTCAGGAGGTTTATTTGGGTTTTGCTGTCAAAGTCACAATTACTCACTACAGCAGCAATGTGCTACCCCTCAGCAATGCCCTTCCTCGGAGGCTTGAAGGGGTGTCCTGTCCTGCTCTTGGCTTTCCACAGCACACCTGACTGTGCTGCAACCAGTCTGTGGCTATTCTCTGTCTCATCACCCTGTCAAAGGAAGGCAGCGTAAGATCCCTCACAGGCACATTTTAGATGTGTAATACTGATATGTTTCATAAAATATATCAGCACATTTCAAAAGTTATTTCTGAAATTTAAGCCCATGAGTCAAAAAATACCAGGGAGTGGAAAGTATCCCATATGCCAAACAAGAACCAGCACACATATAAAAGCCATGAAGGAAATGGGCAGCAGCCAGTGGCACAGCAGGAGCTGTTTTTCCCCTGTCCTCCCTTGTATTCCAATGCTTGTAAAATCATAAGCTTCAGTGGGAAACACAGAGGGCGAAAATGCATGTCAGTATACAATGGAAGTGGGGGTGCAGGGTGTGTGTGTGTGATTTTCATGGCATTCAGGCTCACTCCAAATTTGTCATGGAGCTTTGGCACCAGCCTGACTTGAACAATTCATAGCAGAGCTGAAACTGCCTTTGAGGTCTCTCAGATCATTATATAACTCATTGGGTTTTTCTGAGAACATTAAAAAAGCAAAACCCAATTTCCCTCCACCTGATATACACACATTCTGATGGCCATCAACTTGCTAACTGCACATGACAGAATCTGGCTGTCCTGTTCACAGTTATTGTCTTTAAGATCACTTACTAAGCAGAGAATAAGGGGAGTGTCACAAAGGATCCATTAAGTTTCCTGGATCCAGGAAGGATGTGTGAGGACAAGGCAGGTCTCAGCTTGCTATGCAGAAGCTCACAGCTTCAGACCTGTGGCATTTACCCTGCTTTACCACAGCAAGGCTCCCACTAAGAAGCTGCTGTACATAGATGTCCATGTCCTCCTTAGCTTCAAATTGCTCATGAATGCCAGATGTACTGCCTCCAAGCCAGGATTTTCAACGTCAGCCTTCATCAGTTCTTCAGCTTGTCTGTCACAGTATGGTGCAGCTGAACCATTGACCTCATCACTGGTACTAACTGGGTCATTTATTCCACTACATCAATTTGTTCAGCTGAGTTTAGGAAATACTACATTAAAGGTAGAGGATCCTGTGTTTCTTTGCTAACCTTCCAAAGTCATGTCAAAAAATCAGAGGAGACAGAGAGCACCAGTAGCAGCACACTCATCAGGGGGTCTCTTGGGGCTGTAGAGACATATAATGACATAAAGAACACAATTCAAATCAATAAAAATGTTTGCATAAATTGGGTTGGGATTTTTGCAAATCAGAAAATTACAAGAGCAAAATTGAAGCAAATCAGCAGTACAAGCTCTTTGGATTTTGCCCTAAAAATCCAGAGAAATCTCTTTCCTTTAAGGCCATGAAGGATGAGTGACTTATTGGAGCAAAGGCTTTGCAGGTAGTCAAAGCTCTGTGGACATTCACATTTAGCATAGGGAAGATGTGATACAAAGATGAATAAATTCAGAGTAGGACACAACTAGCTCAACTAGTTGTAAAAAATACAGAGGTGGTTGCTGTGTAAAAAGATTTTACTTGTCAGTTTGCAATAACTCATGTGAACGAACCCTAGAGATCCATTTCACAGAATATAGAATAGCTGAAGGTGGGAAGAGACTCATGGAGCCTGCCTAATCCAACACTCTATTCAATTCAGGAACAGATAGAGCAGGTTTCCAGGACTGTATCCAGTAACATTTTTATTATGTTCAAGAACTGAGACTGCACAACCTCTCTGGGCAGCCTGTCACAGGGTTTGATTACACTAACTGCAAAAAGTTCTTTCTTATGTTTAAATGGAATTTCCTATAACAAGTTGTGTCCATTGCCTCTTGTGCCATCACTGGACACCAGTGAGAAGTCTGGCTCCTTCTTTACTCTTTCCCTATAGATACCTATACCTGTGTATAGGTATCTATACATATTGATAGGATCCCCACTAAGCCTTTTCTTCTCCAGTCTGAACAGGCCCAGTGGTCCCAGCATCACTCTCTGTATTTACACTATTCATGACTAGCTTCCAGTAGTATTTAGTGCCACTGATCACAACCTACTGAGTCCAGCAATTCAGCCAGTTTTCAATTCACCTCACTGTCTGTTTAACTAGTCCGTGTTTCATCAGTTTTTCTATGAGGATTTTACAGCAGCCAGTGTTGAAAGCCTTACTGAGGTCAAGATAAACAACTTTTACCACTTTTACCTCATCTACCAAGCCAGCCACCTCATCCACCGAGCTAGTCATCTCATCACAGAATGCTATTAGACTGGTAAAACTTGGTTTCCTTCTTACAAATCCATGTTAACTTTTCCTAGTCACCTACTTGTCCTTAATATTTGAAAATTACTTCCAGGAATATTTGGTGACCTTCTCAGGGATTGAGGTAAGGTTGACCATCTATTAGTTTCTGGGTTCTTGCCCTTCTTCAAATGACATATGCTTTCCTCCCCATCCTTAGGAACCTCCCCCAGCAACCAGAAAAGTTTGAAGGCAGTCAAGATTGGCCTCATGATGGTGTTGGCTTTTTCCTTTTGCAGCCAACGTATCTACAGAAGCCTGTGGTATATAGTTTCACGCACCTGAACAGATTCAACTCCAGATGGGCTTCGGCTTTTCTAACCCCACCCCTGCACACACAGCATCTCTGTAATTCTGTTGTTTCACCTGATCCTGCTTCTGCATCTTGTTCAGTTCCTTTTCGTGTCAGAGTTTTGTCAGGAGCTTCCTGGCCATCCATGCAAGCCTGCTGCCACATATGCTTGATTTTCTGCCATTGGCGGGGACCATTCCTGAGCCTGGAAGAGACCATCCTTGAAAAATAATCAGACATCCTGGACTACTCTTCTCTCCAGTGCTGTCTCCCATGGGCTTCTTCCAAGCAAGATCCCTGAAGAGGCCAAAGTTTCTTATCCTAAAGCCCATGGTGATGATCCTGCTTTCGGCCCTGCTCTCTCTCCTCAGAATCCAGAATGCCATCAACCCATGATCACTGCAGTTAAGGCTGCCCCAAACCTTCATATCCTTCTTAACAGTTCTTCCTTGTTTGTAGGTAAGAGGTCCATCTCCCCTTGTCAGGTCCTCCATCACCTGTGTCAGAAAGTTATCATCAATGAACTCCAGAAAACGCCTGTATTCTTGTGTATTCCTGTATTTTCACCCCAGCAGCTTTCAGGTAAACAATTACCTACGCAACTGTGTAATATAAACAACTGTAGGAATATCAAGAAAAATTATAGATTCACAGAGCAGTGAGCTAAGATGAAATGTTTGCAAATTTTAAGGGAACTTGATGAACTTGCATTGAACCTTGAGTAAATATGTACACAAGTTCAAAGAGATCTTGAACTAAAATTAAAAGCTGAAATGGGAATTAGGATTGCTTTTAAGGAAGAGGTAAAGCAGTAAGGCTGGTGATAATCTTCAAAGTTTAATTTTCAGTAATCCAAATGGGTTGAGAATGCTGAAAGGACCAGTATCTGAAATCTTCAACACTATTGAATAATGAAATATAAGCATGAATGCATTCACTAGATTAAGGACCTTGACTCCAACAGAAACTGGGGAAGTAAAATAACAGTGTTGCCTATTTCTTTAGTTTTAATCAGCTCTTAGCACCTTTAAGAAACAAATAAACAGATTAAGTCTGATTTTACAGTTTAATTCTTCTTTCTTCACATTTAGGGAAAGAGAGGTAGGGAAGTTGAGTGTCTTGCAAGAACAGGTATTAGCATGTAAGAGTTACTGGCACTTCATTGACAGCTCATCTCAGATCACACTCCTCTCTGACCAGGTTTCCAGAAATCCAATTATACCTGGCAGCACTGATAGTTTTTAACATCTAATTACAGTGGAAGGAATGTGGTACAGTGGATGCATTTTCTGAAGCCTTTGATATCTTGCCTCATAAAATTAGCCTGCAGAAGTGAAATTCAAATTAATTCCAGCCTGGATAAAAACACCAAAATCTAGGAACTGGCTGGATGACACAAACAGCAGGAAAACAGAAGCAGCAATGTCCTGAGCTGCGAATGGGTCCAGCAAGATGGCTCCAGGACTGGATGAGATAAACCGTACATTATATCTGCAGGTTACATGCAATTTGTGGTGACACAAACACTAGTGAAGGCAGAGGAAAAACTTCTAAGGTAATCTGGAAGAGCGTGAAATGTGTAGAGCACATAATCATAAGGAATCTAAATTGCATTAAATACACACTGAACATTTAGAAGAGCAGGTATTGAAAAAAAAAAGAGACAGAAAAAGCAGAAGCATCAGCAGGAGCTACTAGGCGCTTAATACATCAGATAGCAAAAGCAGTGTGTTTTGGTAGCACAGGAGAATTCAAACAAAACTTAAATTTTATGATGTTCTTTATGCAGAAGACCTGTGTTAGGCACAGGGAAAGATGAGAATCCCTCCATGTGCAGTGAGCATGAGAGACTGCTGATATCAATCTCTGTAATTTCAAAAGAGAGGAATAATCAATACTGACAGAGGAAGGATTAAAGAATGATGTTACAAAAAATAAGTGAAATAAAGTATTTGTGATGGAAATCCAAAAAAATGTCCTAGCATTGGATCCTGTGACACTGCTAAAATTTTTTAATGGGCTTCCTGAAAACATTCAGAGAGCCAGAAAAAAGCATTCTTGCATTTGTACGGGAAGGACACTGGAGGAGGTTTCGCTGTATAGATAAATATGCATTATGCATACCTCTGCCATAGGCTGGATTTGAAGAGAAACTCAATCCGTACAACTGTGGAGAAGATGGATTCTGGATGAATCCTAAACACAGGATTTTAATACTATCTAGGCAGTGGCCAGCAGAACGAGTTCTTGATGAAAAGTGAAGAGTATCTTTCACAAACAGTCAAGAGGGATGAACCACCATGACAGTTGTGAATTATGGTCACCACTGAGGAAGCCATCATCTCCTACGCAGGGAGACAAGAGGGAAGCCCTGGGGGTCAGTGGTCAGTGTTAGGTGCTCCTTTCCCAGGTGCCCCTGGTCTGAGCTGGCTGGAATGACAGAGCTCATCCTCCATGTGTTGGCTTCACTCAACGAGGACTGGTGTGACTGGGGAAAACTGTGGGAACATCTGCAGGGAGCAACATGAGACCCTGGTGGCATCTGGGGAAGGCATGCCAAGCAGGGGAGACGAGGCAGGTTCACATCAAAGCCTCACCTCCATCACTGGGAGCATAGCAGGCGCTAGAGATGAAATGTAGACCAACGGAAGGAACTGGTCAAATCTTTCATGGATCAAACCTGACAGATGATCAGCAAACTAACATTGAAGGTAAACATGAAAAGCAGCCATAAAACAGCATTACAACAGTTGTGAACCTGCAGCCTATCTCATTTTTCCCACCACCGTCCCGAACAGCTTTCTTCTTTCCAGTGCCCTTTTGAAGTGAACAGTGCTGAAAACAAGTTGTGTTGCCAGCATTTATCTGGGAAAATGAAATCATGATTTCCTTTTCCAAAACCTTCCTCCTCAACAAAGGTCAGCAAAAGTAATAATTGATACATCTGAGATAGACAGAATTTGCAGCCCAGTGCCTTTCACAGACAAATGACCAAACACAGAGCTCACTAACTCAAGGTGACTAGCAGAAATATTTTTATCCTAAAAGTTTCTGATTAACAGAAAGACCAGTGAGTAAATTCCACACACTTCACACTAGCAGAAATGAGTCTTTATCACTTCATTTCTTTGATGCAGTGAGATATATTGTAATTATCAAAAGAATGAAAAAAGGAATGGCTTGCAGCAACAGTGAAAACCCCAGAACACAGGTGAAGTCATTTTAAGAACAGACTGGTGAACTCATGGAATTGTAGAGGTAGGTGGTTCATTAATAATAGCATGTCTGTGAAGGAAGGACAAGTTTTATTCCAAGACACTGATGGAGGCTCTGCAGGATCTACCCTGCTACAAACTTTTCTGAGTTACATATAAACATTTTGTGGTCTCCAGTGACCCACTCCAGACATCCACTCTCAAAGGGTTAGTGTCAGGCCATCTCCTGAGCATGACTGCAACACGAAGGAATATGCCAAAGAGAGACCAGAAAAGTGACAGAAGGCAGGATTCAGGATTTTGATGGCATATGAGATTTCACACTGGCATTCACATCCCTACCAGATGACGATCTTCCTTGATCCATATAAGACTCTCTGCTCCAGAGGACTCATACTGGAGTCATTAACCAGCTCTCAAACTTGCTCCAACTCCAATTTGCTCATTCTTTAAATACAATGTTGGGCTTCACCCTCCAAGCCTGTGTTGAAAATACTGAGCTCCTCCTTCCTTTTCTATGCAACCTGGCTTTCAAACTCTCTCCACCCTCCCTCTCAGCCTTGCTTGAACTTTCCTAAAGTAAAAACATATTTGTGCAAGGGCTTAATCTGGCAACAAAGGATTTTGTTATTAAATTTACATTGGGAACTTGTCCCAGGCAGCACTGTGAAAAATGTGCTTGGACACTAATTTTGGACACTTTTTATTTTTTGGGGGATTTTGTTTTGCTTTAAATTGTTGGAATAATGCTGTTTCAGTGATAGGCTGTGCCCATTTCAGCTGGATAAGTAATGATAGAGAAGGCAAGATATTTCCTTTCCTTGGTTGCTCTGTGCTAGGTCTGGATAAGAGGAGCTGAGCTCCAGGCTTATGGAAGGCAGAGGAGGGCTGGCACAGGGTGTCCCACTTGCTTGCAATTAGAAAGGACCAGCCTTTATTTCTTGAATTTGTTATACCTGCAACAAGAAGGGTGAATCAATTAATCTAGCTTTAGCAGGGTGACACTAATGAATATAACCATTAATTAAATCACATTTTTCAGTGTAGACTTTAGCCTAAAGTCACAGGCTCATAACAAAACACCACAGAGCAGGGACCAAAAAGCGGGTTTCTTTTGTGATGTCCTAAGACTGCACTAAATTACATATCTGAAATGAAAATTGTGAATATAGGTTTGTATGTGAGACTTTGCCAGTTAAAACATGCTTTTAATCCGGTCCTCTGCTTTTTGCTTCTGCATCATGTAAGAAAAGAGGACGTAAGACAAGAAACTTCCGGAAAGAGGCTAATGCATAACAACTATTGTGGGTTGTTAGCAATACATTTTCTTGCAAAAGTTCAGTGAGTAGTGACTCCAGCCACTACACAGACCCTATATAGCGTTGTTCTTTTCTCAAACACGAGCTTTAGCCAAGATTCCTTTGAGTGGTTTGGGGGAGCTCAGAGGAGGAGTTCAGTTCAAAGGCAACTTTGCCAAACTCCACTCCTGTATTGGAGGTGCTGGGAAGTCTGAAGGATTCCAAGAGGACAATTTTATACCTGTGAGACAGAGTTTGGAAGAGACATGGGCCCCCTGATGGTAAGGGCAGGCCTGCTTTAATGTGTCCTTATCCAACAAAGATAATGAGTATGGGGAGAGGTCCCACAAAAAATGTAGAAATCGCACTGGGTTTCCAGTGAAACATCTGTTGGTGCACTAAACAGCCTGGGATAAGGAAGGCAACAAACTAGGAAATAAAGTGTAGTTTTGTGAGTGCTTACACACTCTGAACCTGAGCAAGTTTGCTGAATAATTTTTTCCCTAACCCTCCGTTGTTTTCAGATGGAGTCTTAAGCATCATATCCCCAGTCACATTAAGTTGCTTCTTTAAAACTAAAGAATCCAAATTTTCACAAAATTTTATGCAGAAGTTATTTCAGCTGTAATCTGAATATGCATTAAAGACCTGAGGCTAGGATTATTCTTAAATTTAACATATTAGTGTCTAAAGGTGTTTCTGTTTCTTAAGTTCACCATAAGCTAAATGCTAGCAATATTTGAAAAGGTGTCCATAGACATCTAGAGGTGGGGACAGCACACATGATGATCACGATCAAAGTCTGAGTTTACATATTAAGTCTGTATTTTCAACTGTATATCTCTGTAAGGACTACAGTTTTGACACTGATGCAGAAAAACAGGATCCAGTCTCTAAGAAAAAGAGATCCACCCTAGGATGGCCAACAAATTTACTTCATATGGATCAGAAAAATCAGTAATATTCACCATAAAATTTGCTGAAGCTGATGCAAAATTTGCCATTTACATGAGGTGGACTATTGAGCAGAAGGTCTGAATAACAATTTCAACCGGATTTATAATAAGAAACTCTTAGGTCAAAAGAAAGATGGAAATGAATAAAAACCAATGTAGAAGCTGCAAAACCAGCAGACATTTATCACTTACAATTTACTGATGTCTTTCACACAGATCTGTGACCTAACAGGTAATTAAATGTTGCTTTTCAAGATTCACCCACAGTTAAAGGACAAATCTTGAAAGAAACAGATCTTTGTGTCTCACCAACAATGCATTAGTTTTTGTTTCATTGAGAAAACAACTATGGACTTGATTAAAAGAGTGTATTGTATTCCTCTGTTGTTACTGCTGTCTCATATAAGGGTTATTTGATGTTTGTTACACACAACTGAAAAGCAAATATTTCATTAATTCCCTATTTTCTACCAGAATGTGATACCTTAGAAATTTCTGAAAGTACGAAACAAGAAGGTTGTACTTTTGGCATAATTTTTACATCAGCATCCGTATTCAAAAAGCTGATGCTGACTCTGAGGTATACACCAAGTTAACAGAAACAAATTGGTGGAAATTTGTTTCCAAACCGAAGCATGAATATTTCCTTTAAGCTAATCAGTTACTTGTAGCTGAAAATATGAAAAAAAATAGTTATCACTTGATCTTTCGGCCTTTAGCCAATATTTTGGTTTTCTTCCTCCACTAGAAAAAAATCACAACTGTATCAGATATTTCATTTCATCAGTCTTGAACCTATGTAAATTCTGAGTACCTGGAGTCTAAAGTGCTTATGCATGTAGTGAAAGAATCTCGGAGTATTGTTGAACTATTAACAATTATTTTTCTTCAGTAGACTCTCCAGTAGGAAATTTTAAGCTCTGTAAGGACAATGTATAACAAAGAGCAAAAAGAGTGACTGAATTATCTGTAGGGGTCTTATACATTACAGTGAGTTCTTTTAAAAATAATTCTTTAATTAGAACAAAGACCTGCTTATAACATAATGCATTCATCCAGAGATAAGTTACAAGATGACAATGCCTGTGGTCATTGAAGTAACTCCCTCCTAAAACATAATGCCAAAACAGAAGAACAGGAAAGGGAATTTGCCCCATAGCAACCAGTCTTACCCGACCTTTTAAATTCAAGAGACAAAATTGTCTTACGTTAATTCAACCTTCTTTTGTTGAAAGAATGCCAACATTTCGGGCTTCTTTAAATTTTATTAGAGAGCTCAGAATTGCAGAATGTAGTGGGGCTTATTTGGATCTGAAGAAATATCAGATACTGGGATACTTAGCAGAGTGTTTGTGCACACTTCAGAGGACAAATATTAGAAAACTATCCAATATTTTATCTTCAGGTTATCATTATGTCATTTTATTTAAACCTGTGGTATTTACTGTGTTTATTCTTACCTCAAATGTACTAATGAAAGAATATTTCCCTTGAGTAAACAAGGTTTAAATACATTAAAATAAACTGCAAAATACTGAGATTGCAGAGCTTTGGTTTTATATTGAAGTTAACTACAACTGCGCAGAAGAGGTGTTTTATGAACTGATTTAAACACAAAAAATATCCCTTAGAATATTAAAATTTATGATAATAACCACTTTAAATAGTAAATATGTCCTAACATAAATAATATTTTTAATTAAACAGCTGTAGAAACACACTTTTGAAAGACAATTGCATGCTGTGCTGAGAGGAATAGCATTTCTTAAAATGTCCCTCATAATATTGCCTCTGTTTTTTTGTGAGATTGTCTTTTATTGTTATGTATGAAAGATGGTAGTCACAATTGTCTCATCTTCATAGGAAAGGCAGTCCTTGCTTTTTCCACTGGTCCATGTAGGACGGGAATAGGTACTGTGTCCTATAAACACAGTAGCAGTCAACAACTTCTGACTTAGTGTCATGTAACACTACTTTCTGACCCAACATCAGAGTGTAGGAGAAAACTGCAATGAAGCATTTAATGTTCAGTTTTTCTTGAACACCTCCAGATGTTCTATAATTTATCAGCAGGAATCCTCAGTTTAATTTTACAGTGTCTCAGATATCCATGTGTGATTATTTGGTTGGCTTTTTCTGCAAGAAATGAGGGATGCACATTATGCTTCCCTCTCTTGCCATTTCACAGGCAGTAACCACTTGAAAATAAAGGGGAATTCTAAACCCATGGAATTTCTAGACAGAAGGACATAACCATAGTGCTGACAACCTGAAGAGCTGTGCCACGTCTTGGGCCAGTACTGAAGAAAAGCTCTTCAGGTAAGGGGATGGCACTGAAATCTGCTATTTCTCCTGGAATAATCTGCTGTGGTCTAGCTGGTATATGAGGGAGTCAGTCCTGACTTATGCCACCCCCATGCCTCACAGGTCCTTTCCTCTAGAAGTAAGGATACCACTTATTTGCTTTTAGCAGTTTGATACAGTTGTAAGCTCTGGCTCCACGAAAGGATGTTATAGTGACGAGCAAAAGATGAATAATATTTCACTCTTCTTGCAGTCTCAGCAAGAGGAGGGACCCCATCCATTGCAGCTGTTCTGGACTCCTTTGTGCTCCAAAGGGGTTTACCCCAGACCAACCAACACATGGTCCATAATTATGTCTAGCACCTTGTTTCCACCAGACAATACGTTGCTCAAGATCTCTATGTTGAAAGTCTGTTCTTTTTAACTGTTCTCCAGTTGCCTCTAACTGGACCTCCTAGCAGCTGATCCTCCACAGCCAGCAGATGTTGCTACTGAGCAGCAGAAAGGCCAATATATCCCCTTCCTCCAAGGCTGAGAGTAACTTGGAGCTTGGTCTGTGTCTACAAACCCAACTCCAAATATCAAGCTTGACTCACGTGCAGTTATAGTTGCAAGAAGGAAGCAGGGAATCCTGAACCCACTGAGGCATGAAGAAGCTGAATGAACAGCAAAGTAGATCTTGGAGCAGAAAAATCTCTTCAGTTTAGGAATTTTCTGATAGCTTGCGGCTTTAAAATTGTAACACCACATTAGTGCTAGACCACTAACTTCAGCTAACATACATCAGCTCTACACTAGTGTTCAATCAGTACATTTAAGTCTGTCAGGTATTCAAAGAGAAATGCTCTTTTAGGCATTTTGGAAACCATTCTAATCACCTTTTCAAGTAATGCCACAGAGCAGTGCATGGAGGGTCCATCTATGAATTGTGCAACTCAGACAGGGAACTTCATGCACAAATTACAGTTGCTCTAGAGATCATTTTTTCTCATAGAGTATGTTGTAAGTAACACTTGAGGAAGTAAATTCAGAGGGACTTTCTTACCTTTTATTCTTCCAGACTGTCTATATTGTTCTTTTTAGCAATGAGAATGATGATTTTCATAGCAAAGTCATCTTGACTCCAGTCAGGATCATTGTAGTGCAGGGATTGTGCAGGTCGTTTCATTGAGGGAATTTCCAGCTGCTGTGAAAGGGGTCAATAGCATAAGGTGACATCTTCAAAAAGGGAAGTGATTGTGCAAACTCAATGGCTTCAATGTGAACGTTGACCTATTTTGCAAATACAGTGTCAGCGGTGGGGAGGGGAGGAGAGGTGACGTTTCCTAGGGAATTTTTTTTGTTCATTTTCTATTGCTTATTTCTGCTAAAAAGCCATTGATATGGCATCTTTTGAGGAAGAAAAAAAACCTGATGCTGCAATGTAAAAAAATATTCCTGGAAAACTGAAACCCAAAATGCAGCTCTGTCTCTTTTTTTCACATTAATTCATACAAAAATTCTCCTGAGTCTCCCTCAGGGGAGCGAAAACACTGGGGGGGAAAAGTCTCATTATCCAATTCCATTGCTGCTTAACCACTTGTCAGCTCTCAGGATGATGTTAATGGGTCCTTATTAGTCCTGTCACCGATGTACAGATTTAGAGGAGAAAGTACATCATTTAACATCAAACTTTGAATAACTTTGGACTAGAAAACTCATCTACCTTTATAAGTAATGCATGGAAAGGAATCCCTTCTGCAGTACTTGCTCTGTCTCCCAGCTGAAATTTTGCCTTGTGAAAACCATGCTCCAGACACGCAATATAAATCTACTTGAAAATCTGACTCCTCCACATGAATCATTGAATCATAGATTCATTACATTGGAAAAGACCTTTCAGAATATCAAATCCAACCACTAACTGAGCACTGCCAAGTCCACCACTAAACCATGTCCCCAGGTACCACATCTACATATCTTCTAAATACATCCAGGGATGGTGACTCAACCACTTCCCTGGGCAGCCTGTTTCATTTTCTGACCACCTTTTCAATGAAGAAAGTTTTCTTAATATCCAGTCTAAACCTCCCCTGTCAAACTTGAGATTGTTTCCTCTTGTCTTGTTACCTGGGAGAAGAGAGTGATCTCCAGATAGTTGTAGAGAGCAACATGACCCCACTGAGCCTCTTTTTCTCCAGGCTAAATATCCCCAGTTCCCTCAGCTGCTCCTCAGAAGATTTGTGCTCCAAGGGCAGCTCTGTTGCCCTTCTCTGGACACTCTCCAGCACCTCAAGGTCCTTCTTGAGTGAGAGGCCCAGAACTGGACACAGTCCTTAAGGTGCAGCCTCACCAATGCCAAATATGGAGGGATGATCACTGCTGGAGACACTACTGTTGATACAGGCCAGGATGCCATTGGCTTTCTTGGCCACCTGGGCACACTGCTGGATTGTGTTCAGCTGCTGGCAACCAGCACTCTCGGGTCCTTTTCTGCCAGGCAGCTTTCCAGCCACTCTGCCCCAAACCTGTAGTGCTCATACAATTGGCCTCAGCCCATTGAACCAGCCTGTCCAGATCCGTGTGCAGAGCCTTCTTATCCTCCAGTAAAGTAACGCTCCCACCCACTTGGTGTCATCTGTGAACTGAGTTCAGCTCGATCCCTCGTCCAGATCACTGATGAAGATACTAAACAGAATTGGCCCCAATACTGAGCCCTGAGGACCACCAGTGACTGGCTGCCAGCTGGATTTAACTCCATTTGCCTACACTCTCTGGGCCCAACTATGCAGCCAGTTTTTTACCCATTGACCAGTGCACCCATCCAAGCCATGGGCAAACCACTTTCTCCAGAAGAATGCTGTGGGAAATGGTCTCAAAGGCCTAATGAAAACCTAGGTAAACAACATCCTCAGCCTTTCCCTCATCCACCAGGCAGGTCACCTTGTCATAGAAAGAGATCAGGTTGGATATTAGAAAAATATTAGATATTAGATTAAAAAATTAGATATTAGGTTGGATATTAGAAAAAAGTTCTTCACCCAGAGGATGGCTGGGCACCAGAACAGGCTCCCCAGGGAAGTGGTCACAACACTAAGCCTGACCAAGTTCAAGAAACATCTGGATGACACTCTTAAGTACATGGCGTGACTCTTGGGGATAGTCCTGTGGAGGGCTAGAAGTTGGACTCAATGATCCTTATGGGTCCCTTCCAACTTGGCATATTCTGTGATTCTGTGGTCAAGCAACACCTCCTTTTCATAAACCCACGTTGGCTGACCCTAATCCCCTGGTTGTCTTGCACGTGTCATGTGATGGCACTCAAGATGATCTGCTCCATGATTTTCCCTGGCACTGAGATCAAGCTGTCAGGTTATGGTTTCCTGGATCCTCCTTCCAGTCTTTCTTGCAGATGAGCATTGCATTTGCTAACTTCCACTCAACTGGTACCTCCCCGATGAGTCAGGACTGCTGGCAAATGATGGAAAGCACTTGGTGAGCAACTTGAGTTAGCTCCCTCAGTACCCTTGGGTGGATCCCATCTGGCCCCATAGACTTGTGCATTTCTCACTGGTGTAGCAGGTTGCTGATCATTTTCCCTCGGATAATGGATGCTTCATTCTGCTGCCATACTTATCTTCCAGCTCAGGGGATGGAGTAACTGGAGAACAGCTGGTCTTACTATTACAGGGTGAGGCAAAGAAAGCTTTGGGTATCTCAGTCTTTTCCTCATCCCTTGTCACTATGCTTCCTTCCACATCCAGTAAAGGAAGGAGGTTCTCCTAGGCCTTCTTCTGTTGCTGATGTATTTATAAAAACATTTTTCATTGTCTTATGAAATTCCCTTCTGGAGCTTGCAGAGAAATTTTTGGCAGAGTTGGTTTTGAGTTGTCTTTTTCCACCAGGAAATGTCAGAGTCTAAAGTTTTCCCACAGAAATAAAGTTTTCCTTACCTTCCTGAAGCAACCTATCTCCTGCAGGACTGACTGTACACAGGATACAAGAAATATGGACAGGAAATAGGATGTATCTCATGTGTTATGTGCAAGCAAGTCTCACAGGAGTGTCATTTCCAGCAATAGGTAGAACAGAGATACTGTTTTGTCCGTTTTGTAAATAAATGGCCTTGATTATTACATTGCTAAATGTTGACCCATGTCTTATAGAGAGGTCAAACAAGAAAAATAAATAAACAGATTACATAATTTTTGAAAGGTTCATCTATTTTCTTCACTGTTTAGACATATACAGATTACTATCTCTCTAACAAGCTTATTTGCTAAATAAGGGTATTGATATCCTGCTTGAATTGTAAGGATAAACTAAAACCCAACAGATACATGTATTCAGAGAAAAACTAAGACGTGCTGCATTGTGAGATATTACAACACTTACAGCACCATTACCAACAATGTTGAGAGTATAACATTTACATTCAATATCTCATTATTTTTTTCTAATTTAGCCAAAGCCTGAGACAAGGGCCTAGTGAAATCCTACAGAAAAAGAGCAAGGATTGCTGATGCCACGTCTCCATGGCAGCACAGCTAATTTGGCAGGACAACCCAGTGCACAGAAAGAAAAAGAGGTTATTTACAAAGATATCTTTTATAAAAGGGGCTTTGGGGACAGGAAAATGGTCGGGGGGAGTTGGGGGGTGGAGAGAGGAGGTCAAAGAAACGTTCCAAACGTTTAAAATAAATTCTTTAAATGAGTGAGGGAAAATAAATTGAAGAAAAAATTTCTTGAGTCAGTAAGCACAGTGAGTTTCATCTTTGTTTGTTGTCATACAATGCTATAAACCACACTGAATGACCCAGAATACCATTAGTGGTTCTGTGTATTGTAACCACTTCAATCAAGGCCTTTTGTTTTGAATCACCTGCCCTGCCTGCATTGGAGCCCCTTTTATAGCCTGGTTGCAGCACAGAGATCTAATTTAGTTCCACATACAAAAAGAAGTGAGGAAGAAAAATATACCCATCTCTTACTGCTTCTTGCTTGTATCCACAAGAGAACAACTGGGACAACAAATGGACTGAAATGGCTAAAAGAATATTTTAAAATTTCCTCAGCCTATGGCCCACAAGCAATTTGAAAACGATATTGTTATTGCATTCCAGAAGGATGCAGGTGCTCAGCTGGACACAGTTGAGTTGAGGGCAGTGGGCGTGACTTTCATGCTCCCATGAAGAAAAAGAGGGAGATGAGGAGGGTTCACCCTGAAGCACACATAGCAACGAGCCCAGGGCAGTTATGAGCTTCCGTGGAGACATAAAGGGCAGAATGGCCTCAGAGTATTCAGTGTGGTTTATCTTCTCTAGCAGACAGCTCACTTGATGTTGCAGGTAATGGACTTGAGGGTGTGAATTGGTTAAACATAACTACAATATACACTCATGAAACATAAGCATGAGATTCCATTCACAGAAGGCCTTTTGAGCATCCTCACCTTGACTCAACATCTCTCCTGGAGGAAATTAATTTCCAACTATAAAAAAAAGGAAAAAAATATTTTCCAAGTCACTTATCAAGGTCTCCTCATTAGTTTCAAGAGTAATGTTGCCACTTACTGAAGAAACAATCCCACTGGTTTTCAGTCTGCTTGCTACTTTCTACTATGAACAATTAATATATTAGAAAATTAACTTGCAGATGAAAGAAAAGAGCAGCCTGTGGAAATAGAATAATGACCTTATTTTAAGATTTTCCCTTGAGTAACCCCCACTGTTACCTCTTACAAAGGGAGGAAAAATTATACGTGCACATCTTTAATGTCTTTTTTGAATGCTGATGAAATGATTAGTGTTTGGGAGAAGTCTGTGCAGATGAAACAACAGCAGCAGGAGTAGCAGCCACTGATACTAACTAGAGACTGCGATCTGGGAGCTGCTGTTCTGCAGTTCAGAAAGAGAAAAATTAGCAAGCTAGATAATAATTAATAAACTAGAATCAAATTAAGATAATATGGGGTGGGTTTTGGAAACAAATGAGCTTAACAAGTTTAGAAAATGCAGCTTTCTTCCCAAGTTAGAAGCAATTACTTATTGCATGTTTGTACCTTATGCACGTATCCAAGAAACACGTGAGAATCATAAAACCATAGAATCAACTGGGTTGCAAAAGACCTCTGAGATCATTGAGTCCAAGCCTTGATCCAACACCACTGTGGTTACTAGACCAGGGCACTAAGTGCCACATCCAGTCTCATTTAAAAACATCCAGGGAAGGTGAATCCACCACCTTCCTGGGCAGCCCATTTCAATGTCTGATTACTCTCTCTGTAAAAAAATTTCTTCCTGATATCCAACCTAAACTTCCCCTGGCACAGCTTAAGACTGTGCCCTCTTGTCCTACCATTGGTTGTCTGGGAGAAGAGACTGATGCCCACCTGGCTACAACCTCCTTTCAGGTAGTTGTAGAGAGTGATGAGGTCTCCCCTGA
>JAWWLV010000121.1:41129947-41142264 GCA_035041135.1 Platyrinchus mystaceus
GCCAAAGTGCAGGACCCGGCACTTGGCCTTGTTGAACCTCATCCCATTGGAATCAGACCATCTCTCCAGCTTGTCCATGTTTCTCTGAAGAGCCCTCCTGCCGTCCAGCAGATCAACATGCTCCCACAACTTGGTGTCATCTACAAATTTGCTAATGATACACTTGATCCCCTCGTCCAGATCATCAATAAAGATAGTAAACAGGACTGGGCCCAACACTGATCCCTGGAGGACACCACTAATGACCAGCCACCAACTGGATGCAGCCCCGTTCACCACCACTCTCTGGGCCCAGCCATCCAGCCAGTTCTTAACCCAGCATAGAGTGCCCCTGTCTAAGCCATGGGCAGCCAGCTTTTCCAGGAGTATCCTATGGGAGATGGTGAAAAAGGCTTTGCTGAAGTCCAGATAGACCACATCTACAGCCTTCCCCTCATCCACCAGATCATAAAAGGAGATCAGGTTGGTCAGACAGGACCTGCCCCTCCTAAACCTGTGCTGGCTGGCTCTGATCCTTTGTCCATCCTGTAGGTGCTGTGTGATTACACTTAGGATGATCTGCTCCATGACCTTGCCAGGCACTGAGGTCAGGCTGACAGGCCTGTAGTTTCCTGGGTCCTCCTTGCAGCCCTTTTTGTGGATCGGCATGACATTCACCAACTTCCAATCATCTGGGACCTCCCCAGTGAGCCAGGACTGTTGGTAAATGATGGAGAGCAGCTTGGCGAGCTCTTCTGCCAGGTTCCTCTAGTTTAATATCTAGTTGCTGAGGGGACCAAAGAGATCTTATCACTGCATTTCACAAGGGGGAGCCTTTCGGCTTTAGTAGATTAATTCACTGGGTCCTCTCTTACTTACAAGTTGTACTATTCTTCCACTTGGACCTTGCTGGATACTTTTTAGCACGGTCTATGAATGCCTACAAATGCGTTCTCTGGTGACAGAGAAAAGCAGTAGATGGCAACTCTTTCTCTGTGGGATGCATATGCCAAACATAGTCTGGGACAGCCAATAGTGCCTGCTTCAACAACATATTTCATATATGTCCTTAGACAAGTCTTGTAATTTGCTTTGTTTATCACCTCTGAATCTCTTGTCCTGATATTTAGAGATGGTATAAATGCTTCTACTTTGGTTTCTTGAGTAGAATGCAGATTTCATGGATCAGGAGGCTTGAAAAGTCACATAATGGACCTTCCAGGGAACAGTCAAGAGTCATCATTCAGTGATCCTTGCACACACAAGTAATAAGGAAAGGTGATAATTCTTTTTCTGCTTCCTTTTACATCTTGACCAAAGACAAGGAAGAGTCACAGTTCAACTATGCAGGAAATGAACAGATTGCTCTCTCTGTGAAATATCTCAAAACCACCACAGTCACTTTCTCATATGGTCTTAAGCTTGCCTTGAAGTTTCATACACTGCAAGATACCTAGCTCTATTCAAGAGCAACATTTCCAAGTGTGTCTTCCATGGTAGAAAACCTGATGATGATGATGTTGATGCCTTCTGAATTAGGTTGCCTTGAACTCCTGAATTACTGTGACCTGCCCTCAGAGTGGGCAAAGAACTTCATATCCAAGCCTGGCCCAGCACCAAGGAATATCCTATACCACTTGTCTTAAGATGTTTCTGATAATTCCCCCTCTAATACCTGCAAGTGAAAATTGGAGACTAAAGACTTCACTTTGGTAACTGGTCTTTCTTCTGCTTCACTCTTTGACCCTCTAGATGGCAGGTTTAGGGGGTGTGCTCTTTGTGCTAGTTCAAGAGGCAATCCTAAAACCAAATAAAATCTCAGCTACACAGTTTGGAGACAAATTCTCAGTTTACAGACAAATAATTTCAAATTGGATTTTTAAACTGTACCTCCAGATGGTCTGTACAAGATGAGTAGCTATATCCAAGCTGAGGACCAAAGAGAGCGTGTACGAATGAATGAAATCAGTTGTAAGTGAACACATTCCCTTGACATGCTCTCTTACTCCATTAAAGCATCTTCTGTTTTCCTAAAATGGTAAAACTAGTTATCAAATTAAACTATTTGTTGATCTTATAGCCTACTTCTAGTGAGCTATAGTTTTCCATGCTACTGCTCATGTCCAACTGACATCCTCAGCAGGACTTGTTTCTAAACACTAATGTAGCACAAAAAGAATATGAAAAGTTAATTAATGAGAGGGAAGTAATGACATATGAAGCACCAGAGGAAGATTCAGAAGGTATAGGTTGGATTTCCGGCTTTGTCATGGGTTTCCCACAAAGTCTTGGTCAAAAATTGATTCATGCAAATGGTAATTAAAACAAGGCCAGGGCAAGGACTCAAGTACTGGCCCAAAATTGTCTACGCTGTTTATTTGTTAACACGCTCTCTCACATGGCTATGGCCCATGCTGACTTGGTTTCCCCCAGACAATGTCAGTGCACAGTTCAGAGGACAGCATGCAGCAGGGACTGCCCCAGTGGGCAGCTTGGATGGAGGAGTTCCCCCTTTCCCAGTCACTGTGGGGGAGTGCTTAGCCAGGTGGACACAACCCACACCATGACTGGCCTGAAGGGCCAGAGAATAGGCCCTCTCGTACTTTATTTTTCTTGTGTAGATGTGGCCATCTTTCCTGCATCGCTTTGTCTGCCCTATTTAGACTGTAAATTCCTTGAAACAAAGCAACCTTTTAATAAGTATTTCAATGATGCCTGAGACAATGAGATGCCAGCCTTTGCTGGGGGTTGCCTTTGCTACTGAAAGGCCTATTAAACTAAAAAAAAAGAAAGAAAAAAAAGGAAGATTATTCAGCTCTCAAAACATCTCTCAGTTATTTTTCTTTTAAATCCACCCATGTCAACAGCATATCTCCATCCTAGAGTGGGGCTTTACAGCTGTCAGAATTTGCAGTCTCAGGACTGCAGCACATATTAACTCTCACAGGAGCATGCATTTTGTCTGAATACACATCAACAGGGACTGAGAAGACAAGGAAATTGTCCCTGGGGATCTCCCACCACCACGAGAATCATCCTTGTGGCTCAGTCCCTTGACTATGCTACATCATGTAGTTCTCACAGGGCTCTCGGTGGTGGCCTCATGCCACCAGCAGCCCGAAAGGACCCACATGCAGAGAAAAGCCTAAAAGCCTTTGTTTCAGACCAGACTGTTCCTGTTGCTGACCTCAGGTCAGGAAAACAGCATGGTTAGTGTCCTGGTAGAAAGGCAGTATTAAAAACAGGCATTTGCTATTTGCCTTAAATTGCCTCACACATTTTTTTAGCCAACCTCACAAATAGTTCATCAAGACATCCACCTGGAGGGATGGAGAAATTAAAAATATAGAGAAAAAGACTCTGTCACTACTAAAAAGACCAAAAGCAGGTAAGGACTGGCCTTTTCTAATTTGGTTACTTTTCAGCATAACAGTTATTGACTGTCTCCCCTCAAACTCTCCTGCCTCAGGAGCCCTTAGACTCCCTATTACTCCAGCTAACTTGCTAGAGAGGCAACAAGTGAAAAGGTTCTCTTCTTCATTGCCCATCCCTCATAGGTCTGGCTCTTCCAAACATACATCTGTAGAGATGGGCTTTGTCTCTACAAGTGTCTTTCATTCTCAAGCAAAGGCAAGATACTACAGATGTCATCCTATATATATCCACCCTGCCTAGGAGGTGGTGCTCCTCATCCTGCACACTGTCTACCCTCTGCTGGCAGTCAATGGCAGTGGGTGGACACAGACCTGAGATGGAGTGGCAACAAGAGACCACAGGCCAGCTCAGGGGCAGACAAGGGCTAAAAGCCTTTTTGGGTGACAAGAACCAGTGGCTGTATGTTATGCATCGAGGAGCAGTACTTGTTCTGTGTAGGCATAGAGGAGATTTCATACGGCACTTCAAAGAGGAGCAGTCACTGGTCTTCTGCCCTCCCTGGGACCTTTGAGGTACCCTCAGAAATGAACTCATTGTGCAGTGCAGGCATGACACTAAAGAACCTGAAAGTCTTGTTTGTGTTTTGTGCCAGAGCTGACAACCCACCTGAGTATCATTCATCAGCACGAAGAGTCAATCAGCTTCCAGATCAGAGAGTTCTTTGGCACTCCCTAGTACATTGCTGTTTCATTGTCATTAATCACATTACAGTGTCAAATTTGCACCCTTGTTTGCAAACGCTCTGTTACACAAATCAGTTTATCTGCCCAGGATCTCCCCACAGCCACATATTGGCAAAGGAAATGCAAACAGCCTGTACTTTTTACCTCAGATGCTGTTCTGCCATGCTTGAAGTCAACTGAATAAATCCCGAACTGCCCCAGGAGAGTTTGAAAGGAGTTTTTAAGAGTTGTCTATAATTTCTGATATTCAGATTGCTTTGATATGTTTTCCAAACAAAATAATTTTGTCACAGAGAGTTAGTTAGAGTGCCCAGTGTATGCAGCTACTTTTAAGTAATGCAGCACTATTGCCTTCTATAGGCTATATCTGATGCTCTATAGATGAACTTGTTTAGGAGCTCTGGGATCAATCATGCAAAATGCTCATCCCTCTAAATTCCCATGAGAAGCTTCCAGCTCTTCAATGGCAGATCCCAAGAACAATCCTTGCATGTTAAATTGTGTTTTGAGTCAAAATATCCAATTCCAACACAGCAGCAACAGAGCGACAGACAGTGCTCATGAAAGGACTGTATTTTCTTGCTGAGCACTGCTATGTTGGAGCACACTGGGAGACCAGTGAATTGTGGCACTGAGCCATATGAACCTCTCCCTTTAAAAATTTTGCAGAAGGGAAACTCCAGCTTGTTTCAACATGTCAAAACCCAGCATAGCTTTAAAGGAAAATCCAGGGCACATGTAATCATAAAAGGGATTGAAATGAAAATTTCTGGCAGCTGGGGATGGTCAGATAAGGAGAAGTGCCCACTGCTTTTCCTCCTGCCAAAGTCTTCCAGCTCTTTTCTACACACTCAACTCTATGCTATAGCCTCTCTTCTCCACAGACCATACCTGCTCCTTATTACTTCAAAAGATCTGGTGTGCTAGACTATCACTCCATTTTTCTAACTGTTGCTGTCAGTATCTTAGCAATAACATCATAGAAGCGATAGAGAATATTTCTGCCCAGATCTCTGCAGCAGCAGGTCTGTGGCATTAGGACAATGTACCATGGTCAAAGACAGTGTCTTGCCAAATTAAATGAGTTATCCTCATAAAAGCGCTGCCCAAAGCTGGTCACTTCTTAGCAATGCAGCAATTTAATTCATAGCAGAAATTTCTGCAGTCTTAACATTTGCCTTCCCTGAAGACCCTTGACTGCACCAGCTCAAGCCAGCGAAACTCATCTGGAGGCAGAACAAGACCTTCTGCAGCACTGCAGATCAGTACCAACTGCAGCTTGAGCATTTGAAATAAAAATAAAGGAAGAAAACTTCTCTCATCTGTGCTCCAAAGAACACAACTGCTGGGCCCAACCTGCCTAGAAAAGCAAAGTTGGTAGCCAAACAGGATTAAAATTAGTCCTGTGGGCATAAATTGGATGAAGGAGTGTAGGAAGGGGTTAGGAGACTAGCATGGATAGAGGTTGGTAAGGAGTGGGTGTGAAGACTAGTTTGGACAAGGAGCCATGGTGAGAGACTAGTGCTGCAGGAGGGAAAACAAGTCTTCATTCTCCATCAGCACAGTAAGAACTGAGACTTCATCTTCCCAGATATATTTATTACCTGCTCCCAAACTGCTCTTACACTGTTCAGGGCTTCTCCTTGACTGCCTGGTGTATATGGTGTACCACCACTAATCAGTGAGAAACCCTTCCCACTCCCCTTGGCCCACGCTGGGAGCTCTCTCTCCAGAGAGAAATGCTGCCATATCAGAAGCTGATGGATGACAGCCAGCAGCCAGGGCTACCTGGAGTTTGTGATGCCTGGCACGCATCAGCCTACATATGGTTTGGAAACAGCGCCCATGCCAGCTAGGAACTGTCTGAAAATTATTGCTATTGCAAGTCTTCCAAAGTAGTCTCAGCTATAATTTTCATGTCTCCACAATAAATTGTAATATCCTACCTTTATATATCTTCTGTTCCTCATAAGCCATTTTCTTTCATGTTTGCCAAGAGACTTGACCAAACAGATGCTCTAGATAATTACAAATATTCATGTGCATTTAAATCCATCAAAATTATCTCTTTATTTGGTGATTCTAATGTTCATTCAAGAAAAACAGACTTGAGAGACCTCAACTCCCTTTTTAGTGGCCTGGCTTTTCAGTGTGTGATTTCAGTAAAAGGGTACACAATACTCTGGTTTCAGTGCAGCTGGTTGTAAAGAGCAAGATCTTCCGTATTTCTCCTGTACAGTAGCACAAGACAGACACACAACAGTAATTAAAGTTACACAGGAGTGACTACAGACATGACAGCTGTTGACTTAGATAAACTCTCTTCATGTTTGCTAATTTCAGATCAAAATATGTAATAATAACTTTTTCTAGATGACTCATATGGAGGTAAAAGACGTCGGTCTTATCTCAAAGTCTTTTATGCATTATGGATAAAAACTGCTTCCCAGTAACACCTCTATAAACCCCACAAAAGGTGAACTTCAGAGCCTTCCTTCCGTACAATGATGTTTAACTGTGACAATCATACTGAACCTATTAAAAATGTCTTTTTTTTTTTCTGTTGTCTGACACCTGTTCTCCTATATATGGGAAAATATTTCTTACAAACACTGGATTTTATAGTCATGTGAGACCTCAGTTAAAACCAGCATGAATGCTTTAATGCCAGGAAATGTCACTTCCCTGAAAGTGGTTGCAGTGGGAAGGGACCTCTGGAGATCATCTGGCCCTATGGCCATGCTCAAGCAGGGTTGCCTAGGACTCTGTCCAGTCATGTTCTAAATATCTCTAAGGCTGGAGAGTCTACAACCTGTCTGGGCAACCTGTTCAAGGGCTCATTCAGCCTTATACTAAAAAAGTGTTTCCTGATGTTTAGACAGGGCCTTCTGTGAGTCCGTTTGTGAGACACTATGTGGGAGTCTTCCAAGTATCAATTTGCTGGGAAACCAACTTTATTTATGATCCTGTCAGCATGAGGGGCCTATTCGGTACTACTGTTGGGGAAACGATTTGGTAGTTTCCAGCTTGCCTTCCTGTTAGCTTGTCAATAGCAGAGCTTTTACCAATTTGAAATGGAAATCTCTTCTGCTTGATGCACTTGTGCACTGTTCTGTGTATAATACTATGTAGGAGAATAAGTTGTACTCAGGGTATATATATGGTTTCTCTGGCTTGGTAGCGTCTCACACTTGCTTTGCACTGAGGTTAATTACTGCTATGAGGAATTGCAAGTCACGAAAGATTGCCTCTGAAAATTGCATTATGTCCTCCCATATTTTCTGCACTAGTTCTCTGTGCATCACTTGTATGTTTCTAAGAAGTAAAATCACATTTCCTTCTAGAGCTCATGGGAGTCAGGCCAGAACTTCTGCTTACATCTACAGCTCACAGAAGAGCCCCACAGCTGCTGCGATGGTCCCACCAGTGCAGCATGGCTGATGACCTCGAAAACAGCAGCGCTGAGGGCGTGAGCTGCTGGCGCCTCTGCTGCAGTGCACAGCTGCTGCTGGTGGTGTTGTGGCAGGAGGCAGGCATCCCAGCTTCTGCTTCACATCATGGGGTGGGGGATTATGGGCAGAGAAAGTATCCTTTTAGTAACACTCGTTACCATCTGCTTTACCTCAGCACCTGAAAGCTACAGTCATTAAATGAGGACTACTTGTGCAAGGAAGTACATGCTTTCCGCTTGTAAACTAAGAGCACGTGTCTGCTGTTTGTGTTAAGATTTGAAAGCCAATAAGTCTGAAGATACTGAGTCTTTTCATGTAATCTGTGTATAAGGTCCCTGTTGCATAGTATCCCTTTGCAAACTATGAAGCTGAGGGTTAGCACAGGAGAGACACAGTTTCAGTGTCAAATTCTACCCATGCCCTCAGCAGGAATGAAGAGTAACCAATGTGAGCCTGAGCCTTGTTCCCTGCACCGCTTATTGGCAACTTTATAGCTGCCCAGTTGCACCACCTGCCTCACAGGCAAAGCCCATGAATCTGCCTTTCTTCAGCCATTATCCATCACCACATTTCCCCCCTGCTGGGGAACAGCAGCCATCAGAAGAGAAGCTGCATGCAGGAGCATCCAAGATACCCTGCTTGCACATGTGGTGCAGGTGGGAATGCAAGCAAAGTGGAAAAAATGGGTTTGTATCATTTAAAAATGGGTTTACATCCTCCAGATGCTCGTGCATCCATCTCATTCTTGCTTCTGAGCTGCAACATAACAGCTGACAAAGATTGCTTTGGAAGAGTCAGAGAAGACCACTATTCATACTGTGGTTTGCCATGCAAGATGTACCATAGAGGAGTGTTTTCATACCCTGTCCTTGGGACACATTGATGAGAGCAGAAAACATCTCTAAAAATCAGGCCTATAGGCAACCTCTTCCATTTCCTGAAGAAAAAAACAGTGCAACAGGACTTTCTTTTGGCATAAGGAATGAAGGTGAATGGTAGTTGTTGACTGAAGATACCAGCATGCTAGTGAAAATTTCAGATGAGTTTAGCTTTTAAAAGCAGTTATGCAGCCAGAGGTGGATGACTAAAAATCAAATACTGATCAAATCAATGTCCTTGCTGGGATGTTCCTGGCATCCTGGACCAGGAGTAAATTTCAGAGGCTGTAGAAAGACTGAAAGTTAGAAAAGACAAGAGACTTCATCAGTCTGAATCACATAAGTGAGAAGACTCCAGTGTCTGTCTCTGTAAGGATGAAACACTTAAAGCTGGATCTTTCTGCTTCAGTGACCAAAGCACAGTTTAGATAAGTGTTCTGGTGACTCTACCCAGCTCTGCTACAGATTTGGTTCTAGAAGGAGGAAATAATTTTAATCTGTAGAATACCTTGCGTTCTATTGATATCAAAATCCAAGGACTGTAATAACGATCCACCACAGAGAAATGTTTTAAAGTTGTTCCCCACATAAGCCAACATAGTAACATCCTATTATTCTGGGCTGTTATTCAGATGATGGAGTGATGGCAGTTGGAAAATTCACTATTAAAATTCACTGACACTTCTTTTCCTCCCCCTCTCCCCTTCACATCTTCCTGTACTTCCCTTGTCCTGGGATGCAGAGCTGTCTGAGAAAGCTTCTCCACTTTGCTTTTACCCATGGAGAAAGCTGACTGACAGAGTGGAATTTATGCTCCTGTCAGCACACAAGAAATGACCCCTTAAGCAAAGGGATTTCCTTCTGCCTTCAGGCCAGCTCAGACCTTGCTGTTGGGGGTACCTGCAATATAACCTTCCATGGTAAACTAGTTCTTATCATTAATGTAAAAGCTCTCTGATGCAGATTGATGCAATACAGACCCACAGATGGGATTTTATGTTTCCTCCATAGGACTAGATCTAGTCTCTTGTCCTGGTAATATCTGCATTATTCATTACTTGCAGTAACCAAAAGAGCAGAGACTGTTGGATCTGTGATTCTGTGATCTAGCCACTTCATTTAACTCTGTGAGGAGGAAGATTTTCAATAAGGAGGACCATGAGACCTCTGTTTTTGCTACTCTAAAAAATGGGTTTGCTGCCCCAAATCCATACCATGAGTACTGAAAGTCTGTGGTACATTTTCCATGCCTTCTTCACACTGAACAAGAGGGACATCAATGAAGACTGGGTGGGAGTGGGCACCTTCTGTTTACATGGTTGTCAGAGCTGGAATTTTTGTGTGACAGAGCCCTACCTCAGATGGAAATTACCAGAAATACTGAATGGAAGCTCAAAATTGTCCCCTGTCACCAAACAAATGAAATTACTCACTATCTGGGTGTTATTTAGCTGGTTTCTCAGGGGGCTGCTTTTAGTGCACAAGTCACATTATAAGACACTGAGATCACAGGATCAGACTCTGAGGTGAAGTCTCCAAAACTAAATCATGAGGTTGTGTAAATCCGGGGCACTCCACTGCTAGAAATGAAATCTCACTGACTTGAATCATCTGAAGACCTGAGGTGACAGCTCTACAGCAATCAGCAATCAGTTCAGGAGCAGGATGTATAACACAATAATGCACCTGGCTATAAAGCTGCAGTCATTCTGTTGCTTGGTTGCTTCTTGACACACACCCAGAAACAGTGCTGATGGCCCCTGAGCTGGGCACAGCTGGGGAAGGAGGGATACAGCAGCTCTCAGAAAGCCGTGCTTTTCTCTGCTCCAGGAGACAGGCAATGCCCAGCAGCATCCCAGACAGCTGGAGGCAGCTCTCACAGGTGCCTTGTGATAGCCATCCGTACCCATCCGTGTCCCAGGGAGGAGATGGGATTGTGATACAGACCAGACCCCACCACCCTGCCCTTGCATTGCTGCACACACCTGCACCCTCAAGGAGGGCAGCAGTGTTTCTGTAAAACCTGCCTCAACAGTTCTGCACCAGTCAGGGATCCCCACCAACTTTAAAGGCAGCAAATGCCACTTAGATGCCAAGTGTTCATTTGGATAGGGCTGATTTCCAGCAGTGAAGACAACAGATCACAGATAGAAAAAGCTCTCCTGGTCACATGCTTGCAGCTCGTTTGGGCAATGGCACTCTCCATGAATGAGAGAAACGTGTCATTTCCCAGTCAGTGCCTCCAGGTCTGAGCAGTCCCACAAGCACAGAACACAGGCCTGCCAGCCCTTTCCCAGCCCATTGGTCTCAAGAAGCATTTCTCTGTGTGCTGTTCCCTGGACACACAGATCACCTCTGGTCCCTAAACTCTCCTTGCTATCCTCACCAGGAGGACAAAAAGAAAGGACTCTGAGGACCAGCATGCTTTAAAAATAGAAGTGTCATAAAAAATGTTTACTCAGATAATCTTCCTTGTACAGCTGTTTAAAATTACACCCAGGCATGACATACGCCATGAAAGTAGAGGAAGGAGCATCTTTCCTGAATTTGGCTTTTTTTGTGAATCAGGGACTCCTTCCACCCCAGGAGACGGGGGAAAGGTGATTGCTGTAGTTACATCCACTTCACAGTGTAAAACAGACCAGAGACTGTTCTCTAGTCCAGAGGTATGTCTCCAGGAATGAATTGCTGAAATTTCTGGTCCCGCTTCCACTCCCCCTCTTGTATGGGTGGCTACATCCAAACTGCTCCCTGGAACAGGCTCTGTTAGATATCCTCCTGGGAGACTGATAAGTTGCACAGATGGAAGAAAGTGTATGGGTAAACCTGGAGTCAGAGCTTTGAGGCATATCTTGCCCTTGCCTGCTGGAGCAGGCACAGCTATGGCTCTCTGCTCTCCCAACCTTGGAACTAGCAGAAACATTGTGTACCATATTCAGGCAGTCTACTCTGGGTTCTCCAATAGACTTGGATATTAAGTCCAAAAGAGCAATGCAGAGGTTGTTTATCCACATAGAGATTACCCCAATATTTCTCCACAATCCACAGGGAATAGGAGCAGTAGTTTCACTCAGGTGGGTAGGACTACCTGTGATTCTGCAGCCCTCTCAAAAGAAGCTTTATGCCTGATGTATTTTTATGAAAGAAGGAATAAAAAAATTAATTAATAAGCAAAATTCTCATCCTTGTCACAACATCTAAAATTCCCAAGAAATGTTTCCCAGAGTCTAAAGAAAAAATAAAGTGTAAAAGGTTAGAAACCTGTAAATCTGAGTCCCAACTGTAAGGAGGCCAAAAGCTAGCCAGACTGGAGTAGTCGGGAAGCCCTGCAGCCCTCGAAGAAAACAGCACAAAGCTCACATTCCCTCTACTGTACCAGAGCTGCCTTCTGACACTGTTTTCGGGAACTTGCCAGCTCATTTTCTAACTTGTTTGTGAGACATCAACAGCCTCAAATTACAGCAGTCTGAACAGCCCAGTAAATATTTACACAAACCTGCTGGTGATGGTTTGAGCTGACATGCGTTACCTTTTGTGTTGGGGGGAGGCTATATTTACAGCCAACCAGCTAATGAACATGATCCCAGCCATGGTTTAATACAGATGGCTCTTTCAGCATTTGCGGCTTTCAAGTTACAGAGAGCACAAAATTCAATAGGCTTCGTTAGAAGGCTCTGTCTCAGCTCTCTCCGTTTTGTTTACAACCAGTCTCTCTTTGTGCAGTCAAGGATTGACTAATGTTCAGCTGTTCGCAGCCAGAAACACGGTTGTGTAGGACAGGGCTAGTTTCTCATCTCCTTCTCTCTTTTCTTTTTCTCTCTTCTCTTCTCTTCTCTTCTCTTCTCTTCTCTTCTCTTCTCTTCTCTTCTCTTCTCTTCTCTTCTCTTCTC